>CM053622.1:615674672-615698693 GCA_028646595.1 Phalanger gymnotis | reverse complement strand
CCCGGAGGACATTGTATATATTTGTGAGAGAGGGTGATCCAGGATTTGGGGGAGATATTTTGTATTATCTGTTATTACTCTGCTATCTTACTAAATGCAACCTTGTTAAATTTATTTGATGATTATGTTAATGAGGAGCACATCAGTAGTACTCTTGAGTTAAGGTAGTAGAAATAGCTCTACAGGTTTACTGGAAGTAGTTGCCTTTCAGGGGGTCCAACCTGCCAATGGGAATGCAAGTTGGGTACATAGTCCAGAGGTGGTGGTAGAAAAATTCAAAGTGCACTGTTTTTTTCTTGACATTGTGATTATCCCTGAAAACCCTGTGTATATGGTAACCTTAGATAGAATAGGTACAAATCTTCAAATGATAAACTACGAAATTTCAAGTATAAGAACCAGTGCATTGTCCGTTTAATAAAGTGGCTACTCTGCCCACTTAATAAAGTGGCCCACCATTTGGAGAATTTGTAGGAGATATTTAAAAAGAAGGCAGCCATCTATGGTTTTTGTAGAGAAGTTATAGAAATTAGGAATTTAGCATATCAAAGTAGTTAAGTTCACATCAATCCTGTTGTATTATCTTTGTGTTCTTTATTTGAGAGAGATTGTGGTACAGGGAGTAGAAGGCCAGTGTCAGAACAGGAAGACCAGGAATCAATTCTTGTTTCTCATATATACTGGCAAGTAGTTTAACATTTCGGCTCCTTGGGTAGCTCTAAGAGTTGAGAGTGTTCCAAAAGTCTTCATGCAGTTCTAAGTTATTAAAGCTTAAATTGTAAAACACCATAATCTAAATAGGTAAAGGAAGTTTTCTCTCAGAGTTCCCTGCACAAATGAAATTATAGATCTAGGCCCCATCCCTTCTCACCCCAAACAAAAAAAAAGCCATACCTATAATAACCAGCAATGACATTTATGTGTGCTTTGTTAAAAGAAATAGAAAATAAAATAATAGAGGTGTGAAGTGATCTTGTAAAGACATTCATTCAGCATCTTTGCACATAATTTTATTGGAACGATAGGGACGTAAACTTCTTTAGAATTTCTAATGAGGAGGAGGCTCTAAGTCTTCAGAGACTGAGAGATGACACAGCCAAGATGTTCTTTGTAGCATGTATCTACATACCTATAGCTTAGTCATTCTTTGTTGTCCTGTTCTTGATGAAATTATGATGATATCTTACCACTTCTAGTAAAATAATCCAAACTATATTTGACTTTTAAAATATCTCTTCTGAAGGCAGTATAAGTGGACCTAAAAAAAAAAAGCACAAGGTTCTTTTTTTGTATTCCTGGCAAGCCTCTTGAAGGCTTTCACAGCCTTCGTGCATCAAAGCCTTTCATGACAATGTTTTTCATGCTATCCTCGTGAACAAGATGGAGAAATGTAGGCTAGCTCATAGTGCATTTAATTGGACTCTAAAGTGGTTGAATGGCCACCACACTCAAAGCATCATCATTAATAGGTTAGTGTCAACATGGCAGGAGGTCTCTAGTGCCTCAAAGATCTGTCTTTGGACCTGTGCAGCTTTACATTTTTTATCATTGACTTGGGTAAAAGGAATAGATAACATGCTTGTAGAATTTACAGATGACACAAAGCTGAGAGGAACAGGTAAAGTGTTAGATGACAGAACCCAAATAGATGAGCTAAGATGATGGTCTGAATCTAAAACAGTGAAATGTAACAGGGATAGATATAAGAATTCAAGTCAATTTCACTAGTTAATAATGGGAGAGGCATGAGTAGATAAAAGTTTATAGAAAAAAAAAAGTTCTGGGGTTTTAGTGGACTAAAAGTTCTACATGAATCAAGTTGATATTTAAGCCAAGAAAGTGAATGCTATGTTAGGCTGCATTAAGAGAGGACTGATGTTTAGAGGAGGGAGGTGATAGCTCTATTAAATTCTGCTTGGGTCAGGTCATATCTTCTGTATTATGTTTGGTTCTGTGGGTCAGATTGGAAAATAAAAAGTGTTAATGAAATTGTGAGCATCCTGAAGAGAACAGCTGAGAGAGTTCCACACTAAGAGATCGTGCTATACAAGGATCTCTTGATCTAGAGATTTTTAGTGCAGAGAAGTCAAGACTTACTCAGTGGGAATTCACATGAAAAAAAAAAAGGATTAGATTTGTTTTACTTGGCCCTTAAAAACAGAATTAGGAAATTGGTTGGAATTTGCAGAGGCACATTTCAACTGGATATAAAGAAAACCTCCTCTTAATTAGAACAATCTAATAGTATAACAGACCACTTTAGAAGTGGTATGGTCCTTTTCACCAAAGGTCTTAAAAATACCAAAAGGCTTCTTAAAGGGTTTCTTCCAACTCTAAGATCTTTTTTTTTTTTTAAAAAAAAACAATTTCCCAACTCTCACTTTACACACTCATATACACATTCATGCATAATATGTACATGCACATATGAATGTTTTTATATGTATACATATGTGCATACATGTGTATATATCTGAAAAATTGGTATGTCACAATTACTGCCTTCTGGCTTTTGCAAAATGAAAAATTAAATTTAAAAAACATGTTAGCCTATTGCTCTTAAGTACTTTGAAGAGTGAACTGAAATTAAGAATGGAATTTATGGAATATTTTATTAAATTGAATATGCATTTTGAATGTTCCGGGATTTCTAAATGTATATAGATGTGCAATCTAAACTATTGTGTGGTGAAACCACTAGCTTGCATTAATTATGTAAATATGATTGCCGTAATTATATGATTTTAAAAAGCAGAAATTTCCGATGGATTGTGAAATTGCCTCTGACATTCAGGAAATGGAAGAGGATATAGGACTGTTCTTGGAAAACAGAAAGTTATTCTTAGTTGTAAAGGCATCAGAGACAGGAATGTGAAATTGACTTACTATAGAGGCATCATTTCTCTAGATTTCCTTTACCTGGAGCAAATACACATGTGCATGAATATGTGTACTTATGGTTGAGCCTGAATGGTGCATTCTCAAAAATTAACAAAGAATCTAATTGTAAACATTTCTAACATTTGCTTCATTTAATTATAGGATATTTATTTGGAATGAAAATTATCTTAGAATATTGAATACTAAAGTATATCAATTTTATTGAAAAATTGAATTAGTTGACATAATACCCACATATTAATCAGCTTATGATATGCTATATTGGCCTATTTTACTACTTCTGGAAAATGATTAAAGTGGTTAAATGCTTTAAAGCTACAATGAAGAGAATATCATGTGTATAGCGTATGACTTTTTTTTAAAAAGAGTGAATTAAAAAGGTATTTATTGCATTTAATGTAAAGGTAGTGATTATTAGCCCTTTTTTTCTCTCAGCTTTGGAAAATTTCAGATATTCCACAGCATGTGTTGAAATTTACATTTGAATAGCATCACATACTTTATGAATATTAATATAAATATAATTATATGCTAAAGAACTAGAACATTTAAAGGAAGTAATGTCTTTATCTTCATTGAAGAGCTGTGTTAGCTAATAAGTACTTTTAGCCTGAATTTTCTGAGGAAAAATCCTACAACAATAAAGTATGGAGATTCTTCATTGGAATAGAGGTTGTAAGTATCTATTTATCTTAATGTTAGTTATAAGCAAATAGAAGCCGCATAACAGTAAGTGCTGAAAGGTTTCTGCATGTGTAAAGCGTGACATTTTAGTAAAGGCATGAAATATTTTATTCAAATTCTCCATTGTATCTGGGAATCTCGTCTATATTCTTTCCAAAAATGCAGATTGCAACCCATGCATGCTTAGGTGTCCAATGTGGCGCTTGTCCATGCCATCCCATAATTTTGCCACAAGAAGTCTACTTGACATGCTGGGAGCCTTCTTTACTTGTCTCTTGATGTCTTGAGTATACCAAAAACAGTTATCTATTGCTCTTGTGATATGGCCTCTCCATTTCTTTTCATCATACCTTTATCTTAGGATATCTTTTATTACACAGTACATCTTAATTCTTTAATTATTATATGGTACAAGTTGCTCACATCCAGTGTGTACCTCAGTGTTCATGAACCACAGCCATGTATCAATACTGGTTGAATACTGGCACTAAAAAGGTAACCATTATTTCTGGGAGGTGTTTGGGATCACTAAAGGAGTTTTGTAGTTTTCCAAAGTCAATCTAATAGGCTTTCCTCTTCCTTTTTAATTCTGGCCCAGTTTATTGGGCTCTAATGTTGTCCATCTAACTGCATGTCATAATGGTTTTGATAGTAGTCATTTTTCCTTCATGGTTTTTTTTTTTAACCCTGTACAGATTTTTAGGTTAAACTCTTTAAATTAGTTTTGGATCTCTTCTTGGAGATTCTACAATATTCTGGGGCTTAATATAACAGGCATACAAGTAATATACACAATAAAAGTAAAAAAACAAGAGTATCTTAAGGACTTCAGTATTCCTAAGCAGACCCTTTTCAACTTGGACTAGATGCTGTATCTCCTCCATGAGACTGGCAAATGTCTTTGATGAACACATCCTGTTTTATTCCTCACATGATATACTGACAATGTTATTGCTATTATAACTTTCCAGGACATTGTTGAGTAGAGGAGTGCAATAACAAATTTGGTTTTAGGAAGATGAGTCAGAATATGATTAGAAATTTTTCAGAGGATCTACTGAATGACTGAGGGGGTTAAAACAGGATAAAAAACTAAAAGTCTAGAGAAATAGATTCAACCAAGGTGCTGGTGGGGAACCTGAATGAATGGGGCATAAGGTTATTCATTGGCCACAGTGTCATACACACACACACACACACTCTCTCTCTCTCTCTCTCTCTCTCTCTCTTTCTCTCTTGGATTCAGAGAAACTAAAATCTGAGGAGGAAGACAAGAAAGAAAAATTTCTTAATAATTAAAGCTATCACAAAGTGGAATAAGGTGCTTCAGGGTGGACACGTCTCTCTTACTAGAGGATTTCAAACAAAGGCTGGATGACCATCTTTTAGGTACGTTAGTGTGGGAATTCTTCTTTCAGGTATGGGCTAGAGCAGAGAGCAGCTGACGTCCCATCCAAATGAAATTCTGTGGAACTGTTTCCTCATAACAGTTTAGTGAGCTTGGGGCCTGCCTCAACATTCTTCTTCTCCCTGACAATTAGTGAATTAAATTTAAATTTGGGTTCATATTTAGTATATGGCTTTAAAGCCTTTAGGCATTGAGTATTTTAAATGACTCAAATAAATACTGTTCTGTTTCTTTTTTTGATTTTCATACAATTGAACTGAAAAATCACTTGTAATTCAGGTTGCATTAGATTAGCATTAATGTCTTGATAGCAATAAAAATAAGTATCGATTGATATTTAGGATCATTAGCACTTCGAAGGACTTGATCAATAAGATAAATTAAAAAATTTATAGTATTAAAAGAAATGTACAGACGGCACCCACTCTACCCCTATTGCTTGGGACATGCAGTTTCCTCCTTAAACTCCACCTCTCAGAATTCAGAGCTTCCTTTAAGACTCAGTATTGGTGCCCAATCCCACAGGAGGCATTTTCAGATTCTCCTTGTGTCAGCCACCTCCCCCATATTACTTTATACTTAACTATTTGTGCTGATTTTCTCCCCCCACCCCCAAATAGAAGGGGGAAAAAGAAGAGGAAGGGAAGGGAACCAGTATTTATTAAGCGACCACCATGTGCCAGGTACTGTGTTAAGTGCTTTAGAAATATTATCTCATTTGATCCTCAGAGTAACCCTGTGAGGTAGTTGCTATTACTATGCACATATTACAGATGAGTAAACTGAGGCAGACTAAGGTTAAATAACCTGCCTAGGGTTACATAGTTGGTAAGAGTAGTAAGTGAAGTGGGATGTGAACTGAGTCAGGGGTGGGGAACCTGCGGCCTCGAGACCACACGTTGCCCCCTATGTCCTCAAGTGCAGCCCTTTGATAGAATCCAAACTTCACAGAGCTACAAATCCCAAATTTGTTCTGTGAAGTTTGAATTTAGTTAAAGGGCTGTGCTTGAGGACCTGGAGGGCCACGTGTGGCCTTGAGGCCTCAGGTTCCCCACCCCTGACTGAGGTCTTTCTGATTCCAAGTTAGACGCTCTATTAACTGTGCTGCCTAGCTGCCTCTAGTTGCCTCTGTTTTGGGTTCTCTGATAGATAGATAGATAGATAGATAGATAGATAGATAGATAGATAGATAGATAGATAGATAGATATGTTGTGTATATATATATATGTGTATATATATATCGATGTAGTTATACATATCCACATATGTATAAATATACACATTTGTATGCATATATATAATACACATACATATATGAAATAATTGTTGAACAAAATAACGGTATTTACGATAGCGTCATGTACTTTATTATCTGAGCTGCTCTCTATAGAAATAGCGAATAGGACAGGTAAAAATACAACACTAGTTGTGTAATATGGATGATACATGAAAAAAGTAAGAGAAGGGAAAGATTATTGTTGGTTGAGCATCATCATAAAGGTTTCCTAGAGGGTGAGGGATTTGTTCAGTGCCAATAATATAGAGCCCAAAGCACCTAATCACATTTAGGACATTTGGTCATTGTTTACTTGTGTAGCAATTAGAGCTTAGGAAATCAGATATCTAGATAATTAGGTAATTATTGTGCTTTCCAAAGTGCCTATATTAATTTTAGAGAATGATTTATTGCTCTCTTGGAAAACTTGAATAATTGAATGCTCAAAGTGTTATTATGTAAACAGAAAAGGCTATCTCTTTAAGATACAAAAAAAGTTTTCTTAATTCTTTCTTGTGGTTGCTTCCAAGATTTATGTTTTTCTTAGCTTTTAGACTATTTAATCTCTGTAATAGCTTAACTTCCAGTTTTCAGTTCTTTTATCAATTGCTGCAACTCTCAGTAGTAATTGGTTTTCTGAGGTGTTGAAATCCCTGTTGAATCTAATATCTTATAGATTGAAAATCCTTGATAGGTGTGAGTTATTGCTGTGAAGTTACCTATTTGGGGAATTAAAGAATTTACCATTTTTGCCTATCAGTTGAAAGCCTGGTGCCTGTGCAAATACTAATACTAATTATTAGATCTTGTAATATTCTACAGTTTAATATATGAATATTTGCTCAGCTCATAGTGTTACAAGTACTTTGAACATCGATGATATAGATTGCTTTGTATTCTTTTATAAAGAGTAGAAATAAAAAAATAGACACAAAGCAACCCAGTGGAATGGAGTTTCCCTAACTTAAGTACTACTCTGGTATTATATTGTGACTTTGTGTACTTACTTTCTGTCTATTTAAAGTACTAACCTAATAATAATTTAATGATCTGTAAGATTAATGTAGTCCTTGGGGGCACTTCTATGATAATTTCTGAAAGCATATGATGTTATTTGTTATAAGAGTTTTGTTTTTCTTTTCTCTCTCTCCTCCCCCCTCCACCCCCAATTGGGGGTTGGAGAGGTGAGAGGAAGAAAAAGGCTAAGGATAGGGTTGACAAAAAGATAAATAAAATTAAGAAAAGGACTAAACTTTTTATTTTAAATGAGCAGAACATAGAAGGAAGACCACAAGAATTCATAGCATAGTTTTGAAAGTTGCACATTGTATTTGTTGTGTACTTAAAGGGAAGAGCAAAACACAGGTGATGGAAACTTGCAATCCTCTTTTTCTCTTCTGCTCCCTATAAGGAGATGCTCATTTTGGGGTGTGGGTGGGAATTCAGGTTTTAAAAAACTAACTCCAAAGGATCTCATTTAAAAAGATAGCTTTGTGTGTAATAATATATGGCAAATTCATTAGACAGTTACAAAACAAAGTGCTTTAAGGTTGGAAAAGTAAAAAAAAATGAGAAGACTCAGGAAAGACTTTCTGAAGGAGGGGACTTTCGAGGTGGGCTTTAAAGGACACATAGAAATTTAAAAAGTGAAAATGGAGAGTGAGGGCATTCTAGGAATTAGCAGCTGACCAAGCATTTGCAAAGTATGTGGGAGGACAATAATGGTTGGTAACCCAAGAGTTATTCAGTTTGGCTAGAGCACAGAGAAGAGAATAGTAATTTCAGATATGACTACAAATCGAGAGTAATGCCAGCTTCTAGGGGGCCCTTGAATCCCAAGTAAATAAGTTTGAACTGTTCCCAGGAGGCTATTTAAGATCACTGAAAAATTTGGAGTAAAAGTTCATGGCAGATGAGATGTTGGACTCAGAGGAGACAATGTGCATAAGGTGGTTTGCAAATCTTAAAAAATGCTATATGTCAGCTTGTATTTATTATTAGTAGTAGTAGTGGGCAGATAGGTGGCACAGTAGATGGAGTCATGGGCCTGGGCCTAGAGTCAGGAAGACTCATCTTCCTGGCCTTACACACTAACTAGCTGGGTCACCATAGACAAGTCACTTAATCCTGTTTGCCTCAGTTTCCTCATCTATAAAATGAGCTGGAGAAAGAAACGGCAAGCCACTCCAAGTTTCTTTGCCAAGAAAACCACAAATGGTGTCACAAGAACTTGAACATGACTGAAATGACCAAACAACAACAACTTAGCAATAGTAATAACAATGATAATGACTCCATCTATGTATAAGAAACATTATTCAGTCAGAGTTAAGAAGGACAGTAAAATTAAGGAGATCAGTAACTCAACTGGACAAACATTTATTAAGCATTGAAGCTAGAAGTTGGGTATGCAAAGACAAAAATAAACATTCTCCTAAGGAACTTGTATTCTTCTCTAAAGAATCTATTGTAGTCATATAACTAGGGCATCATGATGAAATGTACCTAGAGTAGGAGTAAAGGGAACAGATGCCAGAGATATTACTGAGGTAAAACATGCTCTTATAAACAGGTGAACTGAACTTGGCATACTTTTAATATTTAAAAAGATATGTGATTTCATTGGTGTGACATAGTTTATAGCTACTACATGAATTAGTAAATAGTTTCAGGTGTCACCTGTGGCCTCTTTTAGTGATGAACCTCTCTGAATTAAGTGAATTTGGTATGAAGGGGACAATTTCCTGCTGGATCCATGCTCAAAATCTTTCTGAATTCATAGGACCAATAAAAGTTTACATTTCATTGGCATAGCTTCTGAGAACCTAGCAGGGTCACCTCAGCACCATGTAGTGTTAGATATGTAAGCGCAGACCAGATATAGCAAATCACATTTATTACAGACTAGCAAATGAGGAAGTCTCTTTTCCCACCCCTGTAACACAACAAATTACCCTCAAACTCACCAGTAGATGAATTAGGAGATTTTTATTTGCTCTCCAGTAGCGACTTATTTGGTTTTAAAAACAATTCTTTGTAGAGTTACTTTAAGTGTATCAGTAGCCTTAAAGTAAAATATGGTTTAAAAATTCAATTTTCAGTCAATTATTCAAAAATATTTCTATTATATAAAACATGGTATGCTCAAATTAAATTATTTTAATAGTATTCGTCACCCTGAGAGACAGTGTAACATACTGGATAGCTATGATGTTATTCCTGGCCTCAGAGCCAGGAAAGGCTGAGTTTAAGTCCTGTCTCTGACACATAGTGGCTGTGTGACCGGGGGCAAGTCATGTGACTCTTTAGTACCCTTATATAATTTTCTAAGACTACAGATTACAGAGAAGATGCCAACCTGCATTGGCAGAGGGAATATTCTCTTCCAGGAGTTCCCTATACTGATTGATCACAGTTATATGCCCTATTCCTATCTTATACTTCAACGTAGTAGAAAAAAAAATTCATGAGTACATTTGCTGATTTTAGAGTTACTATTAGTCCACAGATGAATATCAAAATTTCATAAAATGCTGTTTTATCACATTTAATATAAGTTGTTCGAGTTTTTTGCATTGTTGATTTTGTCTGCATTTGTCACAGTGGCAAAAGTCTGGCTTTCTTAATTGGGTGTTGTCATGCATCTGTATCTTCTTGATAATACAATGGTTTCAGAGCTAATCAGAAGAAGGAAAAGGGAAGAAAAATAGCTGATACTGAGAGGATGCTTCAGGTGGGGGTTGGCATAGATGACACCTAAGGTGTCTTCTAACTTATGGAATTCCATAATTCTAGGATTATAAGTTAAGGCAAAAGAAGACAGTATTTGGATTCTATTTTAAAATGAGATCATTCACTAAGGTTATTGTCTAGTATATTTTCATCTGTACACCTCTGATTTCTCTTTGCTTTTGGCTTGGATGAATAGGTTTATTTGCTGTTCATTACATGTGGTCTCTGTGGAGGCAGCATTTGGTGGAAAGGGAGAGAGACACATTGGATATATAGCTTGGGGCACTCCTTCCCCATTAAGGGATAGAGTCAGGAGCTCAGCTTGAACCTAAAATCTCTTTCCACTAGATTAATGATATTTAAGGGGAAGAGAAAGGGATATGTGTCATTCTAGCCAAGTACCCTTTCTCTGAGGAGAGCAAGTGTCCAGCCCCTGGCACCAATGTCCTGTTTTTCTTCCTGGTAGAAATAAGCGTCATTTAGAGAAAGGTGAGTAAAGGAGCCTCTAATGATATCTTTTCATGACTCCTTGTAAGCTACATTTCGACAGACTGACAAGGACACACATAAATTATACGGGCAAAACAAAACACACAATACTCACACATACCTTACATCTCCTTATGTCACAGAAGTGACCTAGTATTCTCAAAGGCTCTTGTTACAGAAAATGTTTTCTGGTGGTTTCTTGGCTGAAAAAGCTTTAAATATCTTCCTTTTGATAGAAAATATACCCCAAAGTTCAAGGACCAATATGTAAAGAAAACTTCATTATCAGAAGCAGTTTGGCCTCAATATATTTCAATTTAACTCATTATTTAGTGTTCATAATGTGCTAGGCATTGGGGATAAGAAGAAAAAAAAAAGTAATATATGCCTTGACGGAGCTTATATTTTTTCGGGAGATAGAACATGTAACATGTACTTTGAAGGAAAAATTTTTGTTCTTGTGGCTATAGCATCCCATGAAATTGACAGTGAAATCTGTAATTTGTGTATAAATTCTTAAAGTTGCACCAGAAAATAGCTTAGTGGAAATGCAGTACGGTATGAAAATTTGGAGTATGAGCATGCAAAATATAACTTCTTCAACATTTAGACAGGAAAGTTCATGTAACTCTAACACAGTGTAATTTAAAAGCATAATCAAAAAGAACAACACACAAAACAAATTCATTTTGGCAAGAGCATTCAAAATGATATTGTTGAAACTATAACTAAACACATTTGACCTATTAGGAATAATTCAGCTCCTTCAACAACATTCTCTGGCTTTTTTCTTCCCTTTAGAAAGAAATGAAACATAAGCACAAGTCCATTCAAGAGGAATATCTTCACTATATTATTTAATTGCTTTATTCTACCACATTGTATAAATCACACCCTGGGCTGCAAATAGTTTAATGTAATTTCAAGGGAAATTGAGATGAGAGGAGGACAGTCTGGCTAGATGAAGCTAAAAGCTGTCAGAATGTTCAAAGAATGGAACTCCTTGACAATTCTGATTTGCAAGAGTTAATGCAAGTTTCTCCAGGTGGTTTGCCTTTGATCATGCTTCCTTTCAAGCTGTAGAAATATATTGAAGGACTATGATTTACACATATAGGTCATCTTCCTTCTGGAATGCCCTGTGGAATAGAAGTTCAGTCCCTAGCTCCACACTCTGCTCTATGGTCTGAATTAGAAAACAACCTGCCAGGGAACATCAATCAGTGTAGGGTTGTACCCCTGTATTCCACACAGTTTCTATATTGCATATTGCAACATAGGTTGAAGGTTTGTGGTATGTCCGGGGACATCAGGTGTGCCCACTTCTCTTAATTGCTATTTAGTAGTAATAGTAATTGTAGTAGTTGTAGTAGTGGTGGTGGTGGTGGTGGTGGTGGTAGTGGTAGTAGTAGTAGTAGTAAGTAAGTAGTAGTAAGGATAACTAGTATTTATCTATTGCTTTAAGGTTTACAAAATGCTTCACGCATATTATTTCACTTGATTCTCTGAGCTAGGTGCTATTATTATTCCCATTTTATAGATGAGAACTCTGGGGCTGAGAGAGGTTTAAGACTGCGTAGGCTCACATAGCTAGTAAGTATCTAAGCCACAATTAGAATTCTGACTCAATATCCAGCACTCTAGCCACTATGTATCTACTCATTCTCTTACCACCTCTGCCTCCTCAACTGTCCCCACAGAAAAGGCTCACTAAGCAGCAACACAGATTTTGATAGAAGCAGCTATTTGGTATAAAAACCATTATTTCATCAAGTAATATCTCCATTTAATTGATGTGTAATAGACATAATTATCTAAGTGTAAGCTTCTTCCTGTTTCTCTAAGCAACAGCAATGAAAATATCAGCCCGAACTATCCTGGGCTTTTAATGCTAATGATGTTTGCCTTCTCTGCTTAATTAATTGGAAAAAAAAATTCCACTTCTAAAACTAAAGAAAGTTAGGTTAATAAAAAAAAAGTGTGCTTAAACACTGCAATAGACTACTAAAAGTACATTGTAGATAATAATTTAACTAATGGTCCCAAACTTGAATTTTGGGTTTAAGTTTATGACATTCACACTACTAATCTAAATCTTTATTACTCTTCGTCAGTAACCATGGAGAGTTTTCTGTATGCTAATCTAATTCTGAATTCATCTTAACAGAGGGATAGAGTTATATAATATTGTTAGTGGGAGAGAAGACTACATTCAGTCTATGGATAATGGGGTTTTAGATCCCTGTTTATGGATGAGTATTAGATTTCTTGGACTACACAGGTATTTACCATGGTTGTACTAATGGCACCCCCTTTCAAGCTAATCTCCCACTGCCATTGGAGGGATGGGTCCTACTTCTACTGCTACTAATGATAGCTAGCATTTATATAGTGCTTTAAGGTCTGTATAGTACTATACATGTTTTTTCATTTGATCCAATAACCCCATGATATGGGTACTATTATTACTCTCATTTTATATGTGAGGTGATATTATCTTTATTCAATGTTCACAGAGCTTCAATATTCTCAAATTAAGGACTTGCTCATACCTAGTTACACTTTAAGTTGATTGATTGATTCAATTAAACTGCCTAGACTTCTGTGAATATCTTAATTAAGATAGACTTACATCTGCCCCCCATGTGTGTGTTCCAGGCCACACAAGTCCACCTAACCCTGCTGAGAGAGAACTAGGTAGAGCTCAGAAGTCCATGATTCAGTTATGCTCTAGGACATCATATCTGATTTTATGGTGTTTCATCTCTTCTTGGATATTGAGGTGCCAGGGGCCAGAGAAGTTTAGCAATCAGGTCACAGCCCTATTCTCAAGTGCATCATTTTCTGATCATATCTCAATGTATAGTTGAAACTCCTCCAAACTTGGCCGTTCATACAGGGATTGATCGCTTTCACTGCAGGCCCCACCCAGCTACACAACTGCTTAGTTAATCAAATGATCATTTAGCACCATCTGCAGATGCGTATTGGATATTTGAAACAATATCAAGGTCAGCATGTCCAAAATAGAACTTATTCTCTTTCCCTGAAATCCCACCCCTCTTCCAATTTCCCCATTTAGGTCAAAGGTACTACCTTTCTTCCTGTCTCCTAGGTTAACGACTGTATTCTTGATTTTTCTCTGCCTCATCTAGCATATCCAATCATCTGCCAGATCATGTCTTTCATATCTGACGCCTACACTCTCACCTACTATCTAAATTCAGGCCCTCATCACCTTTCACCTGGACTATTGTTGCAGCAGCCTCCTAATTGGCCCTGTTGCACATCCCTCCCCACTCTAGTCCATTTGTGACATTAATGCCAAAGTGATTTTCCTTAACCAGAGGTCTAACCATGTTGCTCCCTACTAGATTAATTTCAGTGGTTCCCTCTTGCCCCTGGGATAAAATGTAAATCCTTTTGTTTGTTTTTTAAAGCCCTGTATGACCCTGTTCCAACCTAACTTGCCAGCCTCGTTGGACATTACTCCCCATCCTGCACTTTGCAGTCCAGCCAAACTAGTCTCTCTAGTCTATTCTTCCTGCAAAATGCTTCATCTCTTAACTCTTTCTTTTCTCTGGCTGTCCCTGATGCCTTTAATGCAGTGTTATCAAGCTTAAAGAGAAACGGGCCACTAATCTGTACACTAGGATCCCTGGATCCCTGCAGGCTGTATATGGACTCAGTTTGAAAATATTGTTATCTGTGTTTTAGTGTATTTGTGTTTATTTCAAGTATTTCCTAATTACATTTTATTCTGCTTTGCTGTAATCTGAAGTGTAGTAGGCAACCGTGTTTGACATCTCTGTTGTGATGCATTTCTGCCTGATTGATAGAATGCCCCAGTTCCTTCATTGCTTAGGCAAACACACCTCCAACATGAAACCTGTCCCGATAATGTCCTCACCTGTCAATGTGCTCCCTCCCACAGTAGTTAACTACTTTGTATTTGTTCTTTTTATGTTTATTCTGCATATACTTGCAAGAGCATTTGTCTCCCTAGTTATAATGTATGTTCCTTCAGAATAGGGATTGTTCCATTCTTTTCATTTGTGTCCCTAGCAGTAAGCTCTGAACACGGACCATTCTATGCCTTTCTGCAGATCCACAGTGCTTAGCACAATGCTGCTACACAGTAGTAGATTATTAAATGCTTGCTGACTTTTTTTGGGCGTGGGGGTGGGGGGGCACTTCTTCAGTCATTTTTTAGTCATGTCTGACTCTTCATGACCCCTTTTTTTGGGGTTTTCTTGGCAAAGATACTGAAGTAGTTTGTTATTTCCTTCTCTAAGAAGAGATGAGGAAACAGAGGTAAACAGGGTTAAGTGACTTGCCCAGGGTCACACACCTAGTAAGTGTCTGAAGCCAGCTTTGACCTCAGGAGGAGGAGTCTTCCTGACTCCAGGCCCAGAACTCTATCCACTGCCACTTCCACCACAATCTCCTTCTCCTCTTCCTCCATACAAGCTGACATACAGCATTTTTTCAAGAATTACAAACCACTTTATGCACGTTGTCTCTGAAAGTCCAGCATCCTATCTGCCATGATCTTTTACTCCAAATTCTTCAGTAGTCTAGTTGCCATAGCAGATGTCAAAGAATATGCCAAGGCATAGAGGGCTTGTGATTTGTGTTGGTGGAGGGATTGCCTGTGTTAATGAAATGTCAGGTCGTTAATATAACGATATATCTTTACATCAGACTTGAGATAGCAGTGTAAAATGCATGAAATCACACTTGGGAGTGGAAAGGACGTCAGAGTTGGAGTCAGAGAGATTTTTATTCCATTTTGACAGATATTAACTTTGTTACCTGGGGGAACTCAATTAACCCCTCTGAGCCCATTTCATCTTTAAAATGGAAATAATAATATTAATCCCGATTTACCTCATGGTGTTGTTATAGACTCCAAATGAGATCATCTGTGTGAAAATACTTTGTAACTGACTTCAAGTATAGAATATTGTTAACAGTCATGTCATTATGAAGACAACAAAAAATGAGAGAAGCTCTGTAGGGCTCAGTGGCTTACAGAAATCCATTTTTCTTCTAAGATTGACTTTTTTTTAAAGATTTAGAAGTATATTCATAAATATAGAATAAAAAGGTTAAATCAGGATTCTGATGGATCATGAGGAGGATTCTCAATTGGCTGATTTATGTGTTTGTTTATTTTTTTTAAGGCCTACTTGTGAGAATTTTAGGCTAATGCTTAGGAACCATTTAAATTTTTTAACGGTTTGTTAACTATAGCCCAAAATGCTTGGAATAACTAAAAATTTATATTTATCATGTTGGTGTCTATGAATACTATTGTGTATAGAGAATTTACATTAATTCACTGGATGAATGATTTGGGTTTTTATGTAAGGAATAGCAGGGGACAGAGATGGAATACTAAGAAGTGAGATTATATTTAATGTCAAAATTTTATTTTAAAAACCAGAAGTGAAGGAAATTAAATTGCTATGGTTTTCAATTATAAGGAAAGGACAGGGGAATTTATAAGAGATAAATTAGCTAAGGTTCAGAGGAAGCTATTTTGTAGTGACTGGGAGAGAGACTGAGGCTACTTCAAAGGGAAGGGATTCAGTTTAATAACAGCAAAAAGTAAAACTCAGTAAGTCTGCTGTCTTTCTCACTTCTGGCAGGCTGGCTGTGGGATTATTTGTTATAGTATCAACTGTAAAGCTCTATGATGTTTTGTTGAAATCCCTACTTTCCTCTGAGTCATAATGCAGGTGGCCGCTCTTCTAGAAAGCTTTTTCTGAGCTTCGTTCCTTCAGCTCAAAGTGCTCCCTCCCCTGAGTCATTTTTGTCTCTTCAGCTTTCTCAGAGCACTTTTGCATAGCACTTATTTAGCACATTATGTCCCCCTTAGCTCATAGGATCATTTGGCTTTAGAGCCGGCAAGGAGTCTTAGTTCCATCTCTGCAATTTGTAGATGAGGAAACTAAGACACAGATTACTTGTGTATAAGTTGTTGTCGTACGTTTCAGTTGTGTCCAACACTCCATGACCCCAGCTGGTGTATTTTTGACAAAGATACAGGAATGGTTTGCCATTTCCTTCTCCAGCTCACTTTGTAGATGAGGAAACTAAGGCAAACAGGGTTAAGGGACTTGCCCAGGGTCACACAGACAGGGATTGTCTGAGGTCAGATCCAGACTTGGGAAGATGAGTCTTCCTGACTCCCAGGCCCGATGTACCACCCACTGTGTCATCTCACTGCCCACTTATGTATATGACATTTCATCAATTAAGGTTTCAGACTATTGTTTTTGAAGTTGACTTTCTCAGTGTCAAGCCTGGTGCCTTGTGTGTAGTAGATGTTTAATACATGCTTAGTAAATTGAATTGGTTGATCAGTTTCAAAGGGGCAAGAAAAATGTACCCCCAAATTAAAAAAAAAACCAGCCACAAAGGATTTATTCCAGTACTGAGCATAATTGTTATTGTTGTTCAGTTATTCAGTCATGTCTGATGCCTCATGACCCCATGTATCAAAGTACACCAGGCCCTTCTATCATCTGCTATCTCTTGACGTTTGTCCAGATTCCTGTTCATTGTTTCCATCTATCCATCTCATCCTCTGCTATCCCCCTTTCCTTTTGCCTTCAATCTTTCCCAACATCAGGGTTTTTTCAGTGAGTCTTGTCTTCTCATCAACTTCAGTATTTGACCTTCCAGCGAGTAGCTTGGATTAATTTCCTTAAGTATTGACTGATTTGACCTCCTCACTATCCAGGGGACTCTCAAATTTTTTTTTTCTAGCCCCACAATTTGAAGGCATCGTTTCTGTGGCACTCAGCTTTCCTTATAGTACGTGATTAAATACTGCTAATTTCTAGCATATTATAGAAACCATCAGTATTTTAAACAGGGTAAGAACTTAATAAGTTTATATTTACATACCCACATATATATGTTTATATGTACCTACATATATCTGTATCTATGCAAATAGATACACATCTATAGTTATAGATTAATATTTAAGTTGATATTAATATTGTGAGGAAAGAAAAGATGAAAGGAATATTTGTGGTAATAGAGTTAGGACTACCTGGGTCCAGGTCTAGCTTGTAGTATATCTGGGCAAGTCACTTAATTTCTGCATTGGTACAGGGAGTTTTATCACCTGGAGCCGTCTAATAAAATCACAGGTCAAAAATATGAAAAAATAATTTTATAACTTAAAACGAAATATTATACAATTTATATAGGTGATTAAAATTCTAATGTTTTTCTCAGTATCTCTAAATTACGGGAGAGGAATATTTTCCAAGACTAACAGATTGCACATTTTGTCTTTAGCAGTGTAGGTATATGATACAGGGTTTCCTCAAATACAACCACATTAATCCCCTACCCTTTTCTACCAGATCTTCTCCTTACTAATTCTCCCCTTCTTTGGATTCAACAAAGAGTCTTAGTGGGCATGTTTGGGAATATCCTCAGTAAATGACCAAAACTGAAGGAACTTTGATTGGCTCAGTGCCCCCACCTATTTTCACTGATATAAAACTACAAAATGTGCTTCTTCCCTCATGAGCTGTCTTCCTCTATCAATCTCAAAACACACATTTATAGGCTTATAAAAAAATCATTGTTAATGGCCATGCAACTTAGGAACAGAAGGAAATATAGGAATGTAGATGAACCTTCAAACAGGGAGTGTGGTAGGACTTGCAGATAAGGTCACCTCATTCTTCTGCCCCTCTCCTTAGCTAGAGGTGCATATGTGTGAAGACTGGGATTTCGCCCTTCTGGTTGGACATTTTCATAGCACTGTTCTCGCTCTTCACAACTGCTGCTTTGGCCTGGCCTCAGCTCCAGCCCACAGCTGAGATATCCTCCCAGGCCCCTTCTTGCCTCTCACTCTCTCTAATCTGAACACTAATCCACCAGTACCTGTCTCTGCCTCCTCTGTCAGGTGCCATTAAACCTGGGCAGAAGTCTTTTCCATTGGGAGGGGGGAGCCACAGATGCTCCCAAGCAAGCTGAGTTCTCTTGAACTCAAGGTCAAACCAAGGATTCTCTTATCATTTCAGGAAGTACCTCCAAATTCTCTGTGATCCTAGGTCCCAGAAAACCAGGGCAATGTCTTGAGTATTTGCTTTCCCATGGAACCTTCTCTCCACTGCCATAAGAGGAGAAAATGGTTTTTCCCCTTTCCTTTAAACCTCCTATCCTGCATTCCTACTGTGGGCCACCCAGAAAAAACTTGGTAAGATTTTAGATTGGTTATTGTATATAACCAATCTTGGGAAACGTTTATTGCTTCGTTTTATTTAAATTTAGCTTGGTTAATGTGAGACTTAAGCTTTTTGGAGGGTAAAAAGAAATTAAATTTTAAGAGAACTTTTGTAAATAATAGTAGTAAACTTCTTAAGGGAAGGGATTGTCTTTTTTTTCCTTAGTTTTTTCAGCACCTACACAGTATCTGGTATACAGTAGGTGCTTAATAAATGTTTGCTAATTGATTAAATAGTGGTGCATTTCCCTCCTCCATTGGAAAAGAGAAAAAATGTTCTACTACCAGTCCTGTTAAGAATTTGACTTTATGACAGGGGTTCATTTGAATTATTTGATGTAAGAAAGGGGGAACCAGACTGAGACAAGGAAAAAGGTGATTTCTTCTTTTGTGTTACTTCCTGGAACAACTTGTGTTTTTCCCCTTCTCTTTAGGAATGAAAATAATATCTCAAAATCCTAGCTATCTCTGATATGGGTCTGGCCTAGTTACCAAGGGATTAAATAGCTTAAACACCTCACATAGCAGTTTAAGAGGAATGGAAACCATAATCCTATTACATTTATGTAGTTATCAGTGCTCTTTGAATTTCTGATTATCCCTGCTAATCATCAGGGACACTTTCTGTACCTAGGTGGTAAATAACCACCTTAAGTCAGCTATGTCACGGAGGATACTGCTGGTACCAATGATAGCTGTCGGGCTGAGAGAGTGGAGTGAGATTGAATTATCATTGGGAAAGCAAGGAAAACCTTGTGGAAAGAGTGCTGCATTTGATTGGAATTTCAGCTCTGATGTTTACCAGCCTGGCAGGCATGGACACTAGTCACTGAACCCCTCTTAGTCTTGGTTTCTTTATCTGTTAAATGGGGATAACCATTATTACATTACCTACCTCAGATGGTTGTAGGGAGTAAAGCATTCATCCATAGTGCATACAGTATCAGACAGTGGTAATGTGTTGGTTAACAATAACTATAACCAGCATTTATATAGTTCTTTATTGTTTGCCAAGACCTTTATGTATATTCTCTCATTTGAAAGCCCTTTATAAACAACAAAAAATGAGTTATAACTCGTGTTACTACATAATAAATACATATTTTAATGGCAAAATATTAGCAATAATTGAAGGAGTTGTGAGTTGATGTAATTATTAACCAGGTAACCTTATAGCCTTACAGAAGAGTTGTTCTAGCAAAAATAATTTGTAAAGTTTATGACTATAAAATTTGAATTTCATTTATTAGTATGTTTTCTCATTAAATTTTGGCTTATTCATAATGTTTCACAGAGATATTTGTAACTTTGGTATGTGTATTGTACTTTTTTAACTAAAAATTTATCGAAAAATAATTTTGGTTCTGATAGCTACTGAGCAAAAATTACTACATAAATATTTCATTTTTATTTTCTAGTCACATGTGATATTATATGAAAAATACAAGAGAGAACAATACTGGGAAAATGCTGCTATCAAATGTGATATAATCCATAGAACATCTAGTATTTCATATCCAGTTGAATCGAGCATACTCAGGTAAGAATTCTAATTTTTTTTTCTGTTTTTGTTTTATAGCTGCTTCATTATGAGAAGCCAGTACCTCTAGAACTCACTTTACATGAGACAAATTCCAGTAAATTAAGGATGCATATACTTAATAATATTTTCCCATTCAGACATATGTTCTGCAGGTAATATTTTTGGATTCAAGTTATAATTAAAATCATACTTCAGATTCTGTACATAAACTTAATTATCCATGGAAGTAATTCTCTCAGTCCATTACAATGAGGTGAATGGACACTAAATTTATAAGATTCTTGCATGTTTATTAAAAGCACATTCACTTAACTAAAATTTATTGTTGGTGCTGAGTGACATTGTGAATATAGAGATGAGAAAGATAATATCCTTCCTTGGTCATTATAGTAGGTAAAATAAGAAGTGAGCACAAATAAGAGGGAGAAGCAACTTCCATCTGGAATGATCAGGGAAAGCTTACTGAAATAGGTTGCATTTGAACTCAGTCTAGAAGGATGAGTTCAATATGAGCGACAAGGCAAAGGTGCGCAGGCTCGGGTCAGAGGAGGTTAGTGCAAGTTAAAAAGAAAACATTCTGACATTGGGTGATACTGTGATGGCATGTGAATAAAAAAGAGGAGGGCTGGAGAAGGAAATGGCAAACTACTCCAGTATTGTTGCCAAGAAAATCCAAAAAAAAAAAAAGGAATCGTGAAGGGTTGGACAAGACTGAAATAACTGAACAACAACAACATGGGTGATTGGAAGTTTGTGAAGATTATTTCATAGCTTCTTTGTCCTTCTGTTTGTATTTCTGGGAAGCAAAACAAGACAACTCAATTTAGCCTTTATTAAGCACTTGTTGTTTGCTGATTATGGTGGCAGGTGCTTAAGTTGATTCCTTGTGTAGATAAGACACATTTACTCTCCTGGAATCTAGTAGGGGAATATGACACATGGCCACAATACAAAATTATACGTAGAATACAAAACATTTAATTCTGTGAAAGGTCTATTATGGTTTTACCCAAGAATCAACTCTCATAGTTGGGAAAGTGCATCCTTAAGAGCTTTTCTTTCAGGCCCCCCCTAACTACAAGTCTACCACTGCCATATGCCTCTGCAAGGACTCTGATCATTTCAGAGCTACCACTGTATTTGGGGCATCCTTGAGAACGCTGGTCTCTGAACTATCTTCTGAAACTAGGAAGGAGGAAGGTAAGAAGTGTACAGGAATTTGAACCCTATGCACCACAGGCTAGCTGGTTTTGTATTTCTCGTTCAAGTCACTATTTTCTCTTGAGGAGTGGAGAAAAAGAAGGGGAGACTTTGAGTTCATTTCATAACAGTATTTTGTAGGCCATAGGGATAGGGTGACTATTTTGAAAAGATAAGAGGCATAGATTTTTAGTTTCTGGTCATCTTTAGGAAACAAATTAAAGAAGTTCCTTGTTATCTCAGAGAGTTTCCAGGGTGCATACTGTCTCCATGGGAGGGGCTGTTCAGACAAAGATCAACACCCTATAATTTCCTGACTTTGATTTGGGGAATTCATCAACTTGACCAAAGACTTTCATAATCAGTTTTGCCTACATAAGACTTTAGAGGTCAGATGGTATTATGATGAGTGCTAGGCAAAAGAATTTGAGTGTGCTTGATGGACAATAGTGAGCCTTTGAAGATTTTTTAATGCAACAGCAACATTACCAGATCTATACATGAGAAGGATTATTCTAGCAAATGGCGGTCAGGTAGTTAGAGGGGAGAGAGAGAAAAAAAATTACACAAAACATCCATATTTCTAATCCAAACTGCCACTTTAAATGGTGTTCAAACTGAGATTTCTTTTGATAAAATAACCTTATTCTACCTCAATAGATTTTTTATCTTATTAATGATGATATTCTTTCTATCAGTTCATATCACCACCTTCTCAATCTGTGTGATTTCTGTCCATCTCTTCCAGTGAATTCTCCAAAAAGGCTCTCTCCAACGTGTCTGCGACCTTTTTCCATATTTAAATATGAGATGGAAACCAGTGGAATGTGGAGGACATTCTTTAGTTATTCCTTACTCTTGCTGTATCATTATACCCTTCCCAAATTCCATCCTTTTTGGGTCATACCACCCTTTAATGATATCCTTATCCTCAGTACATAATTGGTAATATATTGTAATCAGCTCATTCCTTCCATACACCTCTCTCTTGCATTTTGGGCAAATTGCAACCTTAACACTATGGATGGACAGCAAATTAGACTCAGAAATGAATAAATGAGCAGTAGCAGCCTCTGGAAAAATTTTCAGGTTTTTAATGATCCCAGACTTCTTGAAATGAGTGATAAAAGAAATATCGATAAAAATATCATTCTTATGTTTATTTATGGAGTGTGTAGTAATATCAGTTGGTTCTTTCGTAAATCGATTGCTATTTCGAAAAATTCTTAGTATCTGATAAGCCTGGCCCTAAATAAGTATTGTCTTTGCCTCATTGGAAAAGAAATAAACTATAGTCTGAAAGCAAAGAATGACTTTTCTAGAGCCAAATTCACTTATTCAGGCCACTAGGGTATGGTTTCTTGTGCTGAAACAGTCATTTCCTAAGATACAACACCTTTTTCCAAAGAGTCTAATTTGTTGTTAGGATGTAACTTACACAAAGAAAAATATGACTCTAATGGAAAGAAAATATACTTTTAAGATTGCAGTTCAAATGTGAGTAATATGAGGTCAGAGAGGGGGCGGAGCCAAGATGGCAGCTGGAAAGCAGGGACTGGCGTGAGCTACCCGCCAGGTCCCTCCAAAACCCTATAACAATGGCTTTGAACAAATTATACAAGTGCAGAACCCACAAAATAGCAGAGGGAAGCAGGGATCCAACCCAGGAAAGCCTGGACGGTCGCTGGATGAGGTCTATTGCACACAGAGTGGAGGGGAGGGGAGCCCAGCGTGGGTGGCAGCAGGACCAACCAGACCAGGAGCTGGGCGGAACAGGCCTTAGCGCCTTAAATCAATGAGCTGTGTCAGTTACCAGACTTCTCAACCCACAAACACCAAAGACAACAGAGAAGGTTAGTGGGAAAAACTGCGGAGGACAGAATGAAAGAGTTTGCAGTTCGGCCACCGCCTGGGGAGCAGTGGGGGTGGTGGAGCTACATAACTACAGCTGCAGTTGCTTCTGGCCCCAGGCCCACCTGGTGGAAGGAATTAAGTGGCAGATCAGAGCAAGAGTGCAGAGCCTGCTTAATATTTGACAGGTCCGGGGTGGCAGTACTTGGGGAAGAAGAATTGCTGGTGTGGCAGAGCTGGCTGTATAGAAATACCTCTGAAATCAACAGCTCATCCCCTCAAGCTTGGAACAAAGTACTCTTTACTGTATAAGCAGTCATACCCTGCTAAAAAACTCAAGGGTCAACTAAGTTGGCTGGGAATATGGCCAGGCAGTGAAAACGGACTCAGATTCACTCTCAGACTTTGGAATCTTTCTTTGGTGACAAATAAGACCAAAACATACAGCCAGAAGAAGTCAACAAAGTCAAAGAGCCTACATCAAAAGCCTCCAAGAAAAACATGAACTGGTCTCAGGCCATGGAAGAGCTCAAAAAGGATTTGGAAAAGCAAGTAAGAGAAGTAGAGGAAAAATTGGGATGAGAAATGAGAATGATGTGAGAAAATCATGAAAAACAAGTCAATGACTTCCTAAAGGACACCCAAAAAATACTGAAAAAAATATTAAAGAAAACAA
>CM053622.1:615641193-615674172 GCA_028646595.1 Phalanger gymnotis | reverse complement strand
AAAAAAAAAGTTTTTATATGCAACTAGGAAATAAGATACACAGGCAATGGGGCATAGAAATTTATCTTGCCCTATAAGAGAAGAAGGGAAAGGGGAATAGGAGGGGAGTGGGGTGACAGAAGGGAGGGCTGACTGCGGAACAGGGCAACCAGAATATATGCCATCTTGCAGTGGGGGGGAGGGTAGAAATGGGAAGAAAATTCATAATTCAAACTCTTGTGAAAATCAATGCTGAAAACTAAATATATTAAAGAAATTAAATAAAAAATATTAGGTCAGAGGAGGAAAAATATTTGTATTTATGATTGCAATTAAGTTAACTAAAATGCTTTCTCTGTAGTTATTGGATTTGATAATTGTTGATTTAAAATATTGGAACCAAAAATGCACTAAGTACTGACTTGAGTGAATGTTAATTGATTTTTATGAAATAAAAACTACTTGGAATAAAATTACTCATTATAAACTAGAACTTACTGGGTTTTTTTTTTGTTTAACCAATAGCATATTTTTAAGTGCATTAAATAAACTGTTTATGAAAAATGTCATCCCTGCTTATCTGTGGCAGAAAATTATAGATATCAGATTTTTAAGACTTAAAAATACATTTTGAAAAGCATCAAACATCTAAAAATATACAATTGAAGTAACTTTGAAAGTAAGAAAAAGAAAGTTACTGAAACGGGGAAGGTGACAGATCAAGGTGATGTTCAAAGGGCCTTCAACCATTAAAATTAAGGTGTCTGACCTGGCAGACAAGGAACTGTGTTTGGTCTCTTTCTTATCAGTTCACCTTGTCTGACATGCAGTCTGTTTGGAAAGGCAGACTAGGCTATGTAGATACCGGCTGTATGTGTAAAAAGACATTCTAAGGAAGTTCTTGTAACAAATTTCAGAAAACCTGCTTTAAAAAAAATTATTTTCAGTCACCTTCTCTGATTGAGGTATTGGAGCTGAGAAAGGATAAGAAGGTTTTCTGCGTGAATAGAGATGGTTCCACCTGCCACCGGAGGTGATATGTAATTTCCTTCTGGCAAATCCAAGGCTGTTTCGGGTTCTCTGTTAAAGCTTTCTCAAGTGTGAGTCTGGAGAAGAAGCTTTGGGCCATCGCGTTATTTCTGGAAGGTGTTCCTTTAAGCAAGGCTCTATTAATTTAGTTCCTACTGTGTACAGAGTAAGGTGCTAGGGATTAGAGGAGATATTTTCTTTACACCCTGCCCATCCTACTTCATCTTCTGGATTAGAGCTCATACCCTGAGATATTTAAACCATTCCCTTCTGAAACTTCAGCCCTCGGGTCTGCATTGTCCTTGTTGGTGAGTTTCTCCTGTGACCCACTACTATCTAGCCAGTCTCAGCCATGCTTCACTTCATACTATCTTTATCTTCTTATCTGCTACTGTGTCACTGTGCTCTTTCAACCAGAGATTATGCCTTTTGAAGCAAAATTTTTTTAGCCCTGAAGTCTACACTGTTCTGAATGATTAGTTCCTCATGTAGCATGATATCTAGCTGGCCCCAGTCATATTTTATTTTACAACCCAGATATTTGATTACCTGATACATGAGTAGATTGTCGGCAAATTCTGTCTTCTGCCTTTCTTTGTGTACCCAGCATTTGTCATGGTGCCTGGCACATACTAGGTGTTTAATAAATCCTTTTTGACTAAGTGACTGAGGTGTGTGTATAATTTCTAATCTCAGTTTCTGCTTTCCGGATATGGAATATTGCTACTCTAAAGGTTATATAAATCTATTTCTCCATGGCTCCAATACACTCCTTCCTGCTCAACATTTCCATATATGTTTATCTTCAGTTCAATTTAGTGAACATTTATTAAGTGTCTGTGCTAAGTGCTGCAGATACAAATAAGAAAAGACAGTGTCTGCCCTCAAGGAACTTACTGTCTAATAGAGGAAGAAAACACATAAAAGGGAGGGGAGGGGTGGTGTACAAGGGATTACCTGGGTGACCATGGAGTTGCAACTAAGTAGAGCTGAAAATGGAAAGTAGAATTAGCTGAAAGTCCAGAATCTTGTCATGTTTGTTAGCCTTAGGGAAAAGTTTGGTGCTCCATCTTCCAACCCTTGAATTAGAGGGGAGAGGAAGCTGAGGAAAGTGGGAAAGTGTTGAATATCCAAGGCTGATTAGTGCCTGTTTAGAAAGTAAATTTTTTTAGGGCCAGGACTGTCTCACTTTTTTTGTGTTCCTAGAGCTTTGCATATAATAAGAACTTAATGAATGTTATTTTTTTATTTACTCATTCATGCTGAAATCTCATTGATGTAGCCATTCTCCAACAGTGCGAATTGCTGTCCACCTCTGCCTTCTTTCTGATGAGATTCTTTTCTATGGACTATAAATCTTTAAGATCTAATGTGTCAAAGGGCTTCCTGAATGTTTAAAAAAAATTTGTGGGTATGGTGAAGCACTCAGGCTCTTCATTGGTTTTTCATCAATCTCGCTACATGACTGGCCCATCTCCTTTTCTGATTGTGTACTTCCTAGATGCCCCCCCTTTTTAATCAGTTCTTGCATGTAAGAAATTTTTATATATAACATGCCCTAATGCCTAGCCCCAACATTAATAGGTACGTAATAGGTACTTAAAATACTTTTTAAAAAAATTTAATTTCTAAAATTTTTTTCTCAATTACATTTAACAATATTTTTTTAACATTTGTTTTAAATTTTGAGTTCCATATTCTCTCATTCCCTTCCCTCTGCATTCCTTGGGAAGGCAAGCAATTTGATACAGATTATACATGTGTAGTCATGCAAAACATTTCCTTATTAGCTGTGTTGCAAAAGAAAACACAGAACCAAAAAACTCCAATGAAGTTAAGAAAGTATGCTTTGGGGCAGCTAGGTGGCGCAGTGAGTAGAGCACCGGCCCTGGAGTCAGGAGGACCTCAGTTCAAATCCGGCATCAGACACTTGACACATGTACTAGCTGTGGGACCTTGGGCAAGTCACTTAACCCCAATGCCCTGCCAAAAACAAACAAACAAACAAAAAAAATAAAGTATGCTTCAACCTGTATTCCTACACCATCAGTTCCTTCTCTGGAGACGGATAGCATTTTTCATAATAAGTCCTTCAGAATTGTTTTGGATCATTATATTGCTGAGAATAGCTAAGTCATTTACAATTGAGCATCATGCAATATTGCTTTTATTGTTCAAATATTCTGGTTCTGCTCATTTCTCTTTGTATAGGTTCATATGTGTCTTCCTAAGTTTTTCTTAAAGCATCTTGCTCATTTTTTATAGCACAATAGTATTCCATCACAATCATATGTGACACCTTGTTCAGTCATTCTTTAATTGATGGGCATCGCCTCAATTTCCAATTCTTTGCCACCACAAAAAGAGCCACTGTACATATTTTTATACATATAGGTCCTTTTCCTTTTGCTTGATCTCTTTAAGCTACAGAAACAGTAGTGGTTGGTTGGTTGTTGTCCTTTGTGCTCAAAGGAAACCTAAATGGCATCACTGTGTCCAGGTCAAGGTACAGTGTGTTCAACTGGGTTTTATGAGACCAGTATGAGCCCGTAAGGCTCTACTACAGGTTAGGCACAAATAGTCCACGTGAATATTTGGAGTGGAGATGTCTCTAAATTTGTACTTATGTTTCTTTTGAATTACTGCAGTTCTGCTTTGCTCATGGAGCATAGCCCCTTCTTTGATGCTGTGTGATCCTGTGCCAGTGTCTCCCATGTCTCACAATTGATACCAGAATTCTTCAGAGAGACCTTGAGAGTGTCCTTATATTAATTCTTTTGACCTCCATGTGAGTAGTTGCCTTGTGTGAATTCTCCATAAAGTAGTCTTTTAGGCAAACGTATGTTTGGAATTTGAGTCATGTCCAGCCCATTGGATTTGTGCTCTCTGCGGTAGAGTTTGAGTGTTTGGCAGTTCAGCTTAAGAAAGGAACTTGGTATCTGGTACCTCATCTTGTCAGGTGATCTTCAGAATCTTCCTAAGACAATTCAAATGGAAGTGACTCAGTTTCCTGGTATACTGTCTGGGTTTCGCAGACAGTGAGGTCAGCATAGCAGCTCTGTAGACCTTCAGTTTGGTTGGCAGTCTAATATCTCTTCTCTCCCATGCTTTTTTTTGGAGCCTCCCAAACACTGAGCTAGCACTGGCAATGCATGTATCAGTATTATCAGTTATGTAGACATCCCTGGAAAGAATACTGCCAAGGTAAGTGAATTTATCCACAGAATTCACAATTTCTCCATTTGCTGTAACCAGTGATTCCACATATGGATGATACAGTGCTGGCTAGGGAGAACCTTTGATTTCTTGGTGTTAATTATTAGGCCAAAATAAGCACAAGTGGCAAAAAATCATTTCACACTCTTGCTTCTCAGCCGTAAAGGCAGCATTGAGTGCACAATCATCTGTGAACAAAATACTAGTAGTGGTATTGCTGGGTCACAGGATACATCCAGTTTTATAGCCCTTTGGACGTAGTTCCAATTGCTTTCCAGAATGATTGGATTGGTTAATGACTTCACTAAGTGCATCAGTGTCCCAATTCTCCCACATCCCCTCCAACATTTGTCATTTTTCTTTGCTGTCATATTAGCCAATCTGATAGCTGTTAGGTGGTACCTCAGAGTGCTTTTAATTTGGATTTCTCTAATCAATATTGATTTAGAGCATTTTTTTATATGACTATAGATAGCTTTGATTTCTTCTTCTGAAAACTTCCTGTTCATATCCTTTGGCCATTTATGTGTCAATTGGAGAATGACTCATATTCTTATACATTTAACTCAGTTTTCTATGTATTTGAGAAATGAGGCTTTTTATCAGAGAAACTTGCTATAGATCCCCTCTTCCTTTCCCAGTTTCCTGCTTTCCTCCTAATTGTGGCTACATTGGTTTTGTTTGTGCAAAACCTTTTTAATTTGATGTAATCAGAATTATACATTTTACAGCCCATAATGCTCTCTGTCTCTTCTTTGATCATAAATTCTTTCCTTATCCATAAATCTGACAGGTAAAATATTTCTTGCTCCTCTAATTTGCTTATATCACCTTTTATGACTAAATCATGGATCCATTTGACCTTATCTAGGTACTCAGTGTGAGACATTGATCTATTCCTAGTTTGTGCCAAACTGCTTTACTATTTAACAAAAATTGCTAGGAAAACTATAATTTCTTGTCCCCAAATCTTGGATCTTTGGGTTTGTTGAATACGAGATTTACTATGGTCATTTACTACTGTGAGTGGTGTACCTAATTTATTCCACTGATCCACCACTCTATTTCTTAGCCAAGACCAGATTACTTTAAAGACTACCTTTTTGTAATATAGTTTGAGATCTCCTAAGCCACTTTCCATCACATTTTGTCCATTGATTTCTTTGATATTCTTGACTTTTGTTCTTCCAGATGAATTTTGTTATTATTTTTTCTAACTCTATAAATAATTTTTGGTTTTTTGATTTGTATAGCACTGAGTAAGTAAATTATTTCAGGTAGAATTGTCATTTTTATTATAGTGATTTGACCTACCCGTGAACAATTAATATTTCTCCACTTGTTTGGAGCTGACTTTACTTGTGTGAAAAATGTTTTGTAACTCTGTTCCTGAGTTTGTCTTGGCAGGTACACTCTCAAGTATTTCATATTGTCTGCAGTTATTTTAAATGGAATTTCTCTTTATATCTCTTGCTACTGGACTTTGTTGGTAATATAGAGAATAATATATAGATTTATGTGGGTTTTTGTTGTATCCTGCAACTTTGCTGAAGTTGTTAATTATTTCAGCTAATGTTTTAGTTGATTCTCTAGGATTCTTTAAATATACCATCATATCATCTGCAAAGAATGATCGTTTTTTCATCATCTATGTTAATTTCTTAAATTTTTTTCTTGTCCTATTTGTATTGCTAGCATTTCCAGAACAATGTTGAATAATAGTGGTGATAACAGGCATCCTTGCTTCACCCTTGATCTCATAGGGAAAGCTTCTAGCTTATCCTCACTATAGATAATGCTTGCTGATAGTTTTAGGCAGATACTACTTATCATTATTACTGGGTTATAATCTCAAACATAACTGAATGACAGCTGTTTAAATTCAAGGCAAACCATTCAACCTCACAGTGATCAAAGCCTGTGTTCCAACCATTGATCCTGAAGAAGTCAAAGTTGATCAGATCTATGAAGACCTACAATGTCTTCTAGAAATTACACCAAAATAAGCTATCACATTCATCGTAGGAGATAGAATGCTAAAATAGGAAATCAAAAGACAACTGAAATAACAGGCAAATTTGGCCTTGTAGTATAAAATGAAGATAACTTGCATTTTTTTTTATCAGCCCAAAAGGCAACTCTACACATGGACATCACCAGATCATTAACATAGAAACCAGATTGTAGAAACCAGATTGGTTATTATATACTTTGCAGCCAAAAGTTGAGGAGCCTAATACAGTCAGTTAAAACAGGACTTGGAGCTAGCTGTGGCTCAGATCATGAGTTTCTTATTGCAAAATTTAGACTTAAATGGAAGAAAGTAGGGAAAACCATCAGACCATGTAGGTATGACCTAAGTAACATCCCTTTGGAATATGAAGTAGAGGTGATGAATAGATTTAAGGGATTAGATCTGAGAATAGACTGCCTGGAGAACTATGGACAGAGGTTTGCAATATTGTTTAGGAGTCAGCAACAGTGTTTCAAAGAAAAAGAACTGCTTTACAAATAGCTGAAGAAAGAAGCAAAAGGAAAGGAGAAAGGGAAAGATATGTTCAGCTCAATGCAGATTTCCAGAGAATAGCAAGGGAGATAATATGGCTTTCTTCAATGAGCAATGTGAAGAAATCAAAGAAAACTTTGGAATAGGAAAGACAAATTTTCTTCAAGAAAATTAGAGATACCAAGGGGGAAAGTTTTGTGCAGAAATGGGCATGATGAAAGACAAAAATGGTAGGGTTTTAGCAGAACCAGAAGAGATTAAGATGAGGTGGCAAGAACACACAGAAGAACTATACAAGAAAAATCTTAACATCACCAGTAACTGTTACAGAGTTACTAATCTAGAGCCAGACATCCTGGAGAATGAATTCAATTGGGCCTTAGGAAGCATTGCTAACAGTAAGGTTAGGGGAGGTGATGGAATTCCACCTGAGTTATTTAAAACTCTAAAAGATGGTGCTGTTAAAGTGATGTACTCAGTATGCCAGCAAATTTGGAAAATTCAACAGTGCCATTGGACTAGAAAAGATCAGTTTACACTCTAATCCTAAATAAAGGCAATGTCAAGGAATGTTCAGATTACCAAATTATGATGCTCATTTGATATGCCCGCAAGGTTTTGCTTAAGATTTTTCAAGCTAGGCTTCAGCAACATGTGAACTGAGAATTACTGGAAGAATTGTTTGTCCTTCGTTCTTGAAGATGACATGGCATGAGGAAGGTGATGCCATGACTTGTAAGTGAATTGGATTTAAGTGAGGGAAGGCTGTGCAAAGTCACCAGCCTCAATTTCTCCTTCAGAGCCATCTGGGTCCAACCAATGGCAAGATATAGATCAGGATGATTGGAGATGGCCCCAGATGCAGTGGGGAGACCTTGGCCTTCTTAAGCTAAAATCTTTCCCAGATCTCAGTTTGACTGAGGCAATACCTATTCAGTGATTAAGGCTAGGTAAGATATGAAGGAAAGAATGGCCTCTTTGACCTAATCAGAAAAAAAAAAAACCAATCTGGAAGGGGAAGACCCTCAGGGTTTCTGGCCAAAACAGAAACAATAGCTATTTACATTCACTCTGAGCCATCCTGGGGCCCATGATCACTGAGCCGGGCTTGGGCTGGGACCTTTTGTTGGGCAACCAGATGAGAGCCAGAATGAATCAGGAAGCTGATGCCATGACTTGCAAGTGAATTGGATTTAAATGAGGGAGGGCTGTGCAAAGTCACCAGCTTCACTTTCTCCTCCTGAGACATCCAGGTCCAATGGCAAGATATAGATCAGGACCACTAGAGATGGCTCCCACCAAAAGAGCAGGTTGGTTTTTGAAGAGGCAGAGGAACTGAGATCAAATTCTCCCAATTGTAGAGAAAGCAAGGAAATTCCAGAAAACATCTACTTCTTCTCCATTGACTACACTAAAGCCTTTGTGTGTATCACAACAAAATGTGGCAAGTGCTTAAAGAGACTGGAGTAGTAGATCATCTTACCTGTCTCCTAAGGAACTCGAATGTGCATTAAGAAACAAAAATCTGGAACTCAAAATCATGCAGAACTGAGTCTTGTAAACTAAAAATAAAAAAATCTTAAAAAAAAAAAGAAACAACAGAACCGAACACAAGTAATTGATTGGTTTAAGATTGGAAAAGGAGTACCACAAAGATGTATATTGTCACCTTATTTATTTAACTTATATGCAGAGTGCATCATGAGAAGTGAGATACTGGATGAATCAAAATCTGGAATTAAGGCTACCAGGAGAAATATCAGCAATCTCAGATGTACAGACACTATTACTCTGATGACAGAAAGTGAAGAGGAATCACAAAGCCTCTCGATGAGGGTGAAAGAGGAGAGTGTAAACTCTTGGCAACTAGTTCCATCACTTCCTGGCAAATGGAGGGAGAAGAAATGAAAGCAGTGTCAGATTTTATATTCTTGGGTTCAAAATTCACTGCAGATACTGACTGCAACTATGAAATTAAAAGACTCCTTGGAAGGAAAGCTACGGCAAATCTGGGTAGCATATTAAAAAACAGAGATGTCACCTTGCTGACAAAGGTCTGCATGGTCAGAGGTATGGTTCTTCCAGTAGCAATGTATGGCTGTGAGAGTTGGACTATGAACTTGTGGAATCAATACTTTTGAATTACAGTGCTGGAGAAGCTCTTGAGGATCCTTTGGACAGCACCGAGATCAAATCAGTAACTACTTAAAAGACATTTAAGTTTACTGGAAGGTCAAATAATGCAGCTGAAGCTTAAATATTTTGGCCACATAATGAGAAGACAGGACTTATTGGAAAGGACCACGAGGTTGGGAAAGATTGAAAGCAAAAGGAAAAGGGGTCAGCAGAGGATGAGATGGATAGATAGTATCATAGAAACAACCAACACGAATCTGGACAGATGTCAAGAGATAGTGAAAGATAGAAGGGCCTGGTGTGTTGTGGTTCATGGGATCCTGAAGTGTGGACACAAGTCAATGACTGAACAACACCACTTAGTTTAAGGAAAGCTCCATTTATTCCTATGATTTCTAGTGTTTTTATTAGGAATGAGTGTTGTATTTTGTTGACAGCTCTTTCTGCCTCTGTTGAGATAACATATGTTTTGTATTGTTTCTGTTATTGATATGATCAATTCTGCTGATAGCTTACCTAATTTGAACCAGCCCTGCATTCCTGGTATAAATCCCACCTGGTCATAGTGTATGATCTTTGTGATCTTTTGCACTAATCATCTTGTTAGTATTTTATTTAAAATTTTTACATAAATATTTCTTAGGGAAATTGGTCTATTCTTTTTTTTTTCTTTCTGTTTTTGCTCTTCCTGGTTTAGGTATCAGCATCATATTTGTATTGTAAAAGGAACTTGGTAGGTTTCCTTCTTTGCCTGTTTTTTTGAATAGTTTATGTAATATTGGAATGAATTTTTCTTCAAATATTTGGTAGAATCCGTTTGTGAATCCATCTGGTTCTGGGGATTTTTTCTTAGGGAGCTCATATATGGCTTATTTAATTTGCCCCGTTAGATGGGATATTTAAGTATTCTGTTTCCTCTTACATTAATTTGGGCAAATTATAACTTTGTAAATATTTATCCATTTCACTTAAGATTGTCAAACTTATTGGCATGTAATTGGGCAAAATATCTCCTACTAATTGCTCAGATTTCATCTTCATTGGTGGTAGATTCACCCATTTCACTTTTTGATACTGTAATTTGGTTTTCTTCTTTTCTTAAGTCAAATAACTAATGGTTTATCTGTTTTATTTTTCATAATTCTCTCCTTTAAATTTCAGGTTTTTTGGTAAGGTGTTTATTTGTAGATTTTTAATTTGTTCTTTTTCTAATGTTTTTAGTTTCCTGTCCAATTCATTGATCTGCCCTTTCTCTATTTTGTTGATATAAATTTTCCCCTAAATACTGCTTTGGCTGCATCCCATTAGTTTTGGTATGTTGTCTCGTTGTTGTCATTGTCTTTGATTAAATTATTGATTGTTTCTATGACTTGTTCTTTGACCAATTCATTCTTTAGGATTAGATTATTTAGTTTCCAATTAAATTCGAACCTGTATTTTACAGTTATTTAATATATTTTTTATTGCATTATGTTCTGAAATGGATGCATTTAAAATTTCTGCTTTTCTTCATTTGGGGTTGAGGTTTTTACACCCTAATACATGATCAGTTTTTGTGAAGGTTCATTATACAGCTGAGAAAAAGGAATATACTCTTTTCCATTCTCATTCAATTTTTTTTTCCAGAATTCTATCATATCTAACTTTGAAAATTCTGTATACTTCCTTAACTTCTTTCTTATTATTTTATGATTAGATTTAGATTTATCTAGTTCTAAGAGGGGAAAGTTGAGGTCCCTCACTAGTATAATTTTATTGTCTATTACTGCCTATAACTCATTTAACTTTTCCTTTAAGAATTTGGATGCTATGCCATTTGGTGTATATGCGTTTAGTATTGATATAGCTTCATTGTTCATGATATTTTTAAGCAAAATGTAATTTCCCTGCTTATCTCTTTTAATTAGTTCTATTTTTCCTTTTTCTCTGTCTGAAATCATGATGGCTAACCCTTTTTTTTTTTGTTTTACCTAAGCCAAAGGATAATAGATTCTACTCCAGTCCTTTATTTTTAACTGTGTCTCTCTTATTTTAAGTGCGTTTATTGTAAACAACATTGTTGGATTATGGTTTTTAATCCATTCTGCTATCCCTTTATGTTTTATGGGTGATTAATCCCATTAATCACATTCACAGTTATGATTATTAACTGTATATTTCCTTCCATCCTATTTCCCCTTTATTTATCCTTCTTTCTGTCTCTGCCTCTCTCCCTCCCTAACTTGCCATCCTTCCCCAAAAGTCTATTTTTCTTCTGACCACTACCTCCTACTTCTCTGTAGAGTAAGACAGATTTCCAGACCAATTGAGTGTGTATGTTAGTCCTTCTTTGAGCCAATTATTATGAGAGTAAGGTTCAAGCATTGCCTTTCATCTCCCCGTCCTCCTCTTTACTGTAAAAGCTCTTTCTTTCATGCCTCTTTTTTTGTGAGATGAAACATATACTGTACTTTGAAGCATATACTGTACTTTCTCTGTCTCACTTGGCAATATGTCTTTGATGTACTTTCTCTGACATAATGATTACTTTTCTTGCCTTTTTTTTCTATTTAACTGAGGTGTCAGTTTTACTCTAGTCTCTCATTTTTACTCTAGTCTTTTTATATTTTGTATCATAGGCTCATAGATTTAGAGCCAGAAAGGAACTTAGAGTCCATCTATCACACCCTATCCCATTTTACATATGAGGAAACTGAGGCTTAGGGATTTTGGTTTTTTGCTTTTGTTTTTTGTTATATGGCAGATCGTTAAGTTTTGTCATACTGTCAACAGTCCTCTCCCCTCCAACAACTAACTTTCTTGGTCCTCAGTTTCTTCATCAGTTTAACGGGTAATTTCCATCTACAAACATTTAATATTATGACTCTTAAGGTAGTTTTTTCTATATGTAAAATGCACTGTAATATTTTTAAGATAAAATAATATGTAAAGACATATGTACATGCACATATGTGTGTGCACATGCATGTGTGCATGCGAGTGCACACAGGCACATATACATATATATATGTATGTATGTATGTATGTATGTATACATATATAATCTGATTCCTGTGTAGTTTCTTCTTTTCCATCTCATAGCACCAAGAGAAGTTACTGGTCTGCATTTCCTTTCTATGTCTAAATGACCTAAATAAACAACCAAAATAGTATCAATTCCCTACTCAATTCAATCTCCCTTTCCTTTTTTTAGGGTATTTCTTCCTAACACTTAAGCCCAGAATCTGTCTCTCTTTGCTTTTTCAGTGACCCTTATGCTAGATGGGCTTCCCGATGGGATTTATTCTTGTTTCTCCTCTCCTAGGAAAGCACTAGATCATCATCACCTAGGACTTTAAAGCTATTCACAGTTGTTTGCCTTTCTTATATTCTTTTGTACACTGCATGTACATTGTATGTTAAATTTCAAATATCGTTCCAAATTGGTTTCCTTAGTCTTTAATGCTCTTAAAAGTTTATCCCACTCTTTCCCCCTATTATTATGTTCAACTTTGCCAGATAAATTATCTCTGAGTTCAAACTGTTTGCTCTTGTTTTCTGTATATTATATTCCTTTTTAAAAATTTCATTGTTGTTGTAGAGTAGTAGTAGATGATTTATGCTGGAATTTCAAGGTATATAACTAGAGTCTAGTCACTAAGATTCTTCCTTTCCATTGTTGTGTGCGGAATGTAAATAATTCCCTAGAGGACCTACCCAGTATCCTGGGGAGTTTCTTTCTCTCTCTGTCTCTCTGTCTCTCTGTCTCTCTCTCTCTCTGTCTCTCTGTCTCTCACTGTCTCTCTGTCTCTCTCTCTCTCTCTCTCTCTCTCTCTCTCTCACACACACACACACACACTCTCTCTCTCTCTCTCTCTCTCTCTCTCTCTCTCTCTCTCTCTCTCTTTCTCTCTCTCTCTCTCTCTCACTATTCACTTTTCCTAGAGGATTGGCCCCACTTTTTTTTTTTGATTTCATATATCCTTGTTGGTTTCTCTTACACCATTTCTTGCAAGACAGTCATTTGAGAGAACTACTTAATATTTCTTATAATCATCACATCTTTTCTTTGCTTCTTGATGATGGCATCTAGTCACTATATTCAGAGTCTCCTTTATATTCCCTTAATCCCTCCATTTTGGTAAAGCTTTATTCTACTCTCGAACTTCCAAAATGCCACAGTAGCTTCGAGCGATGAAGATAAATTATATATAAAAAAAAAAGTCAGTGCCGTTGGGGCTGTGGGAAGATAAGCACTCTGATATGTTGTTGATAGAACTATAGACTGATTTAACCATTCTAGGAAACCATTTGGAATTATGTGATCAAATTGTTGAAATAATTCATAGCTTTTGATTCATCAGTCTCACTACTAGTCATATTACTCCGAGGAGATCAAAGTCAGAAAGAGAGGAGGTCTACGTACTAAAATATTCATAGCAGCACATTTTGTGGTATCAAAGAACTGGAAACAAAATGACTGCCCATTAATTAAGGAATGACTAAATAAATTGTGACACATGTCTATTATGGAATATTATAATGCAGTGAAAAACAACAGGAGGAATTCATAGAAACATGAGATGATTTCTCTGAACTTATGAAGAATAAAATAGCCAGAACCAGAGGAGCAATTTGTACAATATCTATAATAATATAAATCCTAAAATTTCCAAAACAAAGGCATACATTGAGTAACAGTATGAACCAATGTGATCTGGGAGAATAGTTACTAAAATACACCTCCCTCTTGGCAGTGAGACCAGGGAATACAGAAGAAGAATGTTCCACACTGTCAAACATGTTCACTTTATCAGTTAGTTGTCCTTAACTCTTTTATTCTTATGATCATAAATTCAGAGCTGAAAAAAAAGAAGATACAGATTTCAGCCCATTCATTTTAAAGATGAGGAAGCAAAAACGCAGCTCAAAGTGAATAGTCCAGCGTTGTGTAGTTAGTAAATGTTTGAGGAGGGATTTGAACCTAGGTCTTTCTGACACAAGTCCAGTACTCTGTCTACTAAGGCATGTTACTTTGGAGGGTGGCGTTCAGTCTCAGGGCCAAAGAGCATCTATATCTGACAATGATTGTGGTATAAAAATTAATCAGTAGGCTAGATAGACAGATACTTAGGTTTACTGTTTTAGATAGACCTCTCTTTCTCCCAGATTCCATGGGTAGCCCAACTCTCTCTCCTCCCTCCCTCCCTCCCTTCCTTCTTTCCTTCCTTCCTTTTGCAATCAGGATTAAGTGACTCACCCAGGGTCATACAACTAGTAAGTGTCAAGTGTCTGAAGCTGGATTTGAACTCAGGTCCTCCTGACTCCAGGGTCAGTGTTTTATCCATTGTGCCACCTCGCTGCCCTGGTTGCCCTAAAACTCTTAAAGTTCGCAGAGTATTAGGCAAATGCAAGTGAGCTTATTGGAGTCCTTTAAAATGAGGATTGCATTAGAGGTGTTTATAGCTGGAGAGGGTCTTCAAGACAAGTAGTATATATCCCTCGTTTTACCAGTATCTCAGGCTCAAAGATCTGAAGGTTTTTACAGAAATTCATTGCATGTTAGTAATAGGTGGGGCCAGAAACTAAATTCCCCTAATCTCAGTCCTGTGTTCTTTCCATTACACTTTGTTGCTTTTCACATATCTATCCTTTGTTGTGTTTGGAGGGCACTATTAGGGAAAGAATAAGTCAGTTCCTGCTGCAGTCAAGGAATCTATAGCTATAAGAAGACAAAGGCAGAAAATTGGACAGGTACCTAGAGGCACTTTATTAAGTGCTTTTCAAATCTATCTGTACCACATAGATTTAGCTATTACTTTTATTATTAATAGCACAGATAAATAAACTCAACAAGCATTTATTAAGTGTGTGAGGCATTGTGCCAAGTGCTGAGTATATAAGGAAAGGTAAAAACAGTCCTCCTCTCTTGAAGAGCTCACAGTGTAATGGGAGAGATGTGCATATGACTATGGAAAAACAAGCTATAAGCAGGATAGATTGGAGACTGTCTCAGAGGGAAGGAAGTAAGGTTATGGAGGGCTAGGAAAGACTTCTTGCAGAAGATGGGACTTTGGCTGAGACTTGAAGGAAGCCAAGGAAGCCAGGAGGTAGAGAATGCCAGGTGCAGGGGGACAACTAATGAAAATGCACTGGAGACTTACGGAAGAAACAATAAAGAAGTCAATGTCACTGGATCAAAGGTTGTCTGGAACTGAGTAAAGTATAAGAAACCTTGAAAGGTAAGAAGGGGTCAAATTTCAAAGGGCTTTAAAAGCCAAACAGAAGAATTTTATATTTGATCCAGGAAGTAATAGGGAGCTACTGGAGTTTATTGACAAGGGAGGTGATATAGTCAGACTTGCCCTTGAGGAAGATTAGCTTGACAGTTGAAAGGGGAATGGTCTGGAGTGGGGAGAGACTGACTTGAGGCCAGGAGACCAACTAGCAAGCTGATTGCAGTAGTCCAGGTATTAGGTGATAAGGGCTTTCTACCAGGATAGAGAAGTGTCAAAGGGAATATCTGCTATGTGAAGCATACCCAGAGAGGGCTTAAGAGGGATAAGAAAGCCAGCAAAGAAACTTCAGGCAGCATCTGTAGAGAGGTACAGAAAAACAAAACATGATAATGCAATATCATAGAAGGTTAGGATACAGATTCAAGAAAGTAAATGTCACATTGCTTTGGAGGTAAATCGGCTCAAATGCAGGAAAGAACTCTAGAAGAATGAGATTTCTGGATCTGGCAATTAATGAGTTATAAGCAAAAGGATAAGTGAGGTGTGTGCACCTTTGGACTGTTTGAAAATTTGGGGGAAAATTAGCAAATCTACCACTGCACAGGTAGAGAAGATTTTATTCATATTTATTTGTAAATAATAAACATTGAAATATATGATCAGGTTAACTCTGAGATTTTGGTACTAGCTAATTATCTAGGACTCAGATAATTAAAAATTTTATTATTGATAACCTTTTATTGGAGGCAATGATTTGTCATTTAAGTAGAAGAGATCACTTTGGAATGAAAAATATTTTTTATTTTAAACTGATAAGCATTTTGCTAATGATTTTTATTTTATTTTGCCATTTGTTGTAGCACCAAATAACTTTTCCAGAGGAGATTTTTGGTATAGCTAGCCATCACTGAGGTGATTAGACATGCATTCCTGTGCAGCTTTCACTAATACCTGTAAGACTCAGGTTGTATTTTTGTCTCTGGAATGCAAAACCAAAGCTTTAAAATTAAGTCTTTTACATAATGAAAGGGTGACTGTATGAGAAGAGAGCATGTCTGTGTGTATATCTTTGTGTTTTGTTTTTCCTCTTAATTTTCAGTGACATTAATTGCTCTATTGGAGTCATCTGGACAATAGACCAAGACTTGGGAGGACTATTAAGTTGTAATTTAAATTACTCTAGTTATTTAAAAATATTTAGGCATTCATTATCATCATTGTCATAAATATATCCTAAAGCCTTTATAATTGATGAATGTATGCATGAAGGGAAACAGCTAGTTCACAAGGATTTTTGGTTTTTGTTTGTGTTTAATAAAACACTTCTCAGTGCCAACTGTTTAAAGCAAGGTCATTTTGGGGGAAAGTGTTTGCTAAAATTTGGGATTTTTTTGCCCCTTTCCCCCATTAAAACTTGTAGAATTTAAATAGTCAGACATGCCAAGTATGCAAATAAGTTGCCAGGCTGACCACCCTAAACATTGTTTGCATTTGTCTCCTCCTCTCACATAACTAACATTAGTTCAGGTCTTCATCACCTCTTGCTTGGCACATTGCTATAGACCCCTAATTGTACTCTCCTCTCCCCATCATCCTCCGCATAGCCGCCAATGGGAATCTTAAAACATATTTGACCTTGCCACTCCCAGAATGAAGATGCTTCAGTGGGTCTATCTCTCTCGCCTCTAGAGGAAAAGGCGGATTTCTCTTCTTAATATTTAAAGCCCTTTACATTCCTTTCCAGGCTGATTACACATCACATCACTACCACATGCTTGACATTCCAGTCTGCCAGATCTAGTTGCTGTTTCTGCTGTGGAACATTCCATCTCCTAGCTCTTTCCATAGGCATCCCACGCAGGAGATGCTAGTCCTCCTCACCTCTTACCCCTGTAAACCCAAAGTTTACCGTTAACAGTGAAGTCAATAGAATCATTAAAGCAATGTACCTGTTAACTTCATAATGTAAATGGAAGGAACAGCAATACCAAAAATGAAATTTCATTCTCTGTCATTATAATGGCTAAGCTTAACCCAGTAGAAGAATTATGAGAAGAGTTATGCCATATTACATGACTTGATTGATGTATTGGTGATTGTTACTGAATGCCTTTTTTTCTCTTTTATATTTTTTGTCATAAGAGATGGTGGGGGTGAGAGGAAGGAGAGGGATACACCTGATTATGTATCATAGTCCAGACTATATTTGATATGTGGTCCAGGGACTGGGGTCCCTGGGGCCCTTTCAGAAAACTACTTTAATAATAATAAGATATTTTAGTTTCCAATATGGTCAATAATAGCCATAACTCACATAAACCAAATTTACCATTTTATTATATTGCTGATTTATGCTATTACCACTAATATATGGTATTATTGCTGATTTATGATATAGTATTATTTATGAAATTAAATGGTATTATTTATGGTTTAGTGTTTACACTTTTGGAAGTATAAAGGAGTTCTAGACCAGAAAAATTAAGAACTGCTGGTCTGGACAATAGACGTTTTGCAATTTTTTTTTTTCTGCTGGGATAGTTAGATCAGACTCTCTTGGATAATTAAAGTTCTCAGTTATGAAGTGCTATAATGTTCCAGGGATTCATGTACTTTGCAGAGTCATCTGTAAAGAGAGGAATTTGGAGGACCTCACCATTAAAAATTATGCAGATAGGAAAGTAGGGTTTAGGTTGGTAGCTATTGATGTTCTCTTGTTTCCCCTTATTCTGGTGGTATACAATCATAATCTAATGCTGCAAAGGATCCTAGAGGTGATTTAGTTCAACCCATCTCATTTTACAGGTGAGGAAACCTAAAGAGTGAATTCCTTGAGGTTATATTGGTGTAGATCTTGTGATTCCTGGTTCTAACTCTTTTCTCTGATTCAGACACATTCTTCCATGGCTCTCAAGGACATGATTCATCTATCTTATCTTTCAGTATCTCTTCCTTCTTCCCATTTCCCCTCATCCCCCCCCCCCCCAATGATACCCTATACAAGAATGAATTAAATCAGCACCATTTAGCCAACATCAACACTCTTAGCTGGCTGGGAAGATTTACAACTTTTAGCTAAATATCTCCATGTAGCTGAAGGTATTGACTTTTGGAGCAACTCTGTCTTAAAGTAGCCTAGATGGGGGGAAGAGGGGAGCAGTCAGTTGTCTTTACTATTAATAGTCATTTGGACATTTAAGAGTTCACTATATTCAAGATATTGTACCAGGTGTTAGAACACTTGGAAGCAAGCAAGCAAGTAAACAAACAAACAAGACCCACTGAAGAACTTCTTCCTTCAGTGGGATCACGTGCTATCTATTGTATTTGGGGTGGGAGAGTTAACTTATACAGATAAATTTACTCAGATAAGTGAATGTTAGATGATATGAGAAGGGACAGAGCAATAACAATCAGAGGTATCAGAATCTTTGAAGTCAAGGATTCTAAGGGGTAGAAGTAAAGGAGTTCTGGGTACCAGAGGTGGGGCAGCCATTGCAAAGGCTATGACACAGAGTCATAGATGGACTGCAGTTTGGTTAATAGTTGGTAGTCCAGTTTGGCTGTAGTTGCTTGGTTGTTGTCCTTCGCTCTCGAAAAGGACCAAAATGACATCACTGTTCTTGAGTCAAGATTCATTGTGTACAACTGTGGCTGATCAGGCCAATAGGAGCTCAGAATGCTCTGCCACAGGTTGGGCACAAATAGTCCATGTAAACATTTGGGGTGGATACTTCAAACTTGCATACTTCCTGCATTTCCTTTGAGCTGTTTCAATTCTGCTTTGCTTATAGATCACAGCACCTTCTCTGACGTGGGCACACCATGCTGAATAGTCCTGTGCCAATGTTTCCCGTGTCACATAATCAATGCTAAAGTTCTTGAGAGAGACCTTGACAGGGTCCTTGTATTGCTTCTTCTGACCACCATATGAACGCTTGCTCTGTGTGAGTTCTCCATAAAATAGTCTTTTTGTCAAGCGTATGTTTTACATTCAAACAACATGGCCAGCCCATCAGAGTTGTGCTCTCTGAAGCAGAGTTTGAATGCTGGGCAGTTTAGTCCAAGAAAGGACCTCAGTGTCTGGTATATTATCCTGCCAGGTGATCTTCAGAATCTTCCTAAGACAATTCAAATGGAAGCAATTCAGTTTTCTGGTATGACGCTAGTATACTGTCCAGGTTTCACAGGCATACAACAATAAGGTCAGCATGACAGCTCTGTAGAACTTCAGTTTGGCTATAACAGAGTGTGTAAAGGGGCATAATTTTTACATCTTTCAGTGTTTTTTTTTTTTTACCAATTTGGTAGATGTGAGGCGATAGTTGAATTACTTATATTTTCATTTGTCTATTTATTAGTGATTTTGAACATGTACAGTTGCTGATAGTTTGTGTTTCTCATTAAAAGTATTTGTTGAAATCCTTTGACCACTTGGATATAAGACTTTTTCAGAGATATTTACTTGAAAGCTTTCCCCTTCCATTACCTGTTGTTTCCCTCTTCTAGTTTATTGATTTTGCTTTTGCATTAGTTTTTTTTTAAGAATGTATAACGTAAACCATTATGTTGTCCTTTGCAATCTCCTCTACCTAGAATTTGGTTATAATTCTTTTCCTATAGTTGTGAAACACAATATATAATTTTCTATTCTATTCTGATTTTTAATGGTATGGTATCCTTATTCAGTTTTTTAAAAACTGGACTTTATTGTGGTATATGGTATAAGAAGCCTAAGCCCATTTTCTGACTAACTAGTCAAAGTAGATTTCACACGCAAAGTTTCCCAGAAATCCTTGTTGAATAGAGTTCCTTTCCCAGAAGTTTGTATTTCTGTATGTTTATTAAACATCTCTAGACCACTAAACATATTTTTATTCTAGGCTCTGCTTTTCTAATCTATTCTGGGATTCCTTTTTTTTTGTTTATATTCAGTACCAGATAATTTGATAATTACTTTTTCTTAATGCAATTTGAGAGCTACTAATACCATATCTCTTTCTTAATTGTTTTCCCCATTATTTCCCTTGGTATTCCTGATCTTTTCTTCCTCCATATGAAATTTTCTTATTACATTGTCTAATTATATGAATCATTTCTCTGGGTAATTTGATTAGTATAGCATTAAACCTATAGATTAATTTTGTTAGTATTATAATTTCTGCTATATTGGCATATTAAAGTCATAAACATTGACTATCTCTCTAATAATTTAAGTCTTCCTTTGTTTCTGCCAAAAAACATGACTTTTTAAAAATAAATCCTTTGTGTTTTTATGTTAACTCTAAGTTACTTACTTGATTTTCCTATTTTTAATGATATTTCTCTTTTTTTCATCAAATTAGCACAGTGCCTGGCACATAGTGTGTGCTGTAGGAAAAATGATTTATCATATTGTTCAGAAGAATTATTATCTTGTTTAAATCCAACCCTCTGTGACTGAAGGTAGTCTGCACCCAGAATGTCACCTGACCCCAGGAACTCTTTAGGAATGCTGGAGATGGCTACAAGGTATTTTGGATTCTCCTGGGTCCTGGATCCACACAAAGAATTCTTGTTTTGGGTCTCCTTCAGGTGATTGTGTGCTATAAACCTTTATCAGATGATCCATGTGTGACTACAGTGCACAAATCTTTGTCAAAATCTTATGTAATGAAACCTTCCAGAACCTGGAGAGGGAGAGTTGCACATTCTTTCCAGCTCCCTCTCCTTTATCAAATAACCTAATAAATTTCTTGCTAAAACTGTTTCAGATTTTGGGGTCTTGTGTTGGTAAGCAAAATGTCCTTTGTTTTCTTTGAGTAACTCAGTGTATTTCATTAAGCCTTACTAGGTGCTAAGCCCCAGGCCCAAAGCCCTATTAGGTGTGGAACCTATGTGGGTATGGATTGGTGACTGGGGTGGGGCCCAAGGTGGGGCTGGCTAAGGGGAGGTGTTAACTCCAGAGCCATGCCCTATTAGGTGTTAACCTAACCTATGTGGATGTGAACCTCCCAGGGTCCTAAGGGGAGGGGCTAACTCAAGAACCAATCATAGCATCTTAAATTCTGGTCATTCAGATGACGTTTGATGACGTCTGAAGCCCTATAAGAAGGGAGGACACAGCCATTTGTGCAGGGCTCTTGAGATGAGGTTGGCGAGGAGACTCCGGGCAGCTGTAGCTAAGGAGCCCTCCAGCTTGTAAACCCGGATGCTGAGACTTTGTTGAACTTTGGTAACTATGAATCTATATTGGGTCTGTCTGCTGATGTTTGTAATTTGTTTGTAATTTGCTCTGAAGTTCAGGGTGCTGGCTTTTTCCCCTGAACTAAGTGAATGATATTTGTATGCAGAATTAAAGTAGGCTTGCCAACCCCTTAACCTTGCTTTCCTTATTAAGGCAGATCAAAAGAATCTGTGCTTTGGCAGGTGCTGGCAGCTTTCTGGATGCTGGTTGTTGGTGGATCTTGCACCCCCACAGAAGCCACTAGCCAGATTGTTAAAACAGGTCTGTTCTCATGAACAACAGGGCTTAATAAATGCTTATTTCTGTCACCTCTCTCCCTATCTATTCTTTCTGTTTTTTTTTTGTTAGTAATGCTGCAGATTTTGTGCTCCTGATATTTTGTAGAAATACATTATTTTTGATTGTTTTTGCACCTCTCCAGTTTACTCATATATTTTTGTGTTGTATGTATTGTACATGTGTCACAATCTCCTTTTAGACTGCTAGCTGCAAAAAGACAAGCTGTGACTTAAGCTAAACTTTGTTTCTTGATAATTCAGAGCACCAAGCTTTGTGGACAAGGGGGTCAGTCAGTTAACTAGCACTTATGAAGCACCATTTATGAAGTATGCCAAATACTGCTCTAAGTACTGGGAATAAAAGGGCAGAAAACAAAAAACCAAAAACCTAGCCCCTGCTGCTGCCCCTGCTGCCTATGCTGGGTGAATAATAAACATTTGTTCTCTTCAGTAAAGGTTGGTGGAATAACACTAAAGTTTTTTAGCATAATTTTCAAACGAGTGCTACAAAAATGCTAATAAATCAAAATAAATTTAGTATTTAAGTGGTGGTATTGCTAATAACAATTTATTTCATTTTTTTCTTTTGATTTCTTTTACATTTTTTACCATTCTCTGATTTCTCTTGTCTCTGGTGAATAGAAGATCATATACTGCTCTTATGTTCACGATTACTCAATACATACTAACTTAATATTAGAAAAACCTATGCTTATACTCGACTTAACCTTTTTAGAAAAGAGGATCTTCTGAACTTCTGAACTTTCTACTTAAAGACAATTTGTCTTGTTTATGCAAGTAAATCTGATAGGGCAAAGATATCCTTGCATTGAAAGTCAGCACTTGAACCGTCAGCCACAACAGTGTCAATTTAACTTTAAATGAGACTTCATAAAAATAGGAAGTTAATATTTACATTTTCTGAGTTCATTTAAACAGAAGGAAAACAGAAGATTTTTCTTTTACCCTAAACTTTCCCCAGGCCAAAATAAAAAAGAGTCAAAAGTCTAAAATGACAGGAATTATTAAAAGAAAGTTTTATCAGAAATTTAAGAAGATAGATCTGGTTCTTTAAAAATATATGATGGTGCAATTAAAAATGCTTATAAGTAATTAGTCCTTAAAATATAAATCTCACATTTTCTACCTGGTTTCCTCAGCACTAAGGATAACTACTTGCTGCCAGAGGTATAATACACATTGTACATAGGGGTAAAGTAGTACAGTGGAAGGAGGATTGACTCCTAAGTCATAAGATCAGGATTTAGATTCTACTCTGATGTTTACCTACTAGTGTTGACGTAGGGTAAGTTATTTAACTATCTTTGGCTTCTTTTTATTTATGCATAAAATGCTTGCACAAGATGATGACCTTTCTGGCACTCCATCTATGAGCCTATGATCCTAAGTTTTGAGGAGGCAAATTTGAGCTAAGAATAAGGTAGGACCTTCTGCTTTAAAATAATAAAGGACTACCCTTGATGTAGTGAGTTCCTTGTCCCACTGGTGGTATTCAAAGCAGATCCTGGTTGACTATTTGTTAGGGAGTTTGGAACAGGGATTTTTGCCTCAGACTGGGGTTAGACTTTCAGATATCTTCTAACTCTTGAGAATTTCTGGGGATAAAGCTAGGCAGATCTTGCCTGAACACTTTTAAAAAGTCCCATCAAAATTTCAGTTTTTACAAGTTAAAAGCCTAAAAGTAGAAAATTTCTGAAGTTATTAGAAAGTAAAAGGTAGAGAGGATTAAGTATAACTTTTAGGCAGTCGGACTTATACTTCTCAGCAAATATGAATTTTATTTTATTTTTTTGACCTTTAAACTGGAGCCATAAGTTTCGCTGATTATCTTGTTTTACGCTTGCAGTTAAATCATGTAAAGTTTTTCAAAGTCACTTCTAAAGTCTGTTTTCTCTGGTAAGATTGCAGTTTCTCCTAGTTGTCTTTTTATGATATCCTTCCCTTAAGAGTCTTTGACTTTTAAAATAAAATCAGTTTCTGTATCTTCACATACTTTGGTAAAGAGAAAACATTTTAAAAAGATTTTTATAATTGGAAACACTGGTCAGCATTTGTAACGTGAATAAATTATACATACTAAAAATCTCCCTATAAGTGGTGAAAGTCTGGAGGCAATTCATATAACCTGAAATGTCTTTATTTTAGAACATTACACAAAGAATAATCTTGTCAACAAGTACAGAAAAGTGGCAGCTTATATAAAGCAAATCATATTTCAAACTCCAGGGTATGTGAGGAATTATGATGCCTGCTTAAAGTTGTTGTTTGTTTTGTTTTTTTACTCTTAGTAGGATCTTCCTATTTTCTACAAATTACTCTCAGATTAATGGAGGTGCTGGCTTAATGATGTTTTCATTATCTTCCTCATTCATTGGTGATGTGTCTGCTACAGTATATGATGTAAGACCATATTAAAATTAATATTAATCATGATTTACATTTATGTAATAATTTTAAGGTTTGCAGAGTGCTTTTCTTGCTTTTACCAATAAGTATGTTTTACCATTTCATTTACATGAAGAGAATTTGTCTCTCAGATGGCTTTACCTTAAATATGTCTCCCCTAATTAGCTAAAGGGTGCGTGTTGTTGTTCAGTTGTTTTCAGTCTCGTTCCCCTCTTCTTGATCCTGTTTGGGGTTTTCTTGGCAGAGATACTGGAGTGGTTTCCCATTTCCTTCTCCAGCTCATTTTAAAGATGAGAAAACTGAGGCAAACAGGGTTAGGTGACTTGCCCAGAGGCCCCTTGAGAACCTTCCACCTCTTTTATTTTTAATTCATGAAATAAACCAAGAATTTCCATGATATAGTATAATAAAAAAAAATGATTGCATGTGAGATTGCAAATCTGTTATGTACAACTTGCTATTCTTTTAAAATATGTAATAAAGTTATTATGTAATTTTTTCCCTTTTATTCTTCCCTCCCCTTCCCTACACTGCCCTATAGATGGCTACTATTAAAAACAAACAGGTATATATGTAAAATTATTCTATAGGTATTTCTACTTATCAGTTCTAAACAACTCATTCTATTCAAGCCATATTCTTGAAATATTATCAAGTCTTCCAAGGAGGCGGTGAGTTATCGCAGTGGTTAGAGTTATGGATCTGGAGCCAGAAAGATGAGTTCGAACCAATTTGATTTCTCAGACAAATTATTTTGCCATTGTCAGCCTCAGGTTCCTCATCTACAAAAATGGGGATAATACTAGCTCCTACCTCCCAGGGTTATTGTGAGAATAAAATGAGATTATATTTGTAGAATGCTTTCCAAATGTTATCTATTATTATTTTCTCCCATCCTCTAAATTTTTTCTCAGTGGACCAAAATAAATTTTAAAGATAGGGAAGCAAAAAGATGAATAAAGGGCCCCTGTGTGTTTATTGTTAAAGTAGTCTAAGAATGCCACTCCTTTCTTATTGGTAACTTTCCCTTCCTTGAATCAAATTGTGATAAATTACATTTAGCATCTGGAACATTTTCATCATTTGAAAGCATTTTGCAATACTGTGTGATAATAGCCAAACTAGAGCCAGAAGCACATTTTCTGTTATTAAACTACTGTCTGGGAGACATGAACGTAAAAACTGCTTTCCCCTTCCCCCATAATAATATCATTGCACTGTGCATTCTAACTTTTCAGGGACACTTCAAAAGAATATTTATGGTGATGTAGGAAATAGATTCTGACCACGAATATCATGTTCAGTTACTCATTTTCTTACTGAAGTGTATTTAGAGAAGATGGTACATTTTCCTCCTATCCCATACTATCTGAGAAAGGGAAAATTAATTCTAGCTATGGCAGTAGGAGGTAGAAGATTAGCGTGCCAGATTCTTTGAAGAAAATGAATGTGTCGCCTAGAGAAACAGTAGTATTAGGTATGTGCTTCTAAATATGTGATAGAGCGTGATAGATGTGGTTGCCATATTTTAATGTTTCCTGTGATGTTGAAGTTTTCAAGTAATAACAGAATAGTATTCTCAATAGTATTTTTTTTGTGCTGTGATAGAATTTCTGATTTTCAAACTTCTTTTTAAACTTTTTGTTAGTGTATTCCTTTTTATTCCTCTGGGAGAGGAGATATGCTCTAATGGAATGTTCAGTCAGCTGGGGATCAGGAGACTCAGAAGCCCCAAGTTCCAGTTACCAGTACTAGCTCAGGGGTTCCATTTTCTCTTTTGTCAAATGAGCGTGTTGGATTCTAAATGATGATTGAGACTTCTTTGCTTAAACATTCTGTGATTCTGTTTATTTTCAGTTCTCTGTTTATTTTCCATTTGTTATTTGGGCTATTTGCAAAGGTTTCAACTATTCACTTAACCTACACATAGGGATTGTCTTTCTCCATCTAAGAATGACCTTCCATGACATCTCATTTGCTCCTGTCAGTGGATTTATTCAACTACCCACATCCCTTTGAAGAATCAGTTTTACGTTGTGTTATACAACTTGTAATTTGAGTAATAACAGGTTCAAATATTTTAGTAAGTAAACGTGATTTGGTACGTTGTATAAAGGGAAGGTGGCTTTAATAGGCAAAAGGAAAATACAGCCCTATTATTATTGAGGAGAATTCATTCCTCCAATTGCTTCCTTTGTCAGAAATTTTGTTACCAGAGGCAAAAATGACATCGGAGGCATAGGATTGTGTTGCAGAATATAACATCTCTCCTCTTTTCTTTATAGACGAGGTAGGCTTGTGGTTTCATGGCCCATAAAGAGAATGAATGAATGGTCAAAAAAGCATTTATTACATGCTTTTTATGTGCAGTCCTTCCCATCCAGGCACTTATAATTTGGGAAACAACACATATGGGGTAATTTTGTTTGGGGAGGATTGTTTTTACTTGAAAATATACAGGGATGGTGAGTGTAGTTAGAGAGGAGTAGATTGACACACCCCTTCCAATAGCAATGGCAGTATTGATTTAATTATGGTTCCAGATTTGAAATGTATGGGGGTGGGGGTAGAGGGTAGGGAATGGGGAAGAGAGCAGACTATTACATAAGGCCATCACTGTCTTCAACTCTAGGGCAGGAGGTACATAAGGGGTCTGTGGATATATTTTAGGAATCTACAAACTTGGATGGGAAAAGTTAATGTCTTTATTTTAACCAACCTCTGACTGAAATTTAACATTTTCTTCAATTCTGATTGTAGCCAACAAACATTCTGAGGAGTCCATGACCTTCAGCAGACTGCCAGAGAACTTAGCACACAGAAAAGGTTAAGATCCGGTGCTCAAGGGGAGTTCCTCTATGTCAAATGGAACTCAGGCCAGACTCATACACTTCCACTCTCAGTGATTGGGGCTTATAAGCTGCAAGCCTGTGGCCACTGTTTCAATGTGTCTCACTAGACCTTTCCTTTGGGAATCCTCTACATTAAAGTGCCTCCACCACCATCACCAAGACTGGCTGTTGATTCTGTGACACTAGAGCAGAGACAAATTTCTAAGGTCTCTAACAGCTATAAATTTTATGATAGACTATAACTTTTTCAGTTACCATCAATCTTTATGAGTTGACAGATTATAAATTTCCTAATCCAAGTGGAACCTAGGCTGTCTTTATATATGTAAAGTAAGTTTGTTCCTAGGTGATTTGTTAATTGAGGCATGGTTGGATGGACTTCATTTCCTGGTAAAATTATCTGTGAGGTTATAGCATTTCCAACCCTCTTCATAGCTAGATATCATTTTAAAATCTACTTTTAATGTTTTCAGTTTTATTTTCACTATTTTCTTTTTTATTTTCTTCTATTGTTCTGTACTCACTAGGCACAGGAGCACAGAAATTTTCTAATGCGATTTGGTTAAGGTTCATTCTCCCCATTCCAGTGAAAATGAGACTATCTCCATTTCCTTTTGAAGGTCCCCCAATAATTCTCATTTTATAATCTTTACTTATTTTCTTTGGTGCTTAATACAATTCGACATATAGTCATCATTTCTTTCATTTTTTAATGTTAAGCTATATTAACAATTCTCTTTAACTTAGAATGAAATGCTAAATTACTTTTTTAAAGAAAGAATGTCACTAAGAGTTGTTTTGGAGCTACCCAGAGTTAGAGATTAGAAGTGGAATGTCAGTAATTCCACTCTCAAGTGATAATGATTTCTTTAGGAATACCTAAATTTGCAAACAAACACTTTTAGCAATTTGGAAAGAAGAGTTATCTAAATCCTGGGTAGTGACAATATAGTGTTGTTTTTTTCAGAAAGTTAAACTGTAGTTTTTTCCTGGATTTGATTGATTAAAGCTCTGTAAATATATAATATATATATAATATATCTACCACACACATATGTATAGAATACATGTACATAATATATGTGTGTGTTCATGGGTGAGTGTATATATTTTAAATTATGTTGGAATGTTTAAAACATTATTTTATGTAGTTAAGTAATTTTATATATTTATAAATAAGAAGCATACTTTAACACAAACATGCTTTTGTAGCTTAATTTTTTTCTGGAGTTTTTACCCGGGAAGTGTATGAATGAATATGGTTCTTAATTGGCATATTGACCGCAGCTGTGTAACTATTTCTAAATCATTTTTATGATTTATTAGTCTAGTACTAGCCGGCAGCCACTTATTCTGAAGCGTAACAGCTTAATAATCTTCATGGGAAAACCCCATAATTTGTGTAGTTTTGAGAGCATAGTTTGGCAATAACTAAGGGAAAGATGAGAAAAACAAAAAATAATTTCCTGCAAGGATGCTTGGGGAAATTTAGCTGTAAAGATTTAATGTTACAGAATAAGATGTCAAAGGTTAGATGTCAAACCATTAGATGTCAAACAAGTGTCCTGAAGGACCTAACCCCATTGTATATGAAAAGGAACTTGTCATCTCAGGAAGCTGACCTTATATCTTTTTTAGATGGAAGTTGTGGAAGAGTATCAGCAAACTATTTCATTGAGGTGTGAAAGTGACCCTGACTTCTCAAAGGCTACAGCAAGTAGATCAGAAGCTTTTACGCGCTCAACCCACACTGAAAAAGCCTCAACTATGGCCTCAGTAATGGTCCCAGCACCAACCTACCTAGGTTCAGAGACTCACACTACCAGCGTTCTGCCATGGCAACTCTTAAAAGACCATCTGGTAAACTGTGGAGAGAGGGAGTATAATCAATGTGGGTGGAGAGAGTACTCAGACTAATGAATTTATAGATGTCTGCTGTATTGGGGAAGATTTGTTCTCTAAAGTTCCTCTGAGTTCTAAATCCTAAGGTCTTGTAATTTGTCATATTTCATCCTATCACATAAATATGGCTGTGGTTTAACAAATAATAAAATATACTGGCATCTCAGTGAAGATTCAAGTTGATGGTTCAAAAAACATTTCTAGAATATTGAGTGACCTTTAAAGGTTATAATATGTTTGTATTTCAAATGTCTTTCACTCTTACGGAAGGTTAAAAAACATATGATTTTATATATAAAGGGTGCAAGTGTGTGTGTGTATGTGGTTGTGTGTGTGTGTGTGTGTGTGTGTATAGTATACAAAGACACGTAAATATACAGTTAATTCTTGTCATTGGCAGTACTTAAGCTGTATAAAGCTTCTAGGAACACTAAATTAGTGAATAATGAGCCATTGCTCCTAGGAAAAATACAAGGTTAGGTCACAACATTTACTAAGTACATTCTGGAGCAGCTTCATGTCCAGATTGTCAAATTTCCTCATCCTTTTTCTGGATGAACCATGTTATTGATTCATTTACGTTGAATTCACAGCCAACAGCACTATAACTCCTGCCTGAAAGAGGCTTATCTAACGTGTATTTTCTCTGTAAGGCACATCACAGACTTCTTGTGCTTAGGAGCACTTTAGTAATACACTTGGGGCCTATTTTAAATAACGAAACCACCAACAAAAAGCGCAAAAGTATGAAAAAGATGGCACTAAATAGATTGCAAAAAGGATACTTATTTGCAGCCTGAGAGCTGAAACAAGAAAGGAGAGCACCACCTTGTTCAACCTGAGCTGGGAACGTATGTATGTAGGCAACTCAAATTTTTTGCTGCTCTGCACATATCCACAAATGACCACAAAAGCACTGTGAATATTGATTTGGGGATTACAACTAAATTTTATTGAGGTGGTGAATTTGCAAATACTGAGTCTGCAAATAATGAGGATCAACTGTGTAAATACATGTGTATGTATATCTTTTCTGAGGTCTGATATATTTTGAACCATGGATTGTCATCACTTGAACACATCTTCATGTTGCACGTAGTCCAGCCACTATAGTAATCATGAATCCTATCTTAATTCTTCTAACAGAAGGTCAGTGAGACTATTTAAAGGCTCCTCATGATAAAGAACTCAGTTTCCTGGGGTAGCACACTCCATTGACAGTTTAAATGGTAGATGAAGAATCTCTGTTATCCATTATAAGCAGTTAAATGGGAAACTTTTTGAATTAGTCTCTTAGTACATTTATCTTGGACAGCCACTGTAGCTGAATGGCTGAGCTTAGAATTTGAAAAGGAGGAAGAAAACTAGTTGGATAGTGATGGGTAAAATGAACAGCACTTTTGATTTCAGATTATTCCTTGCCATAAAAAACAGTTAAAAAAACCAGTTTTCCTGGTGATTTGACGTCCCTTTGAATCTTAGAATACCAAAATTAAAGGAGAATCAAAATTGAAAGTGGCTCAGATAATATAGCAGTGAAGAAACCTATTATGTAAGTAGGCTATAGCATGCATTTAAGGGTGAAATGTAGCTAGTGACTAGATCATTGCACCTGGAGTCAGGAAGACTTGAGTTCCAATCCAGCCTCAGATGTTTACTTAGCTCTATGACCCTATACAAGTCATTTAATGTTTCTTGCCTCCATTTCTTCACCTGTAAAATGTAGATAATAATAGCACCCACCTCCAAGAGTTGTTATGAGGTAAAAGGAGATATTTACCTAGTTCTTTGCAAATCTTGAAGCACTGTATAAATGATAGCTATGTAAAGCTTGGGAGATAACATCTAATCAAAGGCATAGATGACCTGAGATGGACATAATTTGACACTTATAATAATTATGTAGCTAAACTAGATTGGGGATAACAAATGGACAGCCTGAGTGTTATACCCAGTATAGCCAGAATGACTTACTAGCTAAACGCTTCCTTTTTTCCCCTTCTCTGTATTTTACAAGCCCTTGGCATCATCTCCATTCTGTCCTTTACTCCAGTATCTAATGAAGAAGTTGTCCTTATCCTTGTCAAAGCCAATATGTTGCTTTCATTTCTATTTCTTACAAGTTTTTCTCTGCAGATTATACCCACAATTATCTCTGCTTTAATCTCCCCATTTACTGATTCCTTTTCTGATACCTCCATAATTGGTCCTCCTTAGATTTTAGCATTTCTGTCTTGTTAATTCCCTCTGGCTCTTATCCCTTTCTAGTCAACTCCTGGGGTGGGGGTTGGGGGGAAACTACTTTACTTTTATGCTTGAACTCACTCGCCTCTCACTCACTTTTCATCCCTTTGAAATCTGGCTCCTAAAATTATCACTCAACTGAAACTAATCTCTCCAAAACTACCAAATTACCAATATTTTCTTACTTCCAGAATCTAAAGCCTTCTCAATCCATATAATTTTTTGACCTTTCTGTAGCATTTGACACCATTGGCTCTCTTTTGCTCTTGGATACCATCTCTTCTCTGAGGTTTTGTGATCCTGCTCACTCTTGGTTCCCCTCCTCCCTCTTTGACCACTCCTCAGTTTCCTTCGTGGTATCACCATCTGTATCATTTCCTTTTACTCTGGGTGTGTGCTAAGGCTCTGACTTGAGTCCTTTTTCTGTACTTGCTCACTTGGTGACTTCATCAGCTCCCATGGATTCAGTTATCATTTCTATGCAGATGACTACTAGATCTATATATTAGCCTTATACCTCTCCTGAACTTCAGTCCTGTATCACTGATTGCCCCCTGGACATTTGTAACTAGATGTCCTAAAGATATATCTAGTGCACTGTGTCCAAAACAAAACTCATTCTCTTTCTCCTTGAATCTACTTCCTTCTAAACTTCCTTTTTACTTTTGAAGGCGTCACTGTCATTCCAGTTTGCCAGGTTCATAACCTTGATTCTCTCATTTCATATATCTAAGCAGTTGCCAACTTTTGTTGTTTCTTCTTCCATAACATCTCTTTAATTTATCCCCTTCTCCCCACTCACATAGTCCTCACCCTAAGTAAGCCCCTTCCTCTACTTGGGTTATTACAATAACCTCCTAATTGGTTCCCCTGCTTCAAATCTTTTCCTTCTCCAGTTCACCCTCTAGGCAGCTGACAGAGTGATTTTCTTAAAGCTTTGGTCATGTTATTCTTTTACTTAATAAATCCCATTAGTTCATTTTCACTGTTAGGAAGAAATATAAATCCCTTGTTATGGCATTTAAAGATCTTTACAACCTCTCCCTAATCTGCCTATCTAGCCTTGTTACCCATTACCCCTCATTATACACTCTGTAGAACAAACTGTACTATTCCTCATGACCTTCTATTCCCTGTTTCCATGTCTTTGTGGTAGCTATCTCCCATTCCTGAAACACAGCCTTGCCTTGCTTCCTCCTCTTAGAATCCCTAATTTCCTTCAAGACTAGGCTTATGTACCATCTTCCACATGAAGCTTTTTCAGCCTTTCTATATCCTGTGTTAGCATAGTACTGTGCACATAGTGAATGTTTAATAAATTCTTGTTTATTACACCATTTTTCATAAAGCATTAGAAGGTTAGCCTTGAACCATATTTTCTGATGTATTTTTTACCAGCTTCTCTTGTGGCTTTCTTCATATTAAAATCACTGAATAGTAAGATAATGGTGACTCATTTTGAATGATTTTTTTCAAGTGCATGGAATTTCTTTACTTCATCCTTTGCCCAAGATTTTGGCCTATAATCTAGAGGTCTTTTTGTTTACGTTCATGATAAGACATTCAAGGAGAGATGATGATAGCTATAATAACTGCCATTGATATGTTGCTTTAAGGTATACGGAAAGCTTTACACACATTCTTTCATTTGATTGAGTCTTCTATGAAATCACAGACCAAATGATGCGCTACCTTTCTGCATCTTTCTGTCTTCTAATTTTTGTTTATAGTGAGAATGCCATTACTGAAATGTCTTTCCAGTGGTATGGTCATTGGACAAAGCTTTCTCATGTTTCAAGTATTAACATTTGAATTCATTTTTATAGGTAGCCTAAGAACTGAATGATTCTTAGAATCCCCTTTTTAGCCTATCAGCTACTCCCAATGAGGAAGTAAATGGAAGTGCACAGAACTGAGAGCCATTTTATTTTTGCCTCTTTCAGGAGTCAGTATGGGCACAAATTTT
>CM053622.1:615610527-615640693 GCA_028646595.1 Phalanger gymnotis | reverse complement strand
CACCAGCACTCCCCCTTCCCCAAGAATCCCCGGCCTGGACTGGGCTTAGATCTTCATCAGGCTCTTCACTCCTGCACTGATCAGCCACTTAATTCCTCCTACCAGGTGGTCCTGGGGCCAGAAGCAACAGCAGCTGTAGTTCTGTAGCTGCCCCACCTCTGCTGCCCCAGGGGAGGTGGCTGAACCGCAAACTCCCTATCCCCAGCAGCTTTTCCCACTAACCTTCTCTGTTGTCTTTGCTGTTTATTGGTTGAGAGGTCTGGTAACTGCTGCAGCTCACTGATTCAGGGCACTAGGGAACGCTCTGCCTGGCTCCCGGTCTGGTTTGTCCGCGCCACCCACACTGGGCTGTGCGCCTCTCAGCTCCGCTCCCCTCAGCTCCCAGCCCTGTGTGGGATAGACCTTACCCAGAGACTATCCAGGCTGTCCTGGGCTGGAGCCCTGCTTCCCTCTGTCACTTTTTGGGTTCTGCAGTTCTAGAATTGGTTCAGAGCCATTTTTTATAAGTTTTTGGAGGGACTTGGTGGGGAGCTCACACTAGTCCCTGCTTTCCAGCTGCCATCTTGGCCCCCCCCCCCCCCGGACATTGTTAAGTTGATAGGAACAAAGGTATTAATTTCAATAGTAGGGCTATATACACACATTTCATATGTACATGTTTGGTATAGGCAGCTGGGTAGCACAGTGGAGAGAGTGAGACAGAGTCAGGAATACTAGTTCAAATCTTGCCTCAGACACTTCCTTAACTATGTGACTCTGGGTAAGTCATATAACCTCTTGGCCACAGTTTCCTCATCTGCAAAATGTAGATAATAGTATGACCTTCCTCATAGGGTTATTGTGAAGCTTGATTAACCTAATATGTGCCAAAGTGCTATTTAAATACTAGCTTTTATTATATATGTGCACATTTATGGGGGCATGTAGGTGGCTCAGTGGATAGAATGCCAGGTATAGAGTCAGGAAGACTCATCTTTCTGATTTCAAATGTGACCTCTGACACTTATTAGCTGTGCAACCCTGGGCAAGTCATTTAACTCTGTTTGCCTCAGTTTCCTGATCTGTAAAATTAGCTTGAGAAGGAAATGGCAAACCACTCCAGTAAGACAACCCCAAATGGGGTCAAGAACAGTTGGTCACAACTGAATAAGAACACCAGTAAGAAATCAAATCCATTCTTTAAGGTCACGTAATCGGTCAGTGACAAAAACCTATATAGAACCCAGATCTTTATACCAGTCCTCAGCATTCTGTGTCATCTGTTTCCTTGAAGTGAAGCAGGGGTTGCTATCCTAACTTCTACAACTCTTCTTTTAATATTATATTTATTAGTTTGCTGCTTTATTATTTACAGATTCCAAAAAAGAAAATTAAGGGTAAGATGATATCATTTCATTGATATAGGCAATTCTACTAAGGAAGATTAACATTTCCTTGCAGTTTCCTTTGTTTAGAGCACTGAAGTTTAAATGCCTTTCCTTGGATTCCACATGCATTATAAGTCAGAAGCAGCAAATGAACCCAGGTTTTCCTGCCTTCAAGGCCAGCTCTGTAACTAATACATAATGCCTTTGAGGAAAAAAATAATCAATAAACTTAGTACAAATCCAAGGGCACAGGACAGAGCTGGAACAAATTCTCAATGGTTTCTAGGCAAGGTTGGAAAAATAAACACCCATATTCTAGGGAGTATCTTTTTTTGGATATATGCATAAGTATGTACACATGTTAATTTGTTTGTCATACATGTGTTTGTTAAGTGATTTGTCCTTTGTCTCATAGCTACTAAGTGTCAAGGCCAGGACTTGAACCAAGGACTCTCATACCAATGCTAGCCCAGTATTCATTATGCTATACTACTTTTCAATATATTCTATTTATCTATTCATAGAAATCGTATTAAACATATCCCTTTTTGTACCATCCAATTTTGTTGTGTTTCAGCTTCCTACCTTGTCTACCTCTATGCTTGTCATTGAGACTAACCATGGCCATTCCTACAGTAACCATAGCATACCTCTGATAGGTTCTGGGAGATACACAAAGAGCAAAAAGAACATAGTGCTTGCCTTTAAAGAGTTTACAATCTGGTAAACTTGGTAATTGTGAGTCTTCTAGGATGTGCATGTGTTCAAAAATTGTGGAAAAGATCCATTAAGAGTAGATTGCATGTGTTCAAATTACTTGTACCTTTTTTTTTCAAACATTTGTAGTAGTGCCACACTTCAGGAGGATGCATTTTATGCATGCATAGTGGAATACAAAATGCAAAAGAGTCATTGAAATGTGCAATCCATACAGTAGACTGTCCCAGTTTGTGACTTAATATGACCCTTAGCTAATTATGAATCCCCAAAGCAAAATAATAGTCATAGAGCCATCATTTATATAATATACTTTATCACAGATTGTAGCATTTTATTAGTGAAAACTATGCTAGGTCATACTGATAAATCTTGGACTAATTATGAAAGTTGTTATTTGAGTAGTGCTCATTTAAAGTTTTTATTTTTAGCACTAAATCATCGCCCTCCTTTCTCCTCTCCTCCCTGCACTGAGAAAGTAAGGAAGACAAAACCGTTACAAACATGTTTTGTTAAGCAAAGAAATCTCATATAAGCCATGGTTTTTTGTTTTATTTCGTTTTGCAAGTACTCCAGTCTGCACTCTGAGCCCATCACCTTTCTGTTTGGAGGTGGGTAACGTGTTTCATTGGGCAACTAGGTAGTACAGTGATTAAAGCACTGGGCCAGAGTCTAGAAAACCTGAGTTCAGATCTGTCCTCAGATACTTAGCTAGTCATGCGACCTCGGGCAAGTCACTTAACCTTTTCCTCAGCTCCTCACCCGGGAAATGGTGATAATAGTAGTACTTACCTCGAAGAGTTTTTTGTGATTTAACAATATTTGTAAAATGCTTAGCATAGTGCTTGGCACAGAGTAGCCATTATATAGTTTCTTATTCCTTTCTTGTTTCCCCTCTTCATTGTGCACCCTTGTGCTTGGTCTTCGTGTTGATCAGAGCAGCTAAGTCTTTCAGAGTTATTTTTCTTACAGTATCATTATAATTGTATAAATTGTTCACCTGGTCCCACTCACATCACTTTTTATCTATCCATACATGTCTTTCCAGGTTTTGGTGAAACCACCCCCTTCATCTTTTTTCTTTCTTTCTTTCTTTCTTTCTTTCTTTCTTTCTTTCTTTCTTTCTTTCTTTCTTTCTTTCTTTCTTTTTTAACAGTATAATAGTATTCTATCACATGTCATACGCATATGTCATAATTTATATAACCATTCCACAATTTGATAGGGACAGGTAGGTGGCACAGTGTATAGAATACTGGGCCTAGAGTCAAGAAGACTCATCCTCCTGAGCTCAAATCTGGCCTCAGATACTTACTAGCTGAATGACATTGGGCGAGTCAGTTAACCCTGTTGACTTCCATTTTCTGTACAATGAGCTGAAGAAGGAAATGGCACAGCAGTCCAGTATCTTTGCTAAGAAAATCCTATAAGGAGTCAGTCATGAAGAGTTGTACATGACTGAACAATAGTAGTTTTAGACACCCCCCTCAGTTTCCAGTTCTTTGCCATCACAAAAAGAGTTGCTGTAAATATTTTTGTATATATCATTCCTTTTCTTCTTCTTTTGATGTTTTTGGGGTATATACCTAGCAACAGTTATTGCTGGGTCAAAATCTGTGCACAATTTAATAGTTTTTTGGGCTTAGTTCCTATTTTTTTCCCAGAATGGTTTGACCATTCACAACTGCACCAGAGTGTATTAATATATCTTTTTGTCTTTCCACAGCCCCTCAACCATTTGTCAGTTTCCTTTTTAAAAATCATCTTTGCCAGTCTAGTGCATGTGAGGGGGTACTTCAGATTTGTTTTAGTTATTAGAGTATTTAACATTAGAGTATTTTTTCATATGGCTTGGATTTAGCTTGGATTTCTTCTGAAAATTGGCTATTCATATACTTTGACACATCTCCTACCACACTAACTTTTACATAATGGGCACTTCATGGTTGTGGAACAAATGAATGAAAATGTGCCTCACATAACACATGGAGCCATCTTGTTCATGTAATTCATAATGGCCGTTCTCACTATCTTTTATTCTGAACTTACTGTTTTTTCTTTCTCAATGACAGTTTGTTCTCCTGTCGATAGAACGGGAGCCACTAGTAAAATCTGTTGATTCTTTTCTCACATTCTCGTGATGAAAACGTGGGCCTCTTTCCAAGTTACATTTTGTTCCCCCTAAACTGAGTATGGATGAAGAGAATTAGGGATAGAATTAGATGATTCCCCCTAGGCTCTTTCAGAGCTATTTGAAATTCAGAGCCCACACTCCCTAATTGGCAGTTCTGTTCTTCTAGTTGGAGTGAGAATTCATTATATGCTGGGATCATCTGTTTGTTCTATTTGGAGGGCCTGCAGTAGCATCTCCTTCCAGTTTGGCTTCTGTATTTGCTTGGCAATGATGGACAGTTTTGAACTACAAGTGCTAAATCAAGGTAGAAGACTACTAAACAGACAAATTAAAAATTCACTTCTCTAAGACTATTTGTAGCTATTTGATCTTAATTTAAAATCAGTCAGGCCCTTTCAAAAAGCATATGTAATTTCCCAAGTGTGTATAACAGAGTATTTAGTCCTATATAGTAAGCAGTGTATGTTTATTTTATATATGTATAATGTATATACATATATGCTCATAAATGTATGTATTTATGCACATACAATACACATATGCATATATTTATATATTTAAACACTTAAAATTTTCCTACTTTTTAACAGCTTCACCTAGTTATGATTTCTTCACATTAGTGAGGCCTTCAAAATTAGGAATCAAACCTGTTGTGAAGTTTAAGTTAGCCTGGCTTAAACATAGCCACCATAGTGGCATACATGTTTATAGCTCCTTATATATAAATCAATTTATATTATCTCATTACAACTCCACGAGGTAGGTAATAGAAGTATTATCATCTACATCTTATGGATAAATAAATTAACGCCTGTAGGCAGGGGGAGTATAATGGTAAATTTTTAACAACTTCATCTCCAAGAAAAATATACACATGACACATTATTAAATTTAACTGGCTTTATTACTATTTTCTCTATCACTTTCTTGTCTCTAGACAGTCAACAAAAAAATCAAGCCCTGATTCGTAGTGTTTGCCAATTCCTGATGTATAATTGCTCACACTGAAAGTTGAATAATTGGCTCCCATTAGCTGGTTGGAGCTGGCTCCAGCATATCCCTGCTACAGAGACCAAGTGACTTGGCCAAGGTCCCAGGGGCTAGTAAGTAGCTGAGTCTTTTTCCATTATCTGACACTGCCTTAAAAATGATTTCATCAAGCCTGCTTTAAATATGAAATTATTATACACTAGATTCAAAATGACCAAATAAAGAGACTTCCAATGGGAAAAATACCCTGGACAGTTTGGCAGTCTGTGTTTCAAAATGCCTATCACTTTAAGAGAAAAAGTTTGGACAGCTGCATGTAATAGAAGGTGGGTAGCACAGTAGATAGTGTTGGACCTAGAGTCAGTTAGACCTGAATTCAAATCTGGCCTCAGAAACTCTGCACAGATCACTTAACCAGTGTCTTTCTTAGTTTTCTCACCTGGAAAATGGGGATAATGATAACACTTACTTTCCAGCATTGCTGTAAGTATAAAATAAGACATTTGTAAAATGCTTTACAAACTTTACTACGTAAACATTATTATCATCATTAATAATAATAATAATTAGCAAAATGGGGAATATATCACTTTTAATTACCATGGATTTAGATACTGAACCATAAATGCTTTTTTCTTTATGTCATCCCATAAATTATAACAGCCTATAGTCATTGAGTTACATTTGACTTTTCAAAGGTTATCTAATCTAAGGGTAAAGACAAACAACAAGATAGGTTTGAATGTTTAACTGCAGGGTTTTTGACACTTATAATCACAGAATTGTTGTAGTGTAAAGTCCAGCCTCTTTTCTTCTGCAGATCAAGGGTTGAGTGTGTTAGTAAGGTAAGGTAGGGAGCAGAAGGCTTGTGCGATGTTGGAGTATTTGGTCATTTTTGCTTATTGCTGGTGTTGGTATGGTGTGGTGGGCCAGTATATGGGGTAGAACTGGTAAGGCTTGACCTACATGTCTCAGCAATGTTCCCTACCTGCCTCCAGACCTAGACACCACCAGCCTAGGCTCTGGTAAGTGAAGCTGTGGAGCAGACCTGAGGCTGTGTAAGTTAACTTTCCATCCAGATGGACTGATTTGGGTCCCAGCTGTGAATCCTGAAAAACAGTTCTAGCACTTTGGAAAAGGAGTTTCTGAGAGCCCAGGGAACCTCCTTACTGATTGTTTTTACTTTTCTTTGTACCTATGTGCTTTTTACTTGCTTCAACTTTCCTGGATTGTGTATAGTCTCATAGACTGCCTTTTCTTTAAAGACTGTAGGATTTTTTTTTAATTATTAAAAGGTTATTTTTTTTGGTCTGAATCTTCAGTCTCTGAGTGACCTACTTTGCCTGACTTGGAATCAGGACCAGGACAGTAGTATTGTGAGCTAGGACACTGGTGAGACTGTGGAGGCTTGTTGGCCCCCATACTTCCACAACACGGAACAAAAGATGGATGGGGTCCTTTACAAAGCTGCCTTTTGTTGTGCAGTTAAGTCTGACTCTTTGTGACCTCTTGGATTATAATGTCCATGGGGTTTTCTTGGCAAAGGTACCGTAGTAGTTTGCCATTTTCCTTCTCCAGTGGGTTAAGACAGAGGTTAAGTGACTTGCCCAAAGTTACACAGCTAGTAAGTGTTTGGAGCTGCATGTGAACTCAGATCTTCCTGACTCCAGGGCCAGTGCTTTATCCACTGAACCACCCAGCTGCCCCTAATGAAGCTACTTAATGCTCTCCTTTTAGTCTAGTTGGAGCTGGCTCTAACCTTAAGGGAAACAACAGATAACTTTTGCCTGGAATACATTTCCTCCTCATTTTGACCTTATAGACTGCCTCCTTTCCTTTAAGACTCAGTGCAATTACTGCTTTTTCCATGATACTCTCAACTGCTAGTATCTTCCATCTCAAATGACCTTGTATTTAACTAATTGTTATTCTCTTTTATATTTTTATATGTACATATTTATATATTCATCTATATATACGTATGTGCACATATATATGTTATACATATATATATGTTTATACATGTATATAAAATAATAAATGAAAGTAAGTTATATGTGTCCATCTAGCTATCCTGAGTCTCAATGGGGGGACTTCCTCATTATAATGTAAACTTTTTGCAAGTAGGGATTGTTTGATTTATTTGTATTTCTTCATATTTTTACAAATATTTTTATTTGCATCTCTGTGTATTTATTTTTATTTATTGTCACCTCTGGCATCTAGAACAATGTCTAGTACATACAAGGCACTTAATATATGCTTATTGATGATTCAAGAATATATTCCTTTTTACAAGAATTTAGCAGAATTGTATGCAGTTACAGAAATTTTGCAAATTGCAGTCGGTTAGAACTTTGTACTCTTAGGCTGTGTATTGTAAGAAAAGAGATACCGATATCTGCGTAGTTATTTGTCTGTGTCTGTGTGTAGTTATTTGTCTAGGTTGGGTATGCTTCTTTTCTGAAATGAAGAACGCAGGAGTGAACCTTCATGAAGATTTTTGCCTTTAGTGACTTTTATTACTTGATATGGGGCTCATGTTGATTTGCCTGCCCTCCTTCCCCTTTGCCCAACCTCCTTCCTATGAGCTTGACCTCATTAGCGTTGTGCTTTGACCAATTAGATGACCCAGTAAAATTGTTTTTGTGCAGTATGTAGCACAAAACCTGTTTTAGTTATATTCCATTTAACGCTTTTTAAGGAAATGCCAATAATTCCCAAAACATAATTTTTGAAATAATGGTTTCACCTCTTGTTCACTTCTGTTTTAGTGATAAATATATTCCCTAAAATTTGAATACATACACTTTTTTTTTTTTTGGTAATTTAGCATAGTTTGAATGCATGAGGGGACTTTGCAACTGAAAGGAGTCTTGCTGTAAATCCTTTTCCAAAGGGAAGAATCTCATTACAATATTATAAGCCTCTCAAGAGGAAAGATCATGTATCTTCTTGGTATTCCCAATGCCTAGTAAAGGACACATACACATGGTCAATATGTAATAAATATTTTGTGATGATGAAAATCTGGTAACTTGTTAGAAATACTGTATCCAGGAATTCAGGAGGAAGCAAAACAAGTCTCTGACCAGCTGTGACAGATGTCACAAGTATATGGCCTTTATTCATAGGCAAGATTCTTATGCCTTCACCATTCATTCATGAAATGGATACAAGGTGTCACAAAGTCTTAGAGCTTTTTTTTTTTAATTTAAGTTTTATTTTCAAACAAAGATCAGCCTTCTCCCCCCACCATTTCCTTACTTCTCCCCACATTGAGAAATCAAGATAACAAAACCAATCCTCCTTACAAGCATTTATAATCAAGCAAAACAAACATTTCTCATCCTCCATATCTAAAAAGAAAAGTATCACTGCATTCTGTGTCTGTCAGTTCTCTGCAAAGAGATGGGCTGCTTATTTCATCCTAAGTTCTCAGGAATTGTGGTTGGTTACTATGTTGATCAGAGTTCCTGAGTTTTACACACACACACACACACACACACACACACACACACACACACACACTCTTTTGTTTTAATCAGCCACAATCCACCTTCTCCACCCTCGCATCCCAATCCCCCACCCCATTGAGAGCACAAAAAATCCCAAATTCCTTACACACATGTATAGTCAATAAAACAATTCCACATTGGCCATATCTCTATCAGGAGGTAGATAGCATGGTTCATGTTTCCTCATGAGTCCCCCAGAACCTGGTTTGTCATTATGTTAATGAGTTTAGCACAGTTATATTGCATCTCATTTATATGGTATAATTTGTTCATCCATTCCCCCAATTTATGGCACCCCTTTGGATTACCCTTCTTTGCCACTTAGAGCTATGAATATTTTGTTACATTTCCAGAATTTGTTTTGCTTCTTTGTTTGTCCCTCTAATTCTCTGCACCCTTCTCCCCTTTCACTTGTATTTTAGTGTTGAGTGAAATGTATTTCTGTACCCATCTGTGTATGTATATATACTCTTCCTTCTTTTGAGCAGTTCAGATGAGGTTCAAGTGTCAGCTCCTCCCTCCCCCACTCCCTCCCCTTGTTAGTATACATGTTTATTTGTGTACTCTCATTAACATGAGATGATTTTCTCTAATCATCCTTTCCTTTCTCTCCAGTGTATTCTTCTTACTATCTCCTTCCATTCTTTTCCCAAGATCATTAAGACCTAACAGAACATCTCCCAGACCTTCTCTAAGTAGACTTCTGGTGATGCTGGGGATCAGCAGGGACACATGCACCATCTCCCCTATTTCAGTGGAAGCAGTTCATCCTTCTTAAGTCCTTTATCATTACTCATTTATGTTTTTCTTTTTGTGTTTCTCTTTACCTCTGTGTCTGTACTTCAGAAATTTTTCTGCAGCTACAATCTTTTCATCAGGAATGCTTGGATGCCTTCTATTTCATTAAAGGTCCATCTTCCTCCTTTAGCATTTATATTGAGTTTTGCTAAGTAAGTTATTCTTGGATAGAAACATATATCTTTTGCCTTCTGCAATATTGTGTTCCAAGTTTTCCTTTCCTTTAAGTGGAGGCTGATAAATTATGTGTGATTCTGATGATGGCTCCTAACTACTTGAATTTTTTTCTTTCTGGTAGCTTATAGTATTTTTCCTTTGACCTGGAAGCCCCGGATTTTGGCTATGATATTCCTGAGGGTTTTTCTTTTGGAATTTCTTTCAGGAGGTGACTGGTGGATTCTTTCTAAGAGATCTGGGCAGTTTTCTTTACAGATTGCTTGAAATGTTGTATCCAGGCTCTTTTTTTGGTCATAGCTTTTAGATAGTCCAATGATTTTTATTTTTTTTCTCCTTGATCTTTTCTAGCTCAGTCATTTTTGTTCTGAGATACCTTATACTTTCTTTTATTTTTTCAGCCTTTTGATTTTTGTTTTAATGCTTGTTGCTTCATGAAGTCATTATTTAGTACATTCTAATTTTCTGGGAATTTGTTTTTTAGGCAAGGTTTTGTACCTCTTGTACTAAGCTGTTAATTCTCTTTCCAATTCTTTCTTCTCTCATTTCTTTTCCATTTTTTTCTTCAAGTGCTATCATTCCATTTGTAAAACCTTTTTTTTCCAGCTTTTTCAAACTCTTACTTCATTTATTTCAAAAATTCTAGAGTTTGTGCCCAAGCTGTGTTTTTCTCTGAAACATTGCTTGTATTTTAGAGTCACTGATTTTTAAGCTCTTAAAGCTTTTAAGCTATTAAAAGTTAAAGCTTCACTAAAACTTTTATAACAGGTTATATAATATAAATAGCCTCTGCTTTTGTTTTCATTTTATACATTACTATTTCAGTACAAATTAATATATGGGTTTTTCTTAAAATGGAACAAGTTAGGTCAAATTTTCTCTTTATAATGAGCAAACCATCACTTTCCCTGATGTAGGCACTGTATTAAACCAGGGTTTAGAAAATTGCCTGGATAGAACATAATAGACACATAAAAAATTCTCATTGACTTACTGGCCTTTCCAATATGCAACATGTAATATTTTTAAATTTCAAGTGGAAAAATTGAGTAATAGCAGTTTTATTTTTTCATATATGTTTCTTTTTTACTGTGCATATTTTCCAGAAACCCCAATGTGCTGACATCTGAATTGAAGTCATTAGCACCAAATACAAATTATTTTTATTCTAATTACCTGTCTTTTATGAAAAACAAATAACTAGGTCTGATAAAACCAATCCCACAAATGGAACCAGATCACCTTCAGTTACAGCTATACCATTATGTATAGTTTTTTTTTAAGCTCCCCAATTTCTGCCAAATTATGCCTCTTGAGAGAGACAAGAAGTCATACATAAGCTGTAAACAGTACTATTTGAAGGAATACCCAAAGCAGTGAGAATTATTAGGCCTTAGCATGATTTCAGGAGCTATGGGGGCTATAGATGAAATATACATGTATATGCATATACATATGTATATATGTGTATATATCTTAAATTACAGGGAAACATCTCTCCTTTTTTATTTTCATTTATTTTATAAAGGCAAAATTATAAATGCATTGGTAAAATAAATAATTTTTAGAGTTTTACTTATAACCTTTGTCTTTATGTCATCAGTGATTCTATCCTCTTTAATGAATCTTTCACATGACAAAGAAAAACAAGAAAAAAAAAGTTCAGTACTATGACCTTTTGTTATTGTTAAGTCATTTTCCAGTTATGTCAGACTCTCCATGACCCCATTTGGGGTTTTCTTAGCAAAGATAATGGAAGGATTTGTCATTTCCTTCTTGTATCGCCAGTGCAATATTCACAGCGCCAATGGCAGCTATGAATATGCTGGCATAGTTCTGAATTGCAAAATATAACAGACTCTCTATACAGAAGACAGAACCAAAACATTTATTCAAATGCCAGAAAGCCAAATCCCAACACCAGAAAACCGAATCCATCATAGCAACAAATACATATTATAATTGCAGGGAGCAGCACCATCCCAAAGCCTTCCCCCTTCTCAGGCCTTCCCACAAACACTCACAACTAGCTGCCTGCTTGCCTGGTTCCTCTCTCTCTCTCAGCTCTAACTACTGTGACCAACTTGCTCCTTTCTGCTCCACCCTTCCTGCTCTACCTGTTCAGCAAGCTCCTCCCCACCACAGGCTTCATGTGAATTAGGCTTCCATGTGGCTTAAGCAGGTCACATAGGCCTATTAATGGATGGGAGGATCTTCAAATTTACATTATCATTACAACTCTCTAGCTAATTTTACAGAGAAGGAAACTGAGGCAACCAGGGTTAAGTGACTTGCCCAGGGTCACACAGCTAGTAAATATCAGAGGCCAGATTTGAACTCAAGAAGAAAAGTCTTTCTGACTTCAGGCCCAGCACCTCCTATGGCTTTGCCTGAGGTAATATCCAATAGTCTTCCGTAGTCAGATGGAGAAGGTGTATATATATTTTATTATCTCAAGGACATTTGTTTTTTATTACTCAGCTTGACTTTTTCATTGATCTTTTCATTTATGTTATTATAGTTTTTATTCATATTACTTATATTCTTTTCTTAGTTCTAGTTATCTTCCTCTACGTTTGTTCATGAAAATTTCTTTTGAAAAAAAAATCCATACGGTAATCATTTGTACAGGGAAATCTTTTTCGTCTAGGTTTTTGTTTTTGTTTTTATTTTTTGTCTACTACCCAATTAATCAGCTACCCTTCATCATCCTAGGGCCAAGAATGACTGGCAAGGGGGACACTGGTATGTGGTCATCCCAGGAATAGTCTTGGATGGAAACAAGAAGTCTAGGTTCAGGTTGGAAAGTCTACAGGGATAATGGTTTTATGATTTTAGTAGTGATACAGTGGAAGCCAGTGGTGGTATATTCAAAATCAAAGCAAGACCTTGGCTGGTAAGAAGGTTTCAGGGCCAGAAGCTGGAGGCATGTCTATGACATAGAAGAACAAGTGGACAATGAGAGCATGTGAAAGAACTGTTAAATGGGGACTAAGACCCAGGAAAATTCTGTGAAATTGAGTAACTGAACATTAGAATTCATTCATATAAAGAGTAAATTTCCAACTTGAAATTCCAATTAAGCTTCCAGTTTCAATTTGACTCTTAGAGTGGCTGTGTCCATGGAAGCCATAGTGTTTGAGCCTTACTCTTCTTCCTGTGGAACAGCTTTATTTGTTACCATTTCAATACTACTCTTAGTGTTTCCCATTTGGGAAACTGTTTTGTTGGCGTAGTAAGAAATAGGAAGGAGGAACTTGAATTGACGGTTGAACATTGAGGTTATGTCTGCAGTTCTTCAAGTTTCTGTAATTTGGTTGGTATGAGTATTCTCTTCACTGATCCCTGCCAAAACCTTTCCTTTAATTATGTAGATGATCACAGATAATTGCTATGGCTGAAGGTCTCACTCTGGCCAGTCTGATGATTAAATAACAAATATTTTTTAAAAATACTATGTTCCGGGCTGTTTGTTAGGCGTTGGGGATGTAAGTACAAACAATGAAATAATCCCTACTTACAATGAACTTATATTCAGATGTTGATGAGCCTCTCTGAACTTAGCTCTGCTGGTCTTTGGACAAAAGGCATATAGCCCATCAGCCAACTCTTACTCAGGAACTTTCTAGCTTGGTAGGATTTTGTGCTTTTCTAGTGTAACCATTTGAGAACTTAGGGTCATTTTCACTCTACAGTGAGGTATCAGAGTAGGACTTTAGGAAGACTTGCTTTAGCCATTTAATGGCATTATTGATTACTCACTTTCCCATAATCTGTAGACCCCCTAATCTGGTCTTCTTGCTGTCTTTCTGTCTGCCTTTCCTCTGATTGACCCTAGTCCCTAGAATGTATTCCTTTCTTGGCTCACTTTGTTTTTCTAAAGGCTCAGAATTCTTTGGAAACTCTTTCCTGATCCTGCTAGCCATTGATGCTCCTCTTTCAAATATTTCCTTATCTTTATTTCTGTATTTTCTCTAAATACTTGTATCTGTATGTATTTTTCTCTCCTGGCAGCTAGCTGGTGTAGTGGATAGAGCATTGGGTCTTGAGTTTTAAGTAGGTCTCCTTCTTTAATCACCACCTGTCTGGTGGGCCTTAGTTTTAGGAAGCATGGTAGTGACCTCTTATTCCTATGTCAGAGAAACCTAGAATTAGAGTTTTTAGTGGGGTGACTCAGAGTGAGTAGATGTATAGTAACGGATAGATTGTCATTCATTTGGTATAAGAGGAACTGGTAAGATACTCCGTGGAGTTTTTCTAAGTTGACCATTTTAACATTTGGCACCCAACTAGTTTTGTCAGAGTGAAAATTTCTCTGCTTAATAAATTACTTGGTTAAATATTTTAAATGGTTCTACTGATGACTTTACAAGTTAAAAAAAAAAAACCAACATACAATCAGATCTAAACAGCAAGCCTTTACTGAAGAAATAACATCTGAATTATACTGTACAGTGCTTTGTTGACAATTCAAGACGGTTGTTTTTCAATAACATGAAAAATAGCTTTAGAAAAAGGAAGGTGGAAAAGTCAAGTGTCACCTAATAAAACATTACTGTCACTTTTAGAATGCTGGAGGAAATTATTTTTCAAAAGAATAATTACTGAGGTTAAATCTTTTCATGTGAAAACTGAGGAAATGGACACATAGGGAATAAAAACAATGCTGGCCACATTTTAAATTTCAGAATAAAGGTCAAAATTAATTTTCTGAATAGAATAGTGTGTCACATGTTTAACATTTGCATGCACTTATTAAAAACTTTAAAGATGTGTTAAGCTTCTTGATCCATGTTTCAAGATGGGTGGTGTGGCTACCAACATTACTGCAGGGATCCCATGTGCCTCCATTAGTGTTCTACTCTGAGAACTCATGGGGAGGAATCAAAGGCAATGTCATCAGGGCAAAATTAACTCTGGACAGTCCTTCTGAGGTTGACAGGCTTTGAATATTGGTCCTGTGCTAGACTGTATGCCTGGTGTCTGAGGACCAGGCAAACTAAGTTTAGGCATAGGTTCCGCCTTCTCTGCCCTTGATATTGAAAAAAGTGCCAGAACCTTAGGCTTCTTATGTCATGTGTGTTACAAATTAACCCTGAGACAATCTTCAGGATAAAGCCTGATAGAAGTTGTTATCCAGTGGGGGAAGCAAGCAAAATCCCTAACATGTCTGTTACATTAGTGTTTAAAAAAAGCAACAGTTCAAAAATACTTTGCGGTGAAGCCTTGTAAACTAATAAAATCGTAGTGCTAGAAAGGACTCTAGGGCCCATCTGGGATATTATAGACTAGAAGAGTGAGGTCTTACCATGTTCACAAAGTAAGTTAGTGGTAGAGGAAGTACTATGATCTCCTAGTCCAGAGTCCTTTATATAACAATTTATCTAACTAGTATGCTATTGATAAATGATAGCATGGAATATTGGGAAGACTTAGTCCTAGAGTCAGAAGATAGAGGCAGTTACTATTGGTGTAAACCTAAGTTCTCACAACTTCAATTTTCTCCTTTGTAAAATGGGAATTTTATTTGTATAATATGTATTATTTGTGTATGTTCATATATTTGTATATATTTTATACATTTAATATATCTTATTTATTGTATCTTATTTGTGCAAAAGTATAATTTTTCCACCACTTACTTCACAAGGTTGTTGTAAGGAAAATGCTCTTAAACCTTAAATTGCTACAAAAATGTGTTATTACTTAACATAATTGTTCATAATGAAAGCAATTTTGACCAAAAATTCTCCCAAAGACTTTTAAATAACTAAGCTGTTTTCCTTTCCAGAGAAAGAAAAATGATATCTTGTTCTTGAATTAGGCTTTCATGTCTAGATTTGGCTTCCAGTTGAGTGTTGATATGCTTTTGTTAAGTTAGCATGGGGAACAAAAAGAAAAACCCTATATTGCAGGGACTTTTATGTGCTTATTTGTTAATAAAAGAAATGAAGATCGGTAATAAAGCCATAGGATTGTTCCTGGTAATTGCTCCAGTTACATTTGAAAAATCAGAATGTGTTCCCAGGTAAACATCACATCTCTTAACTTTCCTCATGTCCTTGTTGGCACAGCTCTCCTTCCTCCCATTCAGCACAGTATCAACGGTGAGAGTCAGTTATCAAGAAAAAGAAGGACAGATTTCAATAGCAATTATACAGATGGGTAACCTGCCCTTCCTCAGGGAGGGGAAGGTGATCTTGCTTAGCTGAACACCTTAACATATCCAACTTTTCAGATAAATAAATCTACATTCTCCAAAGTTTATGACAGATCATTAGTCAAGATGAAACTTCATCACAAATAATGGAGGAGCAAGAATATTAAAAATTATATTGCCAAAGCAGGTGATAACCAACATTCATCTAGTACTTTAGAGTACTTTATACAGAGTCCTTTATAAATGCTATTAATTTGATCCTCACATATATGAGGTAGATGATGATAGTATTATCATTGTCATTATTATCTGTATTTTACAGATAAGAAAACTTCTGTTCTAATAACTAGGTAATTTATCTAAGGTCAAATAGCAGCTAAATGATAAAAAGGGAAAACTCTCCTCTCCACTGCCCTTCCCTGACCTCCCACCCCATACACCGCAACATTGATATTACTATTTTTGTAGTAGTAAAGAACTAGGGGAAGGCCAAGCAAGTTTTGATATGTAAATGTAATAAAACATACTATAAGAAATGCTATAAGTAATTATGGATGTCAAAGATGCATAGGAAGACATATATGAACTGATGCTAAATGAAATTAGTAGAACCAAAACAACTATGTAAAATGGCCACAACAATAAAAATGGAAAGAACAAACATAAAACAATGAAACATGAATACTGTGAAATTATAGTGATCAAGTTGGCCCCAGACAACAGATACGAGCAGACACCTCTCTCACTTCTTTGCACAGGTATGAGACTAGGGGTATGTAGCAATGAACATAATATCAGAATTTCTTTTTTTTTTTTTTTGATATGTTGAACTTGCTTTCTTTCTCACTGTTTTTTAATCCATTGTTATACAGGATGGCTGGAGGGCAGGGTTTTGATGGAAACGTAGGTGATGTAAAGACAAAATGTAGCAGTAAAATTTTATTTTATAAAGATCTTTTACCTGTCAGTTTGGGATTGATTTTCTACTGATTAGTAGTAATATCTGTAATTGTGGCTTTATTGATATATTCTCTGAGGTCTTGTTGATCTTCAAAGGGCATTCGTTTGAAGTAACATAGTGATGTTTTTAAGATATACGATTGGGAAGTATAAGTTTATAGCGTTAAGATTTTGTGTATTTTTGTTTAGCTTTGTTAACTTCCCCATGCTTTTTTGGAGCAGCTGAAACAGTAATTGATATATTTTACATACAATTTCTATTTTAGCTTCCCTGGATGCTTTTAAGGTCTTTATCTTCGTATTCATGGAACTTAGCAGTTATATGCTTTTGAAAATTATAATTAGGAATTTTTCATGATAAGGTCTTGTCTGTTTTCTTCCCTTGAAATCATGAGTTATAAGCTTTGTTGTTGTTGTTCAGTCTTTTCAGTCATGTCTGATTCTTTGTGACCTCATTTGGGGTTTTTTTGGCAAAGATGCTAAAGTGGTGTGCCATTTCCTTCTCCAGCTCATTTTACAGATGAAGAACCTAAGGCAAACAGGGTTAAGTGACTGCCCAAGGTCACCCAACTAGTAAGTGTCTGAGGCCAGATTTAAACTCAGGAGAATGAGTCTTCCTGACTCCAGGTCTGGCACACTATCCATCTAGTTGTCCTAACATTATAGCTTTAGTGATCACTTAGTGATATGTTCAAAAGGTCATAGATTTAGATATATGTTATTTCAGAGAGCTCTAGTGGAAAGAATGGGAAAGGAAAAGAGATTTCTGAAGGAAAGAACAAGAAGAAGAAATAGCTTAGAACAAGAGGTATAAAGGCTTAAAAGAATTATTGAAAATTGGATTAGACCAGTTACCTCATTAGATACACAAAATTAAAAGACTGTACAAATATTTTAAAGTGTAAGATGTCTCCTGTCAAAAACAACTTTCCTGGAAAACAGGTTAAAGAGAGAAGTTTTTTTTTTAAAGTGGGGACAGCAATAAAATAATTTGCTAGTTTCATTTTTAAAAAAGAGAGAAGAAATTCAAATTGCCATTATCAAAATTGAAAAGGGTGAAATCACAATAACTGAAAAGAGAACATCATTAGAAACTCTTTTGCTCAATTATGTGCTAATACACTGACAGTTTAAATGCAGTAAATGAAAAAGTAAAATACTCGTATTAAAAAAGAAATATATTACAATAACACAATTTCAGAAAAAGACATTAAACTAGTGATAAATGAGCTAAAGAAAAACAACTCTAGGTTCAGATGGATTTACAATTGAATTTTACCAAATGTTTCAAGAACTTTTAATTCTAACATTACATAAACTTTTTTTTTGCAAAAAATAGGAAAAGAACAAATCTAATCAAATTCTTTCTATAATAGAAATATTTTCTTCATGCATAAACCAAGGAGAGAGAAATAGGAGAAAGCAAATTATTTGCCAAGATAGAGCATTATAAAATAAGATATTGGCAAAGAGAATACAGCAACATATCAAAAACATTATATTTGGTGACTAGATAGGATTTATACTAAGAATGCAAGTTTGGCTTACTATCGGAAAAACGACAAAAATAAAAGAGCACATTAATAACAAAACCAGTAAAAATAACATGATTGTGTAGATACGGAAAAACTTTTGACAAAATACAACACGTATGTTAAAAACTTGAAAAAGAATAAGAATAGTTTTCCTTTATTACATCTGGAAATAATATCCCTAAGAGCCAGTATTCTGTATAATGAAGATAAACTAAAGACCTTTTCATTAATATCAGGGTTATACAGCAAGGGTGATCATTATTTACCAGAATTATTGTACTCAAAATAATAGCTATAGGAATAAGACAAGAAAAAAGGTAATAAGCATAAGTATAAAACAAGCTAAAGACTTTTGTCAGATGATATGATTGTTCACGTAGAGACTTAGAGAAAGTAAATTAAAATTAATTGAAGCTATTAATAACTAGATTATCAGGTTTTAAAATCAATTTGTGTGCCAACTAGACTGGAAGGAGAGGACTTAAAGATGTATATATGTCTGCTGTTCAAGCTCTCTTTTCAATTCTTAGCTCTTTCCTATTTCAAAGTCTGAAAGCAGCAGCCACAGCAGCAGCAGCAGTAGTTCTTTTTTTTCCTTTCCCTCCCTGTGGCTTAGAAATAGCTACCATTAGTCACAAATACGTATGTGTGTGTGTATAAAATTATTCTAAACATACTTAATATTTATCAGTTCTTTCTCTGGATTCAGATAGCATCTTTCTTCATATGTCCTTTATAGTTAATTTGGGTATTTATAATAGACAAAATAACTTATTTGTTCAAAATTGTTTTTAAAACAATATTGCTTTTACTGTATACAGTGTTCTCTTGGTTTTGCTCATTTTGCTATTCATCTCATGCAAGTCTTTGCATATTTTTCTAAAATAATTGAGCTCATCATTTCTCATAGCACAGTAGTATTCCATCACAATCATATACCACAATTCGTTTAGCCATTCCCCAACAGAAGGGCATCACTGCAGTTTCCAGTCCTTTACTACCACAAAGAGAACTGCTATCAACATTTTAGAACATATATGTTCTTTTCCTTTTCCCCTAATCACAGTAATTGGCACCTGGAAACAGAGTAAGTAGTGGTATTGCTGGATCCAAAGTTTAATAGTTTGGGCCTAATTGTCTAATTTGCTCTTCAGAACGGTTGGATCAATTCACAATTCCACCAACAGTGAATTTAGTGTCCCAATTTTTCCACAATCTCTCCAATATTTGTCACTTTACCCCTCTATCATTTTAGCCCATTTGGTAGGTGTAAAATGACATCTCAAAGTTGTTTGAAACTGTATTTCTCTAATCAATAATGATTTAAAATATTTTTATATGACTATAAATTATTTTGATTTCTTCATTGGAAAACTGCCTTTTCATATCCTTTGACTAAGAGATGTTTGTATCCTATTTCAGTGGCCTATGATTTTGATTATTTCTGTCCTATTTGTACAGACATTCAAGCATTCACCTATGAAAGAATGCCGATTAATAGTATGCATATATATGTTTGCATGCATATATCTCTGCACACTTTTCATATACTTGTTTTTGTTCCTTTTAATAAAATTAATTCTGTTAATTCATTCTACCATCCTGCTTATCAGATATTATTAACACAGAACCAATTGGATTGCTAGTTTTCCTAGCCACCTATCATGGTGTTGAAGGAAAAAGAACATTTTGCAATATTTAATTTATAAGCTAATTCTAGCATCTCTAATTCAAATTTCAGTCAAGGGAAGGACTAACTGTATTTCTCATCTCCTTCCTGGAAGAAGCCCACACATACTAAAAGTTGGACTAGTTGCCTTCATTCTGTAATTCAAATATTTACTTTAAAAGAATATTCTTTTCTATGGGGGAGAATATTTTCTATAGAATAAAGTCTTTATATCATAATATAACAAAAACAAGCCTTTCCATTTACCTCCCACATAGCTCAGTAACTGTTTCTCTTTTCCTTAGGCGTAGGCTGTGCTCCAACTCTGGTCAGCAGCCTCATCTTTATATACCATTAATCCTAAGTGGAACCAGTGGAGAAATAGGGGATAGATTAACATCAGATCATCACTACCACTAGATAATACAGAATGAATCCTCTATTGATTTTATAGAATTCCTTTTATTATAGTACTGTCGTCATAATATTTGGAGGACATCTTGATATTAGGAAGAATATCTGATCAGAATCATTCCCCCTTTTTCTACATCCCTGACAGGCTGTCCTCTCAGCCTTTGCTGGAACAGCTCCAGAGTGAAACAAGGGAAAGGAATAAACATTTATCAAGCACCTAGTTATGTGTCAGATATTATGCTAAGCACTTCAAAAATATTATTGTATTCAATCCTTACAGCAACCCCCGAATTAGGTGCTATTATCATCTCTATTTTATAGTTGAGGAAACTAAAACAGTCAGAGATTGAGTGACTTGCCCAGGATCACAAATCTAACAATGTATGAGGCCAGATTTAAACTCACCGTCTTCCTGACTCCGGGCCCAGCACTATAGTTACCTCTTCCATGTCTTGACTTTCCCCATTGCAGCTTCAGTATGTTTGCAGGGCAGCATAAAAAATTAAATGGGAATTTTGAGAGAGTTTTGTGGAAGCTACAGACAGTGTGCAAAGGCCCACAGATAGTGCAAAGTTTAGAAACTCAGAAATGCATAAGATATATGTATAAGCTCAACATATTTTCTCTTTTAATATTATCAACTTTTATAATATTAAAAGAGAAAATATGTTGAGCTTATACATATATCTTATGCCATTTCTGAGTTTCTAAACTTTGTGTTATCTCTTTTAATATTATAAACATACCCAACTTTTACAGTAAGGTACTATAAACATTCCATAAAAAAAAAAAGAAAAAATTCAGACTTCTCTGGTATGAAGGGAGGGCCAAAAATTTTACAGATTTTCCAGATCATGGGAGTGCCGATGTGGAAGGGATAACTGTATATCCGCTGTGCTGCTAGCTGCTGGATAAGGTGACTGTCTCCTGAGTAGGCCATTCCATCTCTGGGCAGCTGTTATTGTTAAGAAAAGTTTCCTTATCCGGAACTAAAAGTTTCTTTCTCTAAATTTCAGCTACCAGTCCATGTTTGGCCCTCTAGAACTAAACACAATCTAACATCTCTTCAACTTTAGATATTTGAAGAAATTTAGGCTATTTGCAGATCTCTGACATGTTCCTCAGTAGACAGTTAATAAATATCTGTAAGTGTCTGTTGACTGATTGATTGAGTTTCTAGACCGAACAATCCTTATTCCTTTAGATTATTCTTGATGAGGTCTTCTTCAGCTCGCTTTGGTCATCTTTGTCTCGATGTGATCACATTTGTTAATGTGTTACCTAAAAGGTGACATCCAGAACTGGACCAAATACTTTAGATGAATGAATGAAAAGGTATTTATCAAGCACTTACTAAGCACTGTTACTCTGAGAATAGAAATATAAAAGCAAAGACATTCCCTGCTTTCAAGGAGTTTACATTCTAATTGGAGAAACAATATATCTAGGTAAGTGATGGCCAGTCAGGGTTCATCAGAGTATAGAGGGACAATTTTATCTTTTTGTTCTACACAAAACTGTTTCTAATGCACCCCAAGATCACATTAGAGAATCATATTAAGAAAATTCTGTTCCAATTCTATAGGCGAAGTGGTGGAAGGAACCTTATGCTTGGAGTCTGAAGGCCTGACTTCAAATATTAGCTCGACCAATTACTGTCTGTGACTTTAAAATAGATTTTTCTCCTTAGGCCTCAATTCTCTCATTGGCAAAATGGGAATTTGGGTCTAGATGATCTTCCAGGTCCCTTCCCAAAATACCAGGATATGTCCTTGCCTGGCTGCTTAACTTTGGCAAATTACATAACATCTCTGGCCCGAGTTTCCAATTTGGAAAATGAAAGGGTTGGAGGAGCTGAACTCTAAGGTCCCTTTTAGTTCTCTTATTTTGTGGGATTATGGATTTTACTTCTCTTTAGAAAAGACTCATATTATTCATGTGTCTAATGCTCTAAAAATTAACCAGCATTTTTTTGTTTTTTAACATAGACCATATAGTTGTATAATTTAGGTAATTTTGATCATATTTGTTTTCTTCCTCTATTAAAATTTAAGATCTTTAAAGGAAAGGACTATCTTGCTTTGTATTTGTATCCCCTGGGCTTAGCACAGTATTTGATAAATAGTAAATGCTTAATAAATACTTTTAATAAATCCATCCTTTTATTCCTAATGCAAAATGTGACACTTGTAGACATCCACACACATCTAAGTTTGTGATAGACCATTAGTGAATTTTATTTCTTTGTCTTTATCATGTGATACAAGCTTTATAACCTAGGCAAAAGATAAGATGGTAAAAAACTCTGGACTCCTTTTAAATTGCACATATATGAAAGCTTCCTTTTCATTGCTTTCATTCTTTTTCTTTGTTAATCTTCTTTTTGGGGGAAGAGCATGATGAGGAAGGAACTTTTTCCTCCTACTCCAACATCTTTCTTCCATCATCTTTCTATCTTCTCATCTTCTGAGTATTTTTTCACTTAAGAGTAAATAGAAGAATAAACAACAAATGGTAATGTGATGTATATAAAGTCTGAGAGACATAATTTCTTGGTAATTAATCATTTTATTAATAAAAGGACAGTCAGTTGGCTTTTTTTTTTTTTTGGTAAATTGAAGACCCCTTCATGGAGGTCTCTTGATTCTTATGTAGCTTTGGAAGAGTGGGTGTTCCTCTGGATAGGCAGAAATCAATTCTGATTATTTAACAATCAATGAGAGAATGGGTATTATAATGAAAGGTGTACCTATTCTAATGAGGGGCCAGGGATGTGACTTTGATTATATCTCTTTTACTCTTCTCTACCCAGACCACTCCCAGCCTCAGGCAATCTAGACAAATCTAGACAAAGGGATTTACCTGCACCCTAGTTTACCTGGGTGGAATTTACCTAGATAAGATTCTTTTACACTTTAATCCAAACTAAGCTTCCTCATTGGGGTGGAGTCTCAAACAAGATCAAAAAGCATGTACCCTGAAGATTTGGGCAATCTTGGCTATTGGTGATATCTTTCAGGTACTAGCTGAATAACCTAGAAGAGGCTGATTTCTGAAAGAGGAAATAGAAAAGGGAAAAATCTCAATTTCAATTAATAATTGATTATCAATATAAGAGAGAAATAATCACTTTTCTCAGTAATGTGAACTTATCTTCCTCTAGTGTCAGTCTAGTGAAACTCATCATTTGGATATAACTGGCATTAGCATCTGGGAGAGGGTATTGCTTTTTCTCTTTTTTCCCTTATTTTGGGTTATGCAGTATGGGACAGGACAAGGTGGGGAGAATTATTGAAGAAAGCTGGGAAATACAAAGTTGAAGTTTCCTTTATCATTTCCAGTGAGAGAACACAGTGCTATTAATGCAGGGGATTGTAAAACAGTTCCCACAGCTGTTCTCAGATTCTGGAGGCTTGGAAATATGTTTTCAAATCCAGCATTGGAAGAGTTGCAGGAGATTATCTCCAGAACATATTACTATGGTGTTGGCAGAATTAGTGGCACAAGTTTCTACTGCTAAAAATGAGGAATGAGTTTAAGTTGCCTTTTCCTATGGCTTTCCACTTTTTCTTTATATTCAAATGTATAGAAAACTTTCCTGTGTTTGCTCTGATCAATCTAGCCATTCACAACTGCCCCTCTGCTTTTTAAGCCTTTTGCATCCCAAATCGTTCTAAGCAGTCTTTCAATGTGTATGAATCAGTCCTAAGTGAAATAGTTAGCTATATTCTTAGTTGGAAGGTGCCTGTGATGCAAAATAGATTCATTAATTTACATTTTAGGCCCAAGGAAGTCACCCAAAATGGAAAGTTATATTGATCTTATCAACCTCACTGTCATCATTTCTAATAATATGTTATTAATCATTGTATTCATGGCCTCATATTCACTTCTACAGAAGCACATAATCTTTACCTTAAAATAGAAAATACTTATTATATGTACATATTTTTATATGTATGGTATAATATATGTATTTATGATCTGAGTACCTAATTTTAAATGCCATAACATATCGTTGTTTTGTATATTTGAATTGTTTTGCATAATTCTGAACCTGTGAATCCTGACTAGAATTCAGGCCAGTAGATTAAGTCGAGCGATGACTTTTTACTCACATACAATATCTTGTTTTTGAGCCCTTTTCAGCTAGTGTGTTTTTAATTAGGGCTGTGATAGTCACTAGAAAGAACCAGGTGACAGAAGAAAAGTTGTAAACCGATGGATTATAAAAACATTGCCTTTTTAAAATCATTGGGTTTTTTTTGAGTTCAGTTGCCAGAATGAGTAACCTAGTGATAATAATGATAATAATACTTAAGATTTCTACAATACCTAAAAGTTTTCAAAGCTCTTTCTATGTGATTGCAATACCTGGTTTGGGAGATCCCTGGTTGTATTGCTTATTTATGTTGGAGTACTTTCAGAAAGGCTAAGGGAAATTAATTCATATGTCTTCATTTTAAATCAACATTTGAACTTAAAAATAGGGCCACAAATTCAAAGAAATGTGACAGGCACAAATATAAGATTACTACATATTTCAGCAGCCTCTAGTTGACGATAGTGTACATTTTTCAATTTGGTTTGTAGTAGTATTTGTCTCACAGCTGAAAATCATTAAGGCTCAACACCAACCCTTCTTCCTTTTGGTTCCTCTCTATTCCCAGGCAAGTAGATTGTTTCACTTTCTCCCTTTCTATTAAATTATTGAATTAGAAGCTGGGTATATGATGCCTATACCTCTTACGGTTAGTGGCCTATCTTTAGACTAATGTATGTGCATGTACACACACATACGTAAAATGTTGAAAGTTTATCTAGCTTTGTAATCAATGAATCTGCATTATCTTTGAGAACTGGCCTTCCAGTTGAACCTATCTTAATGAATATTTTACCTGAAAAATACAGCACATCCATGTAAACATGTCCAATCTTTACTTCATCTTGCCAGGTTAGTTTTAGAATAATAGAAAAGATATTCACCTTTCTTCAGCCACAATCTCTTTTTGTTTGACTGTTGAGGAATATTCAGTTAGGCAAGCACATTTATATAATGTTAAAGGAATGAGTTTTGGCTGGATATCTGTCACATGAGGTTTGCATTAGCAAAAACGAATGTGATTGAAAACAGCACAGGGAAACATGACTCTCTATAGGTTACTCTTTTAAATAAGATTTTAATTTCACCTCTATCAGGACAGGATTACTTTATAGTACATATATAACTGACTTTTTTTTCACAGTTAAATAGCTTTCTTTGGACATAAGTAATATATGTGCATGTTTCCAAAAGCTGTCAAGTTTGTGTGATTGTACATAATGCTTCAAATGTTTTTCAAACTGTTCATGTTACAGGAAACAAGATAGTTTTAGCTTTTTAAATTTAACTTTGTTATTCCAGTTCTTTAACCTAATATTTTCCTTTGAAATTAAAAACTTAAACATTCTTGCCTTTATACTTTGTAAAGAAATATGTGCAAAAGTTATATCTACTCTGTGTTCCACTTTTGGTGACTATAGTATAGTATGAATAAAGAGTTCAAATTGTTTATGTTTTCAAATCTTTGGATTTCAGCAGAATCCATTAATTTCCATCCTTAGTGGATTTGCTTCTTGTAATTAGTATACACTAGGTTGAAATTTGAATCATTACATATAAATCCCAATAGAAGATTATCTCATGTTGATGAACGTAATTTTCTCCATCATAAGAGTAACTTCCTTCTTCTAAAAACATAAACTGGTAGTGTGAACTCTTGCATTATTTATTTTTCAAATTGTGGATCTTTTTATAAAAACCATGTGCTTGGTGGCTAAATAATACAATTCCTGTGTTCAGTGTCTTTTGGTTTGCATTACATTCCCCTTGGTACTGAGTTATCAGAAGACAAGAGGCCAGTTTTAAATCCTTTAGACATAGTTCTCTGTGTGATTGTAAGCACTTCTGAAGATTGTGCTTTTGTTATTTCCTGCTGTATGTGTTGAGAATAGTGAGTAGTTTGAAAGCATGTGCACAAGGGGAGCCATGTGGTTCAATAGATTGATCCTAGAATAAGAAGACTTCCCCTTTAGTTTAAATGCATTATGCATCCATAGAGATTGTGCCTAACAATATCATCATGGCAAAAATTGGTAATTAGTGAATAGAAACAGATCTCATAATTGATAGTCTGTTTGTCAGGTTCTGTTCAGTCTCAAAGATACTAAGGGAACTATGTTCCTACTGGCGTATTGTCTGATGTGATTCATGATGTGTTGCTTGTGTTATCCTCATTTTCATAGCTTTTAGGGTTTGCGTTCTCTAATATGCTACACTTGATGAAGAGTAAAGAGATTTCTCTCTTGCCTTCATTTTTTATTTTTAAAGAATGTTAAAACATTCATAAACCAAGAAAAATGTAGTAAGGAATATCAGGACAAGATAAAATATTCCATTTTGTTGATCATTTCATTCACATAGTAGGAAAGGTCTCATATTTGCATATTAAAGAGCCAGGAAATTTATTCCAGAGAGTTAGTTCTGTACTTGTCTTATTCACTTATCAAATGATATCACTTAACCATTGAATTGTATCAGCTGAGAGATCATCTGGATCAAACCTCACTCATTTTACAGACAAGGGAACTGAGGTTCAGAGTTGTGAATTGTGTTGCCCAAGGTTACACAAAAAAGTATGTGCCAGAGGAGTGATTCAAAGCAATCTCTTCTGCAGATTTAAAAAAAATACTACGGTTTAGATAATTAATACTATTTTAACTTGCACTAAAATACATATCAATAACTTAGCACATGACCTCTCAGGAAGATGAGTCTTTCTGACTCCAAGCTTGGCACTCTATCCACTGTACCACCTAGCCTTTGAAGACAAGCAGATAAAGCAATAGGGAAGATACCATTAACAAATGGCTTCCAGATCATCTGAATGAGTACAGACATATACAGATAAATATTATAAGACCAAGGAAATTAAATAAATACCTGATGTAGCAGAGGGCCCTGTGGATTCTCAAGAGAGCATGAAACAACAGAAGGATGTTCCTTAATGCTTTAAGAGAGAAATATGCGTTATGAAAGCAGAATATTTTACTTGTGCAATAGAAATCAACACCAGAGTAGAAAAATTGAACTCTACAATATCAAACCTCAGGAATTAAATGGAAGGAAGAACAAATGATCAGGAAGGCAAATACACAGAATGGAAGACAATCTGGGAGAACTGAAGCAAAAAGCAATGGCATTAAAAGAATCCATGATCTCCATGCAAGCAGCACATATTGATAATGAAAGCAGGATGTGAAGAGATAACTTAAGGATTATTTGATCTCCCAGAAGAACATGACAAGCTAAAGCAAATGAAAACAGAAATTCATTAAATAACACAAGAAAATTGCCCAGAACTTCTGAACACAGAAAACAAAGAAGCAGTCAAAAGAATCCATAAATCGCCTCCAGGGGAAAAAATCCTACCCTGCAAACTCCAAGAAACATAGATGTTAAATATAATAAATGTCAGTGACAAACAATAAATTCCTGCAAAGGAAAGGAAATTTGAACAAGATTATTTTGTACCCACTAGAAACCACAGGAGGGAATTGAATGTGTTCTGAAGAGCAAAGAAGTTCAAGATACAATCCAGTGTGACATAACCTGCAAACGTGAGCCTGAATATTAAGGGAAAAAAAGATGGATATTTAATAAAAGGAGTCATTTTAAGTACTTCTATAAATAAAACCAGACTTAAATAAAATATTTGCTTTTCAAACTCCAAAACAACAAAAATGTAAGAAAGGTAAACAAATACAGGAACTGAAAAAGGCACAGGTAATAAAATAAATTACACCAGAAAAAAAAAAAAACTAAAGAGAGGGAGTATGTATGGAGTTGGGACAGCTAGGTGGCACAGTGGATAGAATGTCAGTCTCGGGGTCAAAAAGACTCATCTTCTTGAGTTCAAATCTAGCCTAAAGATACTTAGTAGCTGTGTGACTCAGGGCAAGTCACTTAACCATGTTTAACCTCAGTTTTCTCATATGTAAAATGAGTTGAAGAAAATGGCAAACCACTCCAGTATCATCTTTGCCAGGAAAACTGCAAATGAGGTCAGGAAGAGCTGGACATGATTGAAAACAACTAAACAATAACATATACACACATACATATTTATGTGGATACCAAATCTTTATCAGAAAAATATAAATTTCACATACATATATATGCACCATTCCCCAGTGGCTCATATACAGATCAACAGTTATCAAAAGAAAAATTGTACACTCTTATCAACCATATGCAAACATGTTTTAAATCACTCATAATAAGAGAAATGCAAATCAAAACCATCCTGAAGTTTTTCTTAATACTCTGAAACGTGCCCAAGATGAGAAAAGATGAGAATAGCTAATGTTGGGAAGGTAGAGATTGTGAGAAGATAAGAACACTAGTAAAATATTGGTGGAGCTATGAATGGGTTTAACTGTTTTAGAATACAATTTGGAATTCTGCAATGAAGTGACTAAAATGTCCATACTCTTTGACCCAGAAATTCTACCACTAGGCTTATTGCCAGAGGGACTATTGATAAGAAGAAAATATTCATAGTTTTACTTTTTTATGATAGCAAAATATGGGAAACAAAGTAGATACCCATCTGTAAGGAAATGCCTAACAAATCGTGGTAGATGAATACAATGAAATTATTACAGTGCTGTAAGAAACAGCAAATACAAATACAGAGAAACACAACAATATCTATATGAACTGGTACAGAATGAAGTAAGCAGAGACAAGAAAACAATATACCTAGTGACAAATAAACAGAACTGCAATAAATTAAAAATAAATGAATGTTGCAAGATTGAAAAAAGCAAGGATGGCTCTACATCAGAGATATGAAACAGTACCTCCACCCTTGCAGCAGTGGGACATCCATGAGTGTGGTACTTTGTACATATTTTTTAGACTATTGTAATGTCTTGATCAGTTTTGCTGATTTTTTTTTCTTTAAGAGTATTATTTGTCGTATAGAGTGGTTCTCTTGGAGGAAAAAGAAGAGGAATACTGGGAAAAATTCTGGCAATATTAAAAAATTTTTAATCCAAATTTATTTACAATAAAGTTTTTTGAAAGAGAAAAGGTTATTGAGGGATGTTGGTAGAAAAATTGTCTAAATGCAATTTTGGGGAAGAAAGGATCTGTTTATTCTACTTTCTGGCCCTGTGAAAAGGGTCTGATAGGAGAAAGAGAATTTTTTTTTTGGATCTTTATTTTTTTCATATATATATTTTTATTTTTTTTTAAGTTTACAACACTTGGTTCTACATAATTTCGAGTTCCCGATTTTCTCCGCTGCCTCCCCTCCTCCCTCCCTAAGACAGCATTGAATCCCATATAACTTCCACGTATAACTTCTCATTGAATTAATTTACACACTAGTCAAGTTATGGAGAAGAATTGTGATCAATGAAATGAATCATGAGAAAGAAGGAACAGGACCAAAAAAAAAAAAAACCCAACCCAAAAACAAAAACAAAAGAGAGAAAAAGAAAAAGAAAGAGTTAAAAAAAGGCTAGCATGAAATGTGCCTCAATCTGCATTCGTGCTTCATAGTTCTTTGTCTCGTGAGTCCTTTGGAGTTGTCTTTGTACCTTGTGTTGCTGAGAAGAGCGAAGTCTGTCAGGGTTAGTCCTCACAGAATCCATATATCTGTGGTTGTGTATAATGTTCTCC
>CM053622.1:615585333-615610027 GCA_028646595.1 Phalanger gymnotis | reverse complement strand
ACATTTTTATAGCCCTTTGGGCATAGTTCCAAATTGCTCTCCAAAATGGCTGGATCAGTTCACAACTCCACCAGCAATGTAACAACATTCCAATTTTCCCACATCGTCTCCAGCATTTATCATTTTCCTGTTTTGTTATTTTAGCCAATCTGACAGGAGAGATGTGGTACCTAAGAGTTTTTTGATTTGCATTTCTCTAATCAGTAGTGATTTCAAGCATTTTTTCATATGCCTATAGATATTTTTAATTTCTTCCTCTGAAAACTGTCCATATCCTTTGACTACTTCTCAATTGGGGAATGACTTGTATTCCTATATGTTTGGCTCAGTTCTCTGTATATTTTAGAAATGAGGTATAATTGAGTCCTTAAGGGAGAGAGAGATTTTGCCTTCTGCCTATAGTTTCCAACTAATTCCACATGTCGACTTGAAATTCTACTTATTCTTAAGGGTAAATCTCAGGTGCCATCTCTTTCATGAATCCTTTTATGATTCTTCTACATACGACAGCAATTTTTCCTCTTTAGGATTCCTTCTTCTTCTTTTTTTTTTTTTTGGAAGGGGGAAGGCAGGGCAATTGGAGTTAAGTGACTTGCCCAAGGTCATGCAGTATATCAAGTGTCTGAGGCCGGATTTGAACTCAGGTCCTCCTGACTCCAGGGTTGGTGCTCTATTCACTATGCCACCTAGCTGCCCCAATTTTTCCCCTTTAAAACTCTGCTTTGCCTTGTTTGTACCTCTTATGGAAATTTTAATCATTCTTATAAAGCATTTGTAATAAAAATGGACTGTGATAGAGTTATTGGGATAGTTACTTAACGATGTTCCCCTTTCTTCTTACTAGAGTTTAAGTTAATTTAGGTCAGAAATTTTAGGATCGTGAAATTACTATCCTAGAGCTGAAAGGAATCTTACAGACTACCTTTCTTACCTGCATGCTTTCTACTTGTATCTAATAGGTGCTCAATTAATATTTGTTGAATCAAATTGTTAAAGAAGAACTTGTTAATTCTTGCTTAGTATTGGGGAGAAATACACATGTAGTTAAAACATGGACTATGCCCTTCCAGAGATTATAGTTACATTTGATACCTTAGAATACTGGTGATTCTGTGATTCTTTGACATAATTTATCTATTTTAACAGAGTTATGCAGTTTTCCACCTGTCAAGAAAGATACTCTTTATAGAAGACAGAGTGCTGGATTTAAAGTCAGGTAGAACCAACTTTGACATTTATTAGCTGTGGTATTAGGTAAGTCACTTAATATCCATGTGCTTTGAGCAAAGCTCTAGGATTTATCTATTGTGTCACTGAGAGATTAGAATCTTATACATAGAGCTTTTCATGCTGATGAAATCACATATCGTTCCCCTAATCCAGTGTCTAGTTGTGTTTAGGATGGGATTACACTTTTCCTTGATGATCTGAAATGGTCAGAAGGAACTTGCTTGTCCTCAGTTAAACTTTTATCTGTGAGGAAGCTTCAAGTTTTAGCAGATTGATCATAGAGGTGTTTTGATTTGCTCAAACATATACCAAGAAAACTTTCAGTGAAAAAGACATTTTTTAAAAAAATAAAGTACAATTATTAGTTTTGCTGATCAGATTATAATTAGATTTTCTAAATTGGATTTGGACTTGAAAGTGAAGCAGTGTTATACAGAGAAGAGAGCCCCAATAGAGTCACAGACCTGGGTAAACCCACCCTCCCAGCTTTGCCCTTCAGTAGCACTGTGATTTTGGTAAGGTCACTTAACCTCTTTCTGTGTTAGTTTTCTCATCTGTAAAATAAGAAATAGGACTATATGACCTCTAAGGTCCCTTCTAGCCCTAAATCTATGATCCTAAGATTCACTCTATCAAATCCAATGCTTTTCTGAAATTACTGAAAAGCAAAAGACCCAGCAGGATCTTCTGTTCTCTGTCTGTTTCAGTCAGTTGTGTGACTGGAAATGTGATCTGTTGTACAGAGTCATATGCAAAAGCCTCCTGTTCGCTTCTTACGATGTCATTAATAACACTTTTAGAAAAGGTAACCTACAGTCATTGTTTCCATTTCCTCACCTGACACTCACTTCTCAGCCTTTGCCTTCAGGTTTCTGACCTCACAACTGAATCGACGGTTCTCTCCACTGTAGTGAATAAACTTTTTAGCTGCTAAATCCAATGGTTTTTTCTCAGTCTTAACTCCAATTTGACTTCTCTGCAGCTTTTGACACAGTTGACTACTTTTTCTTCCTGGAAATTGCTACCTTCCTTTGCTTTCATGACACCATGACAGTACAGTCCTTTGGTTTTTCTTGTGAGCATTTGATCATTCTTTCTGTCTTCTTTATAGGACCACTGTCCAGCTTCTACCCACTTGGTGAGCTTGTCTCTTAAAACTCTCTTCTGGGCTCTGTCCCACAAAGTTCTCTCTTGAGCAGGCCGAGAAGCAAGCCTTCTCTATAATATCTCCCTTAGTGATGTCATTTAAGTTTAATTATCCTTATGCAGGCAAGGACAAAAATCTTCATATCTAACCCTAGGTCTTACCTGAATTCTAGTCTCATATTGCAAACTACCTGGATATTTTCACCTTAATGCCCCATAGACATTTAAAGTGCAACATTTCCAAAATGGAAATGCTATATGAGCAGCTGCTATGAACATGCAAATGTATTTTAAGGATCAAATCACCAGGTATAATAGGCACTCCTCACTCAAGACTGAACCTGTGTAACATTTATTCGGTACACTGATACCAGACAAAATATCATTATGGAAATACAGGAAAGCAAAGCTTAACAGGGCAACCAAACACATATTACCAGTCCCAAGAGCACTGCCATCTCAATTCACTGTCACTGGAGAGAGGCTCCTTGATTATAGCTACTTAAAAAGGTTCTTACACTCATTGTCCTTCTTGTGGGCTGGTCCCCCCTCCAGGAAGTCTCTGCCCTTCCTTGAGTTCCTGCCCTTCAGCGAGTTTCTGCTGCTGCTACTGCTGCTGCAATCAGTTTCTTCAATGCCCATCACTGGTTTTCTTCTTCTCACTTGTTTTCCCAACACTCTCTATATGTACAGTTCTCCCCGGCATCTGATCGGCTCAGCTCAGCGAGGCATGAGAGCCCACTTGAATAGTCTCGGCACTGGATGTCAAAAACATCCATGATTGGTGGGGTATGGTCACATTGGCCTATTAATGGACAGGGAAGATCTTCATATTTCATTAATGCTACAATAGATTTACTCAAAACAACATTCTTTTCTCAAAAATTCCCTATTTCAAATGACAGCCCTACTACCTTTGTCATCCAGGTCGAAAACCTTGGAGTGATCCTTGATACTTACCTCTTCCTCAACCTCCATATCATAACTATGATAGGTAGCATTTGTGTAGTGCTGTGTAGTTTGTAAAGTGCTGTTGCACGTCCTTCACTTTCAAAGAGGATCGGTGACATCACAGAGTGATGTCTTAATTTGCACATTAACAATTCAAGTGAGGCAGAACTGCACAAAATCATCAGTTTCACCCTCTCTTCTTGAAGTCCAGTGGCAAGAAAAATTCATGATGACTGGCTATGGCTTGGGATGTAGCGGATGATGTACATAAAAGATATGTCTCCTCTAAGCAGAGAAACCAATAAGAAGCCGTTGTAATAGTCCAAGTGAGATATATTGAGGGCTTCAACCAGGACAAAGGCTCTGGAGAAAGGAGGCAGCTATCAGACTTGAAGTCAGAGGATCTGGGTTTGAGCCTTATCTCTGTTCTTTATGATTTAACTTCCATAGGCCTCAGTGCGCTAATCTGTAATGCCTGACAAAGCTCCAGACACTTCACAGCACTTGCTTCAGCCACATTCAAGGTAGTCATAACAAATTGTTCTCATCCACCCATTGCACCTGGGGAAGCCTTTACATGCTTGGTGAAGACATCCTTCTAACTCACTGACAGGTATGAGTCCTGCTGATTACCTTCAACCTAGTTTAGCCCATCTGCCACGATGATTTACCGGGCTATGGTAGCTGCACACACTGGCTTCTATAGCTATAGCCACAGATGAGAATTGAGTGCCAGGTGGTTGCCAAAGTTGGATAAGCAGCTCTGAAAGGGTTCATCGAGCCCTTACACCAGAGGTGCTTGTCTTCTATATGTGTAATGGAACCTCATGACAACGCTGTCAGAAAGGTATGATTATGATCCCTGTTTTGTAGATGGGGAAATAAGTGACCTTTGTGACCAGGTCACAAAGCTAGCGAGTGGCTAAGGCAGGATTTGAACTAAGGTGTTTCTGACTTTTAGTCTAGTGCTCTTACTCAGTCTGCAACAGAACCGTTTGCTTCCTGCAAATAATTAGTTGCCTGGTTTTCTTGATTCTCCCTACACACCATTTGCTTCTGTCATCTTCACAGATATAAGAGCATTATAAAGACCTTTCTTACTGTTATTGTTCAGTTGTTTTCAGTCATGTCCAGCTCTCTGTGACCCCATCTGGGGTTATCTTTGCAAAGGTACAGGAGTGGTTTGCCACTTACTACTCTAGCTCATTTTACAAAGAAAGAAACTGAGGCAAATAGGGTCATGACCTGTCCAGGGTCGTGTAACTAGTAAGTGTCTAAGGCCCGGTTTGAACTTGGGAAGATGAGTCTTTCTGACTCCAGGCCCATCACTCTATCTACTGTACCACCTAGCTGCCCCAACCTTTTTCTAACCCTTTTATTTTACAGATTAGCGCACTGAGGCCTATGGAAGTTGAGTCATGAAGAACAGAGATAAGGGTCAAACCTAGATCCTCTCACTTCAAGTCTGATAGCTGCCTCCTTTCTCCAGAACCTTTGTCCTGGTTGAAGCCCTTAATATATCTCACCTGGATTATTACAATGGTTTCTAATTGGTTTCTCTGCTTAGAGATGACTCCTTTATGTATATCTGCCACATATATAGGTCTCCTTTTTCTGCTCGACAGGTTTCTTAATCTAATCTTCCATACAGCTGCCAAAATAATCTTCCTCAATTTCATATCTGACCATTTCCCCCCCATGATGATAGAAATGATTGAGTACTCCTAAAGCATGGAATTGGTTTCCTATTAAAAGATGTCTCCTTTCCCTTGTAGGCTATAATACAGATAGACGGAATAGAATGAAGGGGTTTATTCATTTGAGAAAAGACGTTATAAAATTATTAAAATAGTGCGTCTCTGTGCGTTTTAAATTGCCCACTGATAGAATTGAGCCATAGCAATAAATATTGTGATCACATTCAGAAATGTTAATTCTTATGACTTGAATTACTATCCAGCCATTTGAATGATTTTTTCAGGTGTAATACTCCAGAGTTGTTATAAGCAAAGACGTAAAGTCCAAGTTGAAATCGAGTTAAAATGTCCATATTTTAGTTCTGCTTGTGGAAGTCAATTGAATCTGCCAGGCAAAAAAAGATTCAGAATATCTAAATTCTTCTAAGAAATGCTAAATCTTAAATATATCTATATCTATATTTATACAGGTCTATAGTTGGCTAAGGTTAAGTATAGAATCAGCAGAATATTGGTGCTGTGTTATTTAGGCCACCAAAAGAATTTTGACACATCTGCCCTAGAAAATGTGACGTTAGTAATTGAAACCCACAGTCCTTTCCTAACAGAAGATGTTATCACAGTAGTTTGGTGATATGACCAGAACAGGTCTAAAGAACATTGTTCTCCTGGGAACAATCAAATGAAAAGAGAAGAAAAAGGCACCAAGGGTAATTTGGCATAAAACGTTATCAGGATAGAGAAAGTAAAAATAGAGCAACTCCCAGACAATCAAAGACCAAGTTTCATTGTGTCCTCGCACAGACTTCGTTTACATTTAGAATTATATGATGCTGTAGTTGGAATGGGCCTTAGGGATCATCTAATTTAACTGCCTCATTTCACAGATGAGGAAATTGAGGTTCAGAGAGATACATGGTTTCTTAAAATAGGGAAAGACTAATAGTAAATTAAATCATATTAACATTTTGTTAGTGTTATAACTTTAATTAATAATTAACCTAAAACATTAAATCATCCTTGCTTCTCTATTGTTAACAAGTTTTTATTTTAACTGAATAGAAATTGTCTATCTTTAGGACTTCTCCAGCTTGTCTCTCTGGGATCTGAAGTTTAACTTGTCTAAAATCAAGTTTATTTTCTTTTGGCCAAATCCTGCTGCTACTTTTGTGTTTGCTACTTAGAGGCAGCTAGATGGCATGGTAGATAGAGTGATGGACCTAGAGCCAGGAAGATCTGAGTTTAAATTCAGCCCCAGCTGTGTGAAGCTGGGGAAGTTACTAAGACTGTTTGCCTTGGTTTCCTCACTTGTAAAATGATTATAATAATAATAGCACCTACCTATAAGAATTGTTGTAAGGATCAAATGAAATATTTGTAAACATTCCTGGCACTGTGCCTGATAGATAGGAGGTGCTTAATAAAACGAGTATTGCCTTCTCCATCATTCCCCACTTGTTTCTGTCCACGGTAACTTCTCTGTTAATTTTCATTCTTGCCTCTCTTTCACCTTTCATAGCTAATCACTTACCAAGTCCTGTCAATTCTAGTGGCAAAACATCTCTCACATTAATTCCTATCTCATTTTTTTTTCCTTGCCAACATCTTTCTGCAAACTCCTATCACTGCCTAACTGGACAATTGTGGTAGCCACCTAACAGATATTCACATTTCCAGTATATCTCCTTCTGATCCAACCTCTGTAAACTGACAAAAGTCTTCTTATGCACAAATTTGCACAAATATGCTGAAAAACTTGATTCATTTACTCTCTATTGCCTACTGAAGAGAGCTCCAGTTCCTTTTGCTTGGCTTTCTAGTATCTCCACAATCTGGTACTACCTTCCTACATTTATTTCCTATCACTCATGTTCCTGAACTCTTCAGCTCCACCCAAACTTCCTTTCTTCCAGCCCTGAACTCTCTTGTCTCCATACCTTTGCTAACACTGTTTCCTGTGATGAGATTGTCTTTCCTCCTATTTGCCTGCTGAATTACTACTCATCCTTTAAAGCCCAATTCAAATGTGACTTCTCCTTTGAAAGCTTCCCCAACAGATTGTTTCTGTAGGTAGTGACTTTCTCCTTGTACCTCACATAGCATATTGTTTTGTAACTATCCAAATCATTTAACATATAATATGTATTAAATTTACTTATGTTCATTTCTAGGTACTCTAATTGGCTGTAAACTCTCATATCTTATCTAATTTTTCCCTCAGCATCCAGTAGATCTGAATAGGAACAGGAATTCTGTGGACTTCAACCCTTCCCCCAGAAGAGCAGATGTTAGGAGAGTAATTCCTTTTAATCTTCCACTCAGTATCCTTTTCTCCTTTTGTTCTTCAAGCTGGACACTGATCCGCCATTCCCATCTGTACAGCAGGGAACCCAGAACCCTTTCTCTCTCTTACCCTTAGGTGCACTCTCTCTTTCCGAGTGGCCATGGGTCACACCCCTCAACCACTGTGGGGAGGACATGGCCTCTCACACTCATAGAATATTAGGGAGTCACCAACTACGGTTCTTCCAGTAAGGTCGAAGACTACCTGGTCTTATCATCTACGTTGTCCCCAAACCCTAGATGCCCCCAGGCCTTACCATCTGCCTTGGCAGATCATCTGGCTCACCTTAACTTTTTTCCTCTCAGTGCCCCCTAAGGACCCACGGGGTTTGCCATCCACCTTGCTGCTGAACTGAGGACCAGTGGGCCTTTGTATCCACACTATTATTACACCTGTAGGCCATTTCCAGTCATTCTGGTCTATATCCTACCACTGGACCCAGATGGCTCTGGAGGAGAAAATGAGGCTGGTGACTGCACAGCCCTCCCTCACTTAAATCCACTTCATTTGCAAGTTACAACATCACTTTCCTGATGTTATGGTCCTCTTTGAGAACAAAGGACAATTACAAAGTTATTAGACCCTCCTGTACCTGCTGTCTCACTCAAATAGAATATGAATTCTTGATACAATGGATTGTCTTGCTTTTTCTGTTTCTGTCCCCAGCACTTATCACAATGTGATCGCTTAATTTGTTTTATTCTCTTATTTATAGTGTATTGCCTTGCTGGGAAGCACTGGATGTTTCTTAAATGTATGTATGAAATTAAAGAGGTAGTGTAGTGTAGTGTAGTGTAGTCAGTAGAGGGCCAGACTTTGAACCAGAAAACCTGGGTTCAAGTCCTGCCTCTGACACATACTGATTGTTTGATCTCGAGCAAATTATTTAACCTACTCTAGTCAATTCTCTTGTCTGTAAAATTGGTGGTGTTGACCTGCATTAGTAAAAGGTGTTTCCTCACCAGGTAGTTACCTATACCAATCAAATCACAGGTCTTCCCCTTATAATTTCGTTGACTTTTAGTGTGATTTTGTAAATTATTTATGGTATATCCATCTCATTTGTTTAATCAAAAAAACCTTACTATAGTGGAGGCTGTGGACATATAGAAACTCCTAACTTCCTAGAGTATAGCCAGTTGACTATATTTTGAAGTTGTTACGGGCCAGTTAAGTGACCAGTAATTAAAGTGATCTATGTCCTTTTAGTTCTTATCACTATACCCTGAAGTTGTACCGCATCTTATTCCTCCCTACACCATATGCTCTTCATCCTAGAGAGAGAATACCATAGGGATGCTCTTAAAAGTATTTATTCTTAGCTTATGACTTGAGATCACCTTGGACTTGGAGAAGCTTAAACAACCCACTTGTCTTCACCTTCAACTTGGAGTGCAAGACTCTGGAGCTAGCCCAGTCAGAAATCTAGAATGGCAGCCACTCTAGTGCTAAAGGCCTATGGCAAGCTGTTGGAGTCTGCTCACTCTCAAAGTCATTCTGCTGTTAAAATTGCTAGAAGAATGAGTGCCCCTTGGTGTTAGATTGAAAGTAGCATTTTCCAGTTTTCTATTAAATGGTAGAAGAGATAAAATATGTTGATTTAAATGTATTTGCTTTCATTGCCAGAGGAGAATGATCTTGGGTTAGCTGGTGATATTCCTCATTTTTTTTCTTGGTGATTCTATATGGTCTTCATTCTTTCTTTTCTCTTGAAATGGAAGGAAATTAAGATTTTTATTTTTCTGCACTCTTGTGTCTCCTAGACCTGCCTGTACTTATGACATTTACAATGTATGGGAGAGATATGGACTTAACAATTTGAGTCAGGATCAATGCCAGGTGATTGTGCCTGAGGGCGCTACAGAATAGACAAGGTTGGAGAACAAGTGAGAGAAGGGAATCAATAGAAAAGAAGTTTTTAAGAAGACATAAACATGGGGTGGACTCACAGGGCAATGAGGCAATGCAGACAAACCAAACTGAGACTGATAGCTATTGTGGTGTTTTATAGCCATTAGGACCATATTCAACCCTGATTTTCCAGCACAATCCATTTTCAGGCAAATAAAGTATGCTTTCAGTGAGGCTTTGCTAAAGGAATATCATCTGTCAAACTGTGAGTCTGATTTTTGTTTCAGAACATATGGTCTCCATATGTATATAAAAGAGAATAGACTCAAACTCCAAGGTGCATATTCTAATTTTAGTTTTATTTTTTTTTTATTGGAAGTGAGGCTATGCCCAAGAGTTCATTTTTGTGAGAAGGAAAAAAAAACAACAATAAGTTGTATCCCATATAAGCATTTTGCAGAGCATATTGATTATATTTCTTTTTTTAAAAAAATTTATAATGAACTTAACACTTCATTACATATGAACATTATGATATACAAAGAAGAACAGAAAAGGGCATACCCTTTCTGACTCCTTCTTGTATCTTGGGTCCTCCAGGAGATAATTATCTCTGGTTTAAAGTACTCTGTGGGTCTGCATTCCTAAAAATATGTATTATGAGCCATGACTAGTGTATTTACCTTTAATAGTCATCCAGTTCACATAACTATCTCAAAGCAAAATGCTACTTAGGTGACATAGCTTGAACAGTATTAACACAATTTTCTCACATAAATCTTTAGTACTCTCTCCTACAAATAAATAGTGCATTGCAGTGGTAAGAGCGGTCACATACATAGAGTAAAGTAGTAGAAAGACATACATTTAGGTAGCCAAGACAAGGCATGCCTTTTATGATGTAGAACCCCAAGGTCAGTTTTCTCATAATGTCCTCTTGTTGTTCCCCCCAAGACATGTAATATGTGCTGCATACATCACTTTGTTGCTAAGCTTCTCCACAACTTAACTCAACTCCTCTGCTGGACCATTTGAGGCTGCTTCCTATTAGACACAGTCTCCTTGTGGATGTGTTGCTCTGCTGGCTACCATTCCCAATGAAGATGGTGAAGAGAAAGGAATCCCCATCTTCCTGGCTGTACTCTTGATGGTATGTGAAAAAAACAAATGAACTGGTTCTTATCAACTGGTTATCAGCCGGCTCTTCCTCCACAGCTGGCACTCTTCTGCATGGCCAGATAGGACTTCTTCAACCAGCAATGTTTCTCTTATTTTGGGTTTCTCCTTTGTGACTGTTTCATGGCTCTAGCAGAGTTGGATAGCTTTTAAAGTGCCAGCCGGAGTGTTTCTGATCCTTCAGCCGGATAATGACTGGCTGCCCTCTAAATACATTGAATTAATGATGGAACTTTTTTATACCCTTCTAAAAGAGAAATAAAGAATTAATACTTGTTTATGTCTTTATACTTCCTTTAGAAAGGACATTGGGTCCCTACCAGTTTCATACCCTCTATATAGGTGAATAGGTTAATCATATTGTGAGCCATTCAAGGTTTCATGCACTTTACAAGCTGAGAATACAACCACTGTATGTCTGAAAGGGACATAACCTAGACCTTATGTCTCAGTTAAATGCTCTTTATGGTTCTGAGTTCACCAAGCAATTTGAGGGGACTCATTTGATCTGTATTGCATCCAAGATTTAGTGTGTGTATGTGGAAACGTTGTCTTATTAATTTTCCTCATTATATACACTTAAAAAATTTATATTAAATTTACCTTGGTATTAACAAAATTACTCCGCCTCTTTGAATCTCTTTCCAGTTCCCACTCCATAAACAGCCTTGCCTTATAACAAGTAAATATGGCAAAGCAAAATAAACCCTTACATTGACCATGCCTGAGATATATCTCATTCTGTACCTCTAATTCATCATCCCTTTGCCAGGAGTTGGGACTCATGATTCATCATCTGTCTTCTTAAGTCGTGACTTTAGACAGCATTGATCAAGATTTCTTAAGACTTTCAAAGTTGTTTACATTATTATAGTCGTTGTACATATTTCCTCCTAGCTCCACTTTACATCCATTTATGCAAGTTTACTAGGCTTTTTTTCCTTCTTTCTGAATTCATCATGTTTGGCAATTCTTATAGTTCAGAAGTATTCCATTACGTTCGTATATCATAGTTTGTTCCACCATTCCCAAATTAATGGGTAACCACTTAGTTTTTGCTACAACAAATAAAAGGGTTACTTTAAATATTTTGGTTCGTAGTAGTGCTTTTCCACTTTCTTTGACCCTTAGAGGTATATGTATGCCTAGTAGTGAGATCATTGGGTCAAATGCTGTCCACAGTTGTTAGTGACTTTTTGAATATAGTTCCAAATCGCTTTCCAGAGTGGTAGGATCAATTCAGACCTCCAGCAGCGCATTCTTGTGCTTGTCCTATGACACTTCCTCCAATAATTGGCATTTTCCCTGTCTGTTATCATTGCCAGTATAATGTGTGTGGTGTGTCATCTGAGAGGTTTTGGTAATTAGTGCATCTCTAATTATTATTAGTGATTTTGGAACTTTTTTCATATAATTATTTATTGATGGCCTTCATTTATTTTTCAAAAAATGCCAGTTCATCATTTTTGATAATTTCTCTACTAGAGAACAGAATTTTGGTCTTATATGTTTGTATCACAATTCTCTTTGTATCATTTTCTTTTTCTTGAAGGATTATAACTTACCCATAGCTGTAGAAATTATTTCTGTCCCTTTAGCTTGTTTGTAACCTTTTATATTTAGATCATGTATCACTTTGGAGATAATTAGAACAACTCACATATAAAGTACAGTGAGATGTTCTAATCTTAATTTATTCAAGTCTACTTTCCAGTTTTCTCAATAGTTTTTGGCAGATAGGGTAGCATAGTGAATAGAACATATGGGTTGCAGTCAGGAAGACCTGAGTTTGAGCTCTGCCTCAGACACTAGCTGGGTGACCTTGGCTGGGCAAGTCATTAACCTCTTGGTTCTTTACTTCCTTGGTCTATAAGATGGGCTTAAAAATAGCACACACTTTCATTATAGCTTTGTTATGAAGACCATTTGAGATGAACTATGTAAAACACTTAGTAAACTTTAAGATATTACATAACGGCCAATTGTTATTTAAGCCAGTAGTTGTTCTTTGGTTTGACAAACAGTTTGCTGCTATGTTTGATTGTTTCTGAATCTTATTTACTAAATCTGTTGCATTGAGCAGCTTTTCTATTTTTTTTAACTCTTACCAAATACTATTTTTGATTACTGGTTAATAGGATAGTTTAAAGGGGCTAGGCCACCTTCCTTCCAACTTTTAAATTAGTATTTCCCCTGTGACTTTTTGTTCAGTCAGATGAAATTTGTTACTATTCAGTATTATGAATTATCTCTTTTGTGTTTTGATTTTTATGATATTAAATCTGTAGTCACTCTAGGTAGTATTGTCATTTTCATTCTATTAGCATAACCAATAATGCTTAAGTATTCTTTATTTCTGTAAAAAAGTATTTTTTTCCCATTAGGTTTTCAGTGTATCTTGGTAGGTAGATATTTTTAATAAAATTTCTCTGCTGAGTTTTATTAGCTTTATTAGTCCAGAAAAACCAATGATTTCTTTGGTTTTCTTTCCTGCTACTTTTACTGAAATTATGACTTCAATTAATTTTAGTTGAATCTCTAGGGTTCTCTAAGTGAACTAACATATCATGTGAAAACAGCATTGATTTTTCTTTTCTTTATGTTTATTCTCTTAATTTTTTAAAAATTGCAATAACTGGCAGGTCTAGAACTATTTATAAAATAATAATAGACATCCTTGCTTTAACCATGTTTTTATTGGAAAAATATTCCACTATTAAATATTGTACTTGCTTCTGGGTTTAGATAGGTACTATTTATTATATTAAAGAAAAATCTATTTCTGTGCCTTTTCATGTTTTTAACATAAAAGTTTTATATTTTCTCAATCTTTTTCTTCAACTATTGATGTAATCATGATTCATATTGTTTTTAATTATGCATAGTCTGTTACGTTTATTTCCCTGATGTTAAACCAACATCGAATTTTTGTATAAATCAAATCTAGCACTACTATAGTGATTTTGATATAATACTGTAGATTCTTTGCTAAAATTTTATTCAACATTTCTTCATAGATAATCATTAGATATATTGGAATGTATTTTCATTAAGCTACTATGTCTTTCCTTCTTTTGTATAGTAGGACCACATTCGTTTCAAAAAAGGAGTTTTATAGGATATCTTCTTTTTCTCTTTTTCCCAACAACTCATATGCTATTAGAGTTAATTGTCCTTTGAATGTCTGATGAAATTCAGTTGTAAATACATCTGGGCCTAAGGTTTTTTGGTAAGGTCTTCTGGCATAACCCAATTTTGAAAAAATGTAAATTCTTTGTGTTTTCCCCCTCATTTTTCTGTAATACCTTATAGACCTCTTAAATCAAAGAAACCAGAACAAAACCACAGCCAGGCTCTGCAATCAGTTTACTTTATTCTGTCTTTGACCCTTGAAAATGATAGGATTTTTAAAGAAGAGGTGTCTCTTTCCCTCCCGTTACAACATAAACACTTGATCATCATTTAGTCCCTTAAAATTGTTCTAATGTATTTACCTTTGTATTTTTCCCTTATCTCCTGTGTTGGTATTCCAAAGATCTTTCCAGTTCTGGTATTTTTCATCAGAAATACTCGAAAGTCTTTTTTTACTAAAGGATTATACTCAACTTTAAAGAATAAGTTATTCTTGGCAAGTCTTTCTCTTTTGCATTTTCATGTATTACACTCCAAGCTTTCCTTTTCTTTAAGACAGGCATAGTATAAATTTGTCTCTTAGTATTGCCCCATGGTAGTTACTTTTGCTTGCAGTACTTTTTTTTAAAAAAATCTATTCAGAAAGTCTGGATTCTATTGATGATCTTTCTAGGTTCTGTTGATGACCTTTCTGGGTATTTTCAATTTGTTGTTTCTTTCAGAATATGATTACTAGGTTCTTTCTACTTCTGCTTTTCCCTCTTGTTCAAAGAGTTATGGGAGCTTTGCTTTATTGATTGATTCATTTTTGACAGGGCAATTGGGGTTAAGTGACTTGCCCAAGGTCACACAGGTAGTACATGTGTCAAGCGTCTGAGGCCGCATTTGAACTCAGGTTCTCCTGACTCTAGGGCCAGTGCTCTAGTCACTGTGCCACTCAGCTGCCCCGTGGAGCTATGTTTTATAGTATCTTGAAACAGTGTATGGGCAGCTAAGTGACACAGTGAATAGAGTGCCAGCTCTGGAGTTAGAAGGACCTGAGCTCAAAGCTGAGCCTCAGCCACTTACTGGCAGTGTAACCCCGAGCATGTCCCTTAGACCTGTTTGCCTCAGTTCTTCATCTGTAGAATGAATTGGAGAAGAAAATGGCAAACCATTCTGTTATCTTTGCTAAGGGAACTCCAAATGGAATCATGACAAGTTAGACATGACAGAACACCAGCAAAACATTTGATCAAGATTTTTGTCTACTCTATCATGTTTTTGGGGTGTCTGCTGTTTCTTTGTGCTTTTAATTTTATTTTTTTGTCATAAGCTTAACAAACATCAATAAACAGAGACATTCTAAAATACAAAGATCAGGAAAACAGATTGTATATGAAATCGTGGCTCTCTATTAAGTAGAACTTTTTAAAAAAATGTGTATTATATTTAACCCGATGTTATCAACAATGTAGCTAAGTGGAGCAGTGTGTAGAGTTCCGGGCTAGAGTCAGGAAAACTCATCTTCCTCAGTTCAAATCTGTCTTCAGATACTTACTAGCTGTATGACCCTGGGCAAGTCATTTAATCCTGTTTGTCTCACTTTCCTCATCTGTAAAATGAGCTGGATAAGGAAATGACAATCCACTCCAGTCTTTTTGCCAAGGAAGCCCTAAACTGAGTCACGAATAGTTGAGCATGACTGAAAACAACTGAACAAAAACATCAACCCTGCCCTATTTCTTTTGAGTCACTATTTTATTTTCCTTCTTTCATTGATGTTCTTTTCATTTTTTTTCCTCTTTTCTTTTTTTCACATTAATTTCACTCTGCTTCAACCCTCCCCCACCAAAAGTAAAATAAAATAAATGTCTTTTTTTGTAACAACTAAGTATAGTCAGGAAAAACAAAATCATATGTTGGCCGTGCAGGAAAATGTACTTGTTATTTGTTCCTCTAGACCATTATACTCTCTGCTAAGGGGTGAAAGGCGTGTTTTATATTCAATCTTCAGAAGAGTCCATGGACTCTTAAATTATTTCTCCTTATCTTGTTTTCCAGGCCCAGTTTTTTTTTTAAATTGTAGTTACTTAATGCTGTTCTAATTTTTCAGTGTTTTATTTCTTCTTGTTCCATTATATCATTGAGCTCTATTTGTTCCATTCTCTTTTTTATTGAATCTACTACCTGAGGAGAGTTTCCCACCTGGTCTTCTAAATTGCTTAATCTTTTGGATTTTCCTTAAAACTTATCATTTAATTTGCTGTCTTTTGCTTTACTTGCTCCATTTAGTCTTAGATAAAAATCCTTATGACCAATCCAATCTTTTTATCAGACTCTGCTTATACTTTTTAAAAATAATTCATCTTCTGGATTTATCTCTTGGGCTTCCTTTTTTAAAAATACTTAGTTTCTTTTATCTTTGTTTTATATCACCATCATTTCCCAATGAATCGATCCCTTTTCTCAACCCATAGTATTTCTTCATTGTATTAATCATTTTCTTCTGTTACTCATGTCTTCATCCTAAGTTCCTGAATTGAGACTTTGTGCCAAGTTCAAGCTTGGCACTTTCGAGGGGGATAACGAGTTCCTTGTCCCACAGGAGTCTGAATGCTGCTGTTCTTTCCACAGTTACTTCATAGTTGTGGATGGAATGATTGGGTATTGGTCTCCTTTCCTTTCTTCTTCTAAAATCTTAGCTCTGATTCATGGAACTAGACTAAGGGCTGGCATCAGGCGTAAGCATTGCCACCCGCCTCAGTTTGTGGCTTCTGTTTCTATGTCCTAGTGACCTGCCAGGTTGGTCTCTGCTTTATCTCCGTGTCCTCTTAGTTCTCTTTCTCTTTATGTAGTCACCTCTAGGGAGTGAACTTTGGCCCCTGGTGCAAACCTAACAGGCCCCAACTAGAGATCAGTGATAGAATTGGCTTTGAACTTCCTGCAGGGTCCCAACCTTGGACTACCTGGGCAGTTTCCTTGTATTGTGACTTACTGGGTGTAGCTGACAAATATGGTCCTGATGGCTTTAACCCTGCCATACCACACCCTTAGCTCTCAAAAGTTTTTGACCATCTTCCTGTACAACTCTGGTCTGAATTGAAAACCGTATTGTTATATCCCTTTGGTTATATTGGACCTTTACCTCATATGGCACTGTTTTATATCTTAGATGAATTTCTTGGAGCAATAGGGCTTAATTGGAGTTTTTTCTTTTGCCATCTGGGCCCAAAATTTGATATTACCACCCAGCAAATAATGGACCTTATTTTCCTTACCTGATTATATGACTTCCTTTTCACTGTCCATTTGCAAATATATATATATGTGTATATATATATATATATGCATACATATATATATACATATATACAGAAAATTCTTTATTTGAAGTCTGTGAGTATATGTACTGACAGATTTTTCTTGGCAAACTTCAGGTATTCCTTAGCTACAAAAGCAGAGACCCTTACAAAATTAAAACAAATAAAAGTATGATGTAATGTCTAACAATTTGTGAGATTTAAAGGTAATACCTTTTTCAGTAGACATTAATAAGATCAAGAAAAGAGTGATCCAAAAAAATGGGCTTTTCCAGAATGGAAAGAATGTGCTTCTCTAACCCATTGATCTGGAAAAGCCACCTTGGTTAGTCACTGCTCTGGTTGGCTAAGAGGCAGCCTGAAACAATTAATACAATCTCTAAAGTGCCCATCGTGCTCCTGGGTGGTAAATACCTGTAGTGAATTGCATGTTAAAGAAAATACATCCAAATGTGTGGGAAAATTAAATCTATCTTTTCCCTAGCCTTCCTGGAATGTATCATTTTATGGTCACCTAGCTTCTTTTCTTGTCTTGATAAGCTGCAACTTTGACTGTTGTTATAATTATTATAATTTCATTTGTGAGCCTCAGCAGAATGGATTGGGCTTTTTTTTTTAAGTGATTTACCTTTTCTATTAAGGAGGATGTTGTTTTAATCAGTTTTACAGCTTTAGTTGGATCTTGTTAATTTCTCAGGAGAATCTTATTTCAAAGGCAACCTTCTAAGAATAAAAATGGAATCCAGAACCAGATATTTCATGGGTTTTCATTTTAGCCTTCGATTGTGTTCAAGTGCAAAAGCAGTGTTAAGATCTTCGTAAGGACTTAGAAAACTGATTATAATGCATGAAAATACCATTAATTAAGCAATTCCTTGCTCCGTTACATTTATTCTATAAAGATTGGGGAATTTGTTTTTGGTAAATTGATTTACAATATTGGATAATACAAAATTCATAACAAAAGGATCATTATTTTTATCTAGTTTCTATGATTGAATTTGAATACAGGCAATGTCAAATTTTCATGGTAAAAATTTACATATATATATACACACACACACACATACACTCACACACACATGCACACACACACAGTTAAAACTTGCTGTGTGTAAGGAGGATTTTGTTATCCTTTTTAGAGTTCAGTTTCTCAGGATCCATGGCCATGGCAATGTCTAGTTTCCAGGTGTTAGATAATAACTCCCAGAATAGCCCCAAGGATCCTAGAAAGTAGTTCCTAGATAGTAATTCCTCAGTGATAGTGCTACTGAAGTGGCACCATGAGATGGGGGTGACATAATTGATATTTACTATGCTTGCGCAGAATGATGATATTGCTAAAGTTAACCTGTGAGCTTAATGTTGGCCAGATGTCTTCTTTGTCTGTTGCCCTATAAAGCAAGTAGGCACTGGTCAGTGACTGGGGAAAACATGAGGAATCTGTGTGTGCCTTGACTGGGTCCCATCAAGGCTTAGGAGGATTTAGGGGAATGTGCAAGCTGTGCCTGTCTTGATTGACCCCATTGAGACGCAGGGGTAGTTGTCTCCCCCTCCTTCTCGCCAGCCCCTGAGAGAAGGGTTGTGAGGGAATACTGTAGGAGTTATGCTCCCATTATCAGCAACCCCTTTGGAGAAGACTAGACTAGAATAAAGCTGATTACTAACCCTTCCAAAGGTGTCTGCCTGTCTGACCAGATCAAGAATGAACCTGTCTGAAAACTCCAGTGCCTCCTGTGTGTTATCTGTGAAACACTTACTATAGTAACTCGCTATGTTGTTACACATGAATGAAATGATGATCAAATCAGCTTGTGTATATGTACACATAAAGGTGCATACCCTATGTAATTTCTATTATGGTTTAGTACTTCAGTTCTGTATTGTTTCTATTTAATTAAATTATATTAATTTTCTAATTATATGACAATATTTCTGTTTTGTAATGTGAAATTATTGAAGATAGTTGTGATTTTAGTTGTATAATGACTAATATTAAAACTTGGAGGATTAATATACATTCTGAATTTGATGTGCTTATTTTAAAAAGCTTATATATTTTTATAAGCTATATTTTAATACCTTTGGGGATTCTAATCATAAATTGATATTATAAGGTCAGCAATTTTGACATTTCTGTTTGCATGGTTCTTGAATATTATGATTAGCAGTCATGACCATTAACTGAGACAAAACAAACCCAAGTCTCCAAACAGGCCATTTTTACATAAAAGCCACAAAAATCATGTTACTGCTCACATTAAATTAATTTTCTTTCTGTTTTGAATAGAGAGTATGTTCATTCTAGATGTGTCTGATTTTAGACATATTCTTTATCTTTCACAAAGAATATATACCTTACCATAAGGAGAAGATGAATGAAATATGAGATGAAGAACACTCTTTTTTTGTGTCTCTACAAAACAGTAGTACACTACTAAAAATTATCACCTGTAATATTACTTTATGTTTTGGTTAACTGTTTTAATTTTTCCTTGGGGAGTACACATGCAAGGACAAAAACGGTAGTGATCCTACTCCCATAATGATTTTATCTTACAGTTATTAGATTAATAGTACTGCAGTATTTTAATTGCCATGTGGATTTATGGTGAGTGCAGTGATAAAGGCCAATAGGCTGGAATTTCAGCATAAGTCAAAATGATATCCATTCCAATTAAAGGGGAAAGTGTATGCCTTCCTTTGGAATTGATCAGAAAAATAAAAGTCCACTATATTTTGTACTTGACACCTTACAGTTGCAGTCATGGCTTAGTTAAAAAATGATAATGACTATTTTTATGTAGTAGTTCTAGTAAATTTATAGAAGCCTTTTAAATTTGTTCAAGCAAAAATATGAATATATGATTTTTGTAATATATGTTTCTGATATTAATCTTTGGACACACTTTATAAACTATTGTAGATTGACTATTTTTTATCGCTTACTCTGGAAGTTTAAGAAGTACGTTTATTTTTTATTTGGTGCTTTAACATTTTACATTTCAGTAATAAAAACATAAAAACAACCTCATACAGCTCAGAAAGTAGCAACCAATGAATTATCAGATACAAAATGATTATTCTCTAATTTATAATCTATTTAACGAAGGAGTAAATGAACACATAAGATTATTGTAATGTTAAATATGATATCTCAATTATTAATATAATTTTAGAATTAATGAGGAATTGAGAGTTATATGGAATTTTTTTTTTGTTTTATGTTGCTTGGAAATTCTAAAAATCAATTTAGCATTTGATATTGTAATAATTCCTTATTGTTGTTCAATTGTTTCTCAGTCACGTCCTACTCTTCGTGACCCCATTCAGGGTTTTCTTGGCAAAGATATTTGGTGGAGTTGCCATTTCTTTCTCCATCTCCTTTTACAGATGAGGAAACTGAGACAAACAGGGTTAAGCGACTTGCCAAGCTAATAAGTGTCTGAGGTTAGATTAAAACTTAAGAAGAGTCCGGCCCTGGCACTCTGTATTCCTTCTGCTACCTAGCTGCCCCCAATAATTTCTCAGGACACACTGACATATTTTGGTTTCCATAAGGAACAAAAAATTAATTAGATTCATTGTATATCTAAATCTAGCAGTTCTGAAAGCGCCTAACAGCCCTTATATAGTGAAAGGAATATTGTGGAGTGAAATGACCTAGGTTGGAATCTCTGCTTCATTACTATTTTGCCCTGTAACCTTGGGCAACTGCTTACCCTCTCAGGGCCTCATTTTCTTTAGGTATAAAATGGAGGAGAAGGGAGGGTTGGGATTGATTCCCCCTCTGATTCCTACAGTTTAGGATCTGTGATATTATGATGTTGTATCATAGGGTAGTTTTTGCCTACAGTGCCACAGCCTGGGCCCCTGAAGATCAGATCCATTTAGAGCATAGCTTAAATGAAGCACAATAATTTTCTTGTGGGATGCCCTAGTAAATTCTCACTTTTTCACGATGAGTTTTTTTCAGGGTGCTATATTGTAACAAAACTACACTAAGATTTATTTTTACCAATGAGTTGTAGAATCTCAGGTTGTTAAGAGCTAGAAAAAAACCATAGAACCATCTCCCATGTACTTACCATGTGGAAACTCTCCAGGCTCACCTAGTGATTTAATGTTAGAATTTGAACTAAATCACAAATCTTGTGTGTGTGTGTGTGTGTGTGTGTGTGTGTGTGTGTACAGAGTTCTCAGAACAGGGAAAAAAAACATGAGAATGTTAAATTATTTAGAATGCTTGTGCTGCCACGTATAAGATATTTCTTCTACTAACTACAACTAGCATTGCCTTACATTTCTTATCAATAAAAGGAAGAAGTTGAACTGCATCATTTTTTTCAGGCCTGTGCTAGCTTTAAAGGTTTATGATTCTTTATTTTATAAAGGGAAAGTCACTTAACCCTGCTTGCCTCAGTTTCTTCATCTGTAAAATGAGCTAGAAAAGGAAATGGCATACCACTCCAGTGTCTCTGCCAAGAAAACTCCAAACGGGGTCACAAAGAGTCAGACAGGACTGAACAACCAAAACAGAACTTTAAGTCATTTCAGTCTTTTCTGCTTTTTTTCTGCAAATGAGAGGCATGCTTGTCTGTAGGGTAAGACAAATGAGAGGCAGTGTTGTTTAATGGATAGAGACTGGCCCTGAAGGCAGGAAGATGAACATTCCAGTTCTGCCCCTAATATATAATGACTGTGTGATCCTGGGGAAGTTATCTAACCTCTTTGTGCTCTAGGCAGCTCTCTAAAGCTGGTAGTTGCAGAGAAAATGTTCATTTGAATTGGTAAGAGGGACTTCCCTTATCTGGGAATTCCTTACACTAATGAAACCAAAGGTCTTGTCCCAATCCCTATTGTAAGGTTGCTATAACAACCTCACAGTGACATAGTTAGAATTTACTCTTAAGTTCCAGAAGAAAGTTGCTGTATACTCTGGAGTTGGGCCAGAAAGCCCCCACCCCCTCTACCTCCCCAGGTGCATGCTATGGATCACCTTGTGTACGTGAAAACACTGTAAAATGATGTACTTTTGGCCCTGTCTTCTTGAATGTTTCACAATTCTATAATTCTCAGTCAGTTGTGAAAAAGGGACTTCTCGCCTTTGTTATTCTGGCTTTTGTGTCCCTAAAAGGTACTTTATTGACAATGGTACAAATCAAAGTATCTTCTTTTCACCCAAGATTATTAATGTCAGTATAGCTGTCTGTTAAAATACCTACCATGAATAAAAACCTAGCAGAAAAGGAGTCTTGTCTTATCTGTTCATAGATTTGCTGTTAGATTGTGTCATAGTGTTTTTATCACAGGATTTGGGGATTTAAAAAACTGAGCAGCTTGTGAGGGTTTGTGGTTAGATGATCCTGCTGTCCATCAGCTTGGTCACTGGTAGTTGAAGTGAGCCAGAATCTCTTGGTCTTGTAGCAGTAGAATAAGAAATATATAGGCTTGTTTTTTATGTGATGAAAACATTTGAAAATCATCTTTATTTTATCCATCAGAGTGATATATTGATGTTTTAATGATTCTATCCTGCCTTTTTTCTTTTTTTGCTTTTTAGGGTAAAGTGCTACAAAATCAAAAATTTATTTGGCTGTGTCTCATCATCATGAACCGTGCTTTTAGCAGGAAGAAAGGTAAGTGATATGAAGGGATGAATAATAGTTGCTTTTGTTATTATTGTTGTTGTTATAATTATTATTAAAGCTGAATTAAGGACTTCAGTTGGCCTGAGAATTAATACTTAATACTAGCATTAAGACTAAGTAATCTCTATTTCAGCTTTAGAATTTTATCAGTCTCTAAGGCTTAACAGAAATTAAGAATTTGCAAATTTTCTAAATTTCTCTCTTGGTGTGCAGTGTCTGTGGTAAGAAAAGGCCCAAGAGTTTATTCTCAATCTGTGGCTATTATAAGGCCAAAGTTTGCAAGTTGATATCCTAAAGAAAAAAATCATATATTTGCATTTCTTAAGTCTCCCCTAGAGAATCAAAAGGGGGTCCTGGATTCTGCCTAATTTCTCTTTTGTTCCTCTCTCTCCCGATCTACTAGTTTTGCAACTACCCCCAATGCTTAATTGTCCAGATAATCTCACCACATCTTTTTTTCTGCGAAATATGGTGACAAGCCAAGTAGACAAGATGAAGTATCTAGCACTGCAATTGACATGCGCTTTTTAATAATCCTTCCTCTAAGAGTGTGCTAAAGGAAGTTGACCCCGAGAATAATTGAGGAGCTAAAGAAAGGAAAAGAAGAATGTCACTTGAATAGAAGCAAGGCAAGCTAAATTTTACCCAGGTTGAATGTTCAGGACAATTGATTTTAGGACTCTGAAAGTATTTGCCTAATTGTGTGGTATTGGCATTTAAGTTTAGATGAGATATTAATCACAGAAAACTTCTCTTCATAGTTTTCTTTTTTTCCTAATTGTAAACACAACCAGGTTATTTTAGAAAGCTGTTTACTAAAGTTGCTTTTCATGTCTCTTTTTTTTTATTCCTAGCATCTTTAAATTTTTTTAAAATTTATTTAATATTTTAGTTTTCAGCATTGATTTTCTCAAGAGTTTGAATTATAAATTTTCTCCCCATTTCTACCCTCCCCCCCTCTCCAAGATGGCATATATTCTGATTGCCTCTTCCCCAATCAGCCCTCCCTTCTGTCACCCCACTTCCCCCATTGCTTTTCCCTTACTTTCTTGTAGGGCAAGATAGATTTCTTTGCCCCATTGCCTTGTATATCTTATTTCCTATTTGCAGGCAAAAACTTATTTTTTAACATCTGCTTTTAAAACTGTGAGTTCCAAATTCTCTCCCCTCTTCCTTCCTCACCCACCCTCCCCAAGAAGGCAAGCAATTCAACATAGGTCACATATGTATCATTATGCAAAACCCTTCTACAATACTCATGTTGTGAAAGACTAACAATATTTTGCTCCTTCCTATCCTATCCCCTTTATTCAACTTTCTCCCTTGACCCTGTCTCTTTTCAAAAGTGTTTCCTTTTGATTACCTCCTTTCCCTATCGGCCCTCCCTTCTATCGTTCTTCCTTTTTTATCTCCTTCCTCCTTCTTTCCTGTGGGGTAAGATACCCAATTGAGTGTGTATGTTATTCCCTCCTCAGGTCAAATCTGATGAGAGAAAGATTCACTCATTCCCCCTCACCTGCCCCCTCTTCCCTTCCAAGTAACTGCTTTTTCTTGCCACTTTTATGCGAGCTAATTTACCCCATTCTATCTCTCCCTTTCTCCCTCTCTCAATATATTCCTCTCTCAACCCTTAATTTGATTTTATATTTTTTTATATCATCCCTTCATATTCAACCTACCCTGTGCCCTCTGTCTATGTGTGTGTGTCTGTGTGTGTGTGTATGTGTGTATGTATATGTATATTCCCTTCAGCTACCCTAATACTGAGGTCTCATGAATTATACACATCATCTTTCCATGTAGGAATGTAAACCAGTTCAAATTTAGTAAATCCCTTATGATTTCTCTTTCTTGTTTACCTTTTCATGCTTCAAATTCCTGTGTTTGAAAGTCAAATTTTCTATTCAGCTCTGGTCTTTTCACTGAGAAAGCTTGAAAGTCCTCTATTTTATTGAAAGTCCATATTTTGCCTTGGAGCATGATACTCAGTTTTGCTGGGTAGGTGATTCTTGGTTTTGATCCTAGCTCCATTGACCTCCAGAATATCATATTCCAAGCCCTTCAATCCCTTAATGTAGAAGCTGCTAGATCTTGGGTTATTCTGATTGTGTTTCCACAATACTCAAATTGTTTCTTTCTAGCTGCTTACAGTATTTTCTCCTTGATCTGGGAGCTCTGGAATTTGGCGACGATATTCCCAGGAGTTTTCTTTTT
>CM053622.1:615563909-615584833 GCA_028646595.1 Phalanger gymnotis | reverse complement strand
CTTCCATAAGATTTTGAAATCCAATTTTTCTCCCCATATTTCCCCTCCCCCACCCCAAGGCAGCATGCAATTTGATATACTCTCTACATATACTTTTATATTGAACCTATTTTCACATTAGTCATGTTGTAAAGAAGAATTAGAACCAATGGGAGAAACCGTGAGAAAGAAGACACAAACAAAAAAAGAAAAAAAAAAGAGCAAATAATATGCTTCAATCTACATTCAGATGCCATATTTCTTTTTCTGAATGTGAATGGCATTTTCCATCATCAGTCCTTTGGAGTTGTCTCGGATGCTTGCATTGCTAGAGATAGGTCTATCAAAGTTGGCAGAACCAGTAATTTTAATCCTAGTACTTCTTAAAGCTAACTTGAACTCAAATTTATTTCTGAAATGAGGGAGTATAATTGATTGTCACCAGGGGTTTTCTTACTTCTGTTAAAAGGTAGGAAGTTCCAAAGGGCCGAGCTCCTATTCATGTTTCATCCCTGTTGGCAGTAGTTACTCTGACTTTAAAATATTGAGATTACCCAGGGGACCTTTTTCTTTCAGTAGGCACACAGTCTAAGAGCTAAATCCCTGCATGTTGTTTTTCCCTTTTATAACTCTATCTCTAAGAATCCCCTGAGGGAGATTACTAAGGGAAGGGAGGAGTACATTGTTTCCTCCAAAACACAGGCATCCCTCACCCTTTAGTAAGAATCTTATTCCTGATTTGTTATATGTTGTGCAAGACAATGTTTAGCTTGTGTGAAGTGACATAGAGAGGTCTTTGATAAAACCTGAATTCAATCTAAAGAGGAAGGCTTGGATTTAGGGTCCCCCTTGGTGTCAGGTAGGCCTGTTTTGAGACTTGTCTTTGACACACATTAACTGTGTGACCTTGGATGAGGTCCAGAGCAAAGCACAAACAAGAATTGAACATCAGCAGCAGCAGCAGCAGTAGCAGCAGTAAAATATAGGCCAACATCTGTTTGAATATTACCCAGAATAAACTTAATAAATGTTTTGTTGATTACAGTGAAGAAATTTTCCTCTTTGCAATTTGGCCTCACTAGTTCTCCCCTATGAGGATGCAAGCAGACCAAGTTTAATCTCTTTTCCACCTGACAGTCTTTCAAATACTTGAAGACTGATATCATAGCCCCCATTTCTTGGCCCCTCCCCAGGTTTTTCTTTTCCATGTTAAACATTCTCAGTTCTTCCTATCACTAATCATAATCCATAATTTATGCACTTTGCCATCCCACTCACCCACTTCTCAACCTGTCTTGCCAATGTTCTTCTTAAAATGTGGTTCCTAGAGTTGAGTGAGATACCTCATATGTAGTCTGCTGAAGGCTTTGTAATGCAAGACTAAATAAAATACTTAGGGGAGATCAAAGGAAGGAAGGTAAGAAAGAGAAAGAAAGAAGGAAGAAAAGAGAGTGTTTGAAGTGATTACCTACCTGACAAGAAGATGGTTATTCTGCTTGAAATTCCAAATGTACATTTCCTCTTCTTTGTATAATGTCTCTAAGAAATGGTCCAAAATGTATGCAGCCACATTATCAGTATACAAAGGGACATTACTCTCAATGCGAGACTTTGTTCATTGCAGTAGGGGGAGAAAGTGTTCTGAAATGACATGTATATACTAAAACTACATTCTTGTCTTCTAAAACATGTGATGATAGTAAAGGCAACCAACAAATATAATTTACAGTGCTCGAACAGAATAAATTATGAGGATAATTGTCCTTTACTTGTTTCATTCTGTCCAACTCTTGTAACCCCCTCAGGGTTTTCTTGGCAAAGACATTAAAGCGGTTTGCCTTTTCCTTCTCCAAATCAGTTTAAGTAAATGTCTAAATAAGTAAGTGTCTGATGCTGGATTTGAATTCATGAGGATGAGTCTTCCTGATTCTAAGCCCGATGCCCTAGCCACTGTACCACCTAGATGCCCATATAAGTTGGGAGGTATAATAACAGATTGGCAAAAAGGTTCCCAGTTCCTTTTGTAAAGAGATGTTAGAGATCATTTTTTATTGTTATTGTTGATTTTCAGTCAGGTCTAACTCTTTATGGCCCTATTTGGGGTTTTCTTGGCAAGGATACTAGAGTGGTTTGCCATATCCTTCGCCAGTTCATTTATAGATGGGGAAGTAAGATCAACAGGGTTAAGTGATTTGCCCAGAGTCACACAGCTAGTAAGTGTCTGAGGCTGGATTTGAACTAATGAAAAGGAGTCTTTCTGACAACAGGCCTAATGCTCTATCCACTGCACCACCTGGCTGTTTCTTAAACAGGTCAGTAGGAATTTATAAATAAAAAGTGGCTAACAAAGCAGTTGGCAGTTTCCATGCTGTGTGACACTCCCAGTGTCTTTTTTAAAGCCTGTGTGCCTACAGATAGATGATGCAGTGAATGGGAAACACAGATACGTTTAACTAACAAATCAAATATTGTTAAAATTGTTTATAACTTTAGGATGACATTTATACTATGCTTCTTTAGTGTCTGTTCTGCTTGATGATGGAGATAATCCTACCTCTCTCTCTAGAGATAGGATTACTTCTACCTTATGCATGACAATTGACATTTATATAGCATGATATATACCATCTCAGTTGGTTGTTACAATATCTCTATAATGTAGATACTAACTGTATTAATCTCCCCATTTTATAGTAGGGATCCAACTGGTTCTCTACATAACTTTGTGCAAGTCCAGCTTCAGGTGTCTCTGAAAGGCAGATACACTAGGAGGGGTAAAACTAGTGAATCTATAGTTAAAGTAAATTTGCAATAGAGTTTTTCTGGTTTTCTAGTTTCCCTTGGAATAATTTTGGAAATGACATGAAGCTGGCAGGAGTACCTAACACACTGGTTGATTGAATCAAGATTCAAAAAGGTCTCAGCGGGATAGAATGTTGGGCTGAAATTAAAAATTTGTTCGGGACATTGAAACAAGGATAAATGTCAAGTCTTACCCATGGATTAAAAAATGAACTTTGTTAAGTACAAGATGAAGGAAAGAGGGAGACAGCTAAGCCTCAGTTCATTTAAAAAAATATCTGAGTGTTCTAGCAAACTACAAACTCTGTATGAGTCAGTATTGTGATGTGAGAGCCAATAAAACTCTTGAAAAGTTAAATCTCTAATAAGAAAAGCATAGTGGTCAGGACTAGGGCAGAGGTTCTCTTAAGCTGTGCCCCATCAGACCACGTCTCGAGGATTGTATTCAGCCTCAAGTGTTGTTTAATTATCAGCTGAAGGACCTAATGGTGTTTTAATGATGCTGATGATGACGATGATAGCATTTATGTAATACCTTAAGGTTTGCAAAGCACTCTACAAATATTTTCTCATTTTATCCTTACCACAGCACTTACTTATTTAGACACTTACTTAATGTAGGTGTTATTATTTCCATTTGGCAGATAAGGAAATGAGGAAGAGAAATTAAATGAATTGCCCAGGATCACACAGCTGTTGAGTATGTGAGGCTAGATTTGAGCTCACGTCTTCCTGACTTGAGACCCAGCACTCAATCAATCCACTGAATTGCCTCGTTGCCTCTAAAGGGAAGACTTAGAGGACACATGATAGGTATCTCCAAGAACTTGAAAGATCTTCATGTAAAAAAGGAATTAGATTCACTCTCTGTATCTTCACAAGGCAGAATTCAGAGCAGTTAGTGGAACTTAAGAAGAGGCAAATCTAGGCTTGATAGCTGGCAAAACTTCCTAACACTTTGAACTATCCAAAAATGCCATGGGTTGTTTTTGCAAGGTAGGGGTTTCCCATCATTGAAGGTCTTTAAGAAGATATTGGATGACCACTCGTTGGGTAATTTATAGAGGAAATTCTTTTATCATATTGAGATTGAAATAAGTGGCCTCTAAACCATTCCAGTCCTGGGACTGTCTGATTCTATCAGTAAGTTGCACATATCATTGAGTTTGGCCAAAAGGACCAATTGTGTGTGTGTGTGTATATGTATGTATGTTAAAGGACAGACATTTTAATCGGGGTCATTCTTCTATCACTCTTATCCCAGAAGGAAAATTAGGGTCAATTTAGTTTTTCTAAATTTTACACTGGCTTGCAAATAAATGAAAGCTTTTATGTGAATAAGATGTAAGTTTGTAGTTTTAAAAGTGTCTCATGTATACCATGTACTGCTTTTTCCAAAATGTTACCCAATGTTTGATAGTTTATCAAGTTTCTACTATATACTAAGTGTTGTGCTATATTGTGAGTAGATACAAAGAAGTGGATATGTGGTCCCTGTTTTCTGACTCACTGGAAGAAGAAAAACACACATGAACCAATCGAAAACCAGTTTATCAAAGAGCAGATGAATAAGCAACATGTGTTTCTGCACAATCGATATAGGTAGGGGGGGTCATTGGATTGGAAGTCATTTGTGGTTAGTGCTGACCTTCCTTTCAGGCTCTAGACTGGCATTTCTCAACTGTCTAAACAGTAGGACGCCTGGATGTTTCACTGGTATCACGAGCATCTATCCAAAACAAAGCTGACTCCCCTTCCCCTAAACTTGCTTTTCCTTCTCTCTTTACTGTTTTCATCAGTGTCAGTCACTATCATCCAGTCTCCTTTGTCTGAGATGCAAACTTTCCTCCTCCCTGTCTGCTATTATTTCATTCTAATCCTGACACATATTATATGCTACAGCCAAATTAGACCACTCTTCCATCCCCCAAATATTTTCTGTAATCCTTCCTTTTTACTGTTCCTCATATGTACCCCATAGATATGTTATTATTATATTATATATTAGATTATCATTTTATGTTACATATATAACTTATTGTTCAGTCATTTCAGTCACATCTGACTTTTTATGACCTCATTTGGGATTTTCTTGGCAAGAATACTGGAGTGGTTTGCCATTTCCTTCTTCAGCTCATTTTACAGATGAGGAAATTGAGGCAAACAGGGTTAAGTGACTTGCTCAGGGTCACCCGGCCAGTAAGTGTCTGAGGCCAGATTTGAACTCAGGAAGATGAGTCTTCCTGACTCCAGCCCCGGTACTATGTCTACTGTGCCACCTAGTTGCTCAGATATATTAACAATGACCTCCTTTTTCTTCCTCTTCATATGAATACTTACCTGTCCTTGCAAGGGCTGCTCAAATGTAGTTCACTATGATGATGTCTTTTAAAGATATTCCTTCAATCTATAATGCCCTTCCTTTCAGAACACAAATAAAACACTTTATTTTGCATCCCCTTAATATACCTACTATATATTATTTTATATCATATATGGTAAATTATTATATTTAGTTTTATATAGTATTTATTAGCCTTTAAACTCTATGAGGGTTCCTTATGTGAGAGGGTAGAGAGGAGCAGACTAGATGGTTACAAAATTCCTTTCCATTAATAAAGCCCATTACTCTTATGAGCTAACTTTTATTAATTCTGTAAAATGCTCTATATAGATAGCTAGATGGTGTAGTGGATAGAGCACCAGGCATGGGGGATCAAATCTAACCTCAGATACTTACAAAAATATATGACCCTGGGCAAATCACTTAATTTTTGTCTACCTCAGTTTCCTCAGTGGTAAATTGGTCATAATAATAGTATGTACCTTTCAGGGCTGTTCTGAGGATTAAATGGAGATTATAGTTGTAAAGCACTAAGCATAGCGTCTGGGTATAGTAGATGATTAATAAATGTTTCTTCGCTTTAGTCCTTCCTTCTCAGTAAATAGTTGATGTTTAACATCCATTTGTTGATTTACATATATGTTTAAAGGGTTGGAGACTATAAGTTGAAGATCAGAAAGGAGTGGGAGGGTGAGGAAGGGAAGGAGCATTTATATTGCACCTGTTATGTGCCAGGCAATGTGTTAAGTGCTTTACAAATATTTCCTCATTTGACCCTCACGACAACCCTGAGAAATAGGTACTATCATTATTATTCCTATTTTACAGATGAGGAAACTGAGGCAAACAGAGGTTAAATGACTTATCCATGGTCAAATAGCTAGTGCCTGAAGCCAAATTTGAACTTAGGTATTCATGATACCAGGAATACATGCTGTCCCTTGCACCACCTGGCTGTTTCCAGAACTAACATATTTCAGGGATTCTGATTCTTTTTAATGAGATCTCCATTTTCTTTACTAACTATTAAAAGTTTATTACATCCTGCTGAGTGTTGAATACAGAGAGTAATAACAGAACGAGCTTGATGAAGGCATAAAGTCCCAAACTATTCCTGGCTTGATGAACAATAGTTCTCTTGGCTTGGTTCTTGGAGACCATTACTATTAATTTTCCAAGGATCTAATTTAATAGCTTTGATTTAACTTTTTCCCATAAGATGGTAGAGTAAGTATAGCTGTGGGATATCAGCCAATGAAGAAAATAGTGTTAAATTCTCCTAAATATTGGGCAAGGATGAAAACCATATTTTAAAACTCTTCACTAGCTGTACTCAGTGGTATCTGGGAAGCAGAGCCCAAATGTGTGTGTGTGTGTGTGTGTGTGAGAGAGAGAGGGGAGGGGGGTACACTGTGTTAGCGAAGACCTCAGTAACCTGTCTCTGAACCAGATGGCCTCTGAAATTCCTTTCAGCTCTAAATCTCTGATCCTAAGATCCTATAATAGTAAAGATCCAGTCTCTTCTTTCTTCTCTCTCTGGGCTAGCTTACTTACTCAAACAACATATACACTTTGAAAAGTAAGGAAATTTTCCCAGAGGGAAGAGCCAGTCTGCTACAGCTTACTTACTCCTAGATATAAGCCTGGTGGGGAGAATGCATTCCTGTTACTCGAGATGATAACTTCTGAGCTCTCTAGTGTTGTGTTTCCCATTTATAAATTAGCCTAGAAGACACTATTAACTCTTAATCAAAACTATTTACTAAGCAGAATGAAAAATGAGAGTAATTATGACATTATATCCTATCCATACAAAAGTTTCTATGGGAGAAGAAGAGTAAGAATCAATTTCCCGAACTTTAGCAGAAAGGCAAATGAGTAGGGGACACATCTGCCTGGGAAAGTCACAATTCAGAACTGTGGTCTGCTTCACAAGGTACTTCTGGGTGGGATCAGTTTTGAGCAGACTACTATACTTGGGCTACTGTTCTTCTCCTGAGTGAGGCAACTTCTCTGCTAAGGCTATATAAAGTGTCAGGTTCTTTCAGCAAATAGCAACTCTAAGCCTGAGATCTGCAGAGCTTTTCCAAGTTTGTGCTCTTGGATGAGCACTGAGGTATTCCTACCTTTCAGGCAGTAGATGATAGTGCAAGGAAACATAAAAGCATAGCCGTTGTGTCATCTCTTCCAAGACTCCAGACGTTTTCCTCCAATCAGCTGTTCCAGGCAGCAGAACATTTTTCTCCAGTGATCTCTTCCTGGCCACACTTAGCCATGTAGACTTTAAGGTCTTCCAGTGAACCACCTTTTAGGACTTTACTTATTATGCCCACTCACAGGTCTAGTCTTCTTGACCAACCTTCCTCTTCTCAAAAAAAGTTTCTCTTGTGTGAAATGATTCACTTCTATCATTCGGTCAGTTAAGGCAAAAATAGATTTTATTGTCCTACCATCCCCACATAATTCTTAGGGATCTGGGTTTCCCAGCTTATCACCCTCAAATTTCTCATATGAGTCAGATATAAAATAAGTGCTGGGAAAGACAACACTAGCCATCTTTGCTTTAAGTACTTTTCCTCTGAGGGACTTCTTTTAGTGTTTTCTCTCACATACTTGACCTTATTTCTACCTCTCTGAATCAATAAATTATCCCAATCAGGAAATGGTACAACCTTACATCCAAGCACATTATGTATACCCAATGGACGTATAAAATTGCCCACATTACTCTCTATGGCTATTGGCATGTATTCTGAAACCTTTACCATATACCTACTCCTGGCATTCATTCAAGGTTTGACTGCCCTCTGAAATTCTCAATTTCTCATTAGCATACAACTGGAGCAATTTTTTTTTGTATTACCTTTTTTCTATTCACATCGTAATATCTGGTAGCAACTGGGGAATTTCTAATAACATCCCAAAGAAAAGGAGGATTCTTAGGAAAGGTATCTTTTTTTTTTCCTTTTGTCTGACAAATCTTAATATCGTTGACCTTTAGCAAATGAATTTTTGTCCAAGGGAACATGTGGATTGTAAAGAAGCATTCTGTTATGTACATCATTTATTATTTTGACTTTTGAATAACTGCATTCTGAAGCAAAGGGTTTCCTTTCCTCTAATAATCTGTGAAAAACAGAAAGTAGCTATATAAAGAAGTCCATAAAAGCTTTGTTAAATTGTGTTCTGGGGTTTTTAAGGTAGAAAGCTAATGAAGAGAGTGTGTTAGAACATTATTACATAGCCTAATGAGACATGGTAAGAGGAGATTTTAATATAACTATATAGTTTTATTAATGCTGCTTCAATTAATTTTGGCGAATTAATGATAAAGTGCCCCTTGGCAGAGTGTTAATATTGGTATATGACTTGTTTCAAATCCAAGAAATTTGAAGATATGAAAATAAATGACACCCAGCAGAGTTCAAAGAATAGATGTAGCATAGGAAAATGCAGATATAATGCTAACCTAATAAGCTAAGGGATAGCTGAATGCTTGCAACTTATATAGAAATGATGTGTTACTAATACTAAATTTTTGAGTTACGAATTCTGATTTTTATATTCTGACCTGGTTTATAATGGCAGTAGACATGGAAAAAAATGTCCAGTTGTACTGTTACTAGGAAAAAGTAAGGAGTAGGGGGAAGAACTTGATTCCTATAGATGATCCATTTCATGTATCTAAATGGTTTTTTGTTTACCTGTAGTATCACATGAACATTTCCAACAGAAACTGTTTGGAAAGGAGATTAAAAAAATAAAAGACATACTTGAGTTTTGTAATCATTCCATTATATGTATGTGTATCTAGTAACATATTGAGCTTGAGTAAATTTTAAAAAGTCTAAGAAACCAGAATGTGCAGTTTGTACCTTAATTTTATTTTTCTTTCCCTTTAAAGCTTTACAGTAAATTTTTATTGCCGGTAATTATGACCCAACCTGTAGCCATTTTAAAAATCTCTCTTCATGAGCCAGTGCCACATTGGCACAGAATTCTTAGGAAACAGGAGCATATGAGATGTTATTCTCCTTAGCTTTCTTTACAAAGGAAACTCTAAGGATTTTTCATGTCACAAGCTGTGAAAACAAATACAGTACGAGAACAACCTTAATAAATGTAGGTGTCACACTTTGTGAACCCTGGAATTGGTGCATTCTCAAAAAAATACTATACTAAGTGAAAACATAGGATGTCATGGAACCTCTAACCTTAGATGACTTTTCAGTATGTGAAAGGAAAAGAATTGACAAACCAACATTTTTTTTTCAAGAAACAAACTTTTGCATCTTTTTGAAGGGTTCGCGTCTTTTTTCAAAAGTACATAATTTTCCCAGCACCAAATTTTAAACCATAGAGTTTAATTGGGGAGAATTATCCTCATTGCAAAATTAGTAATGACTATGTAAAGACCTGTGGTGAGACAAGTGCTGAGTCACTCATTAAATCCCTGTCATTTACTGTGAATGTGTTTAATAAAAACTTACATTTATAAAATATTTGATTAATACAAGACACTGATATCTTATGCGATCGCTATAATGGCCTTAAAAGGTAATCGTTATTATTCATAATTAATTATAATAACTCATAATTCATAATAAAACAATTAACAATGTTATTAATAATAATCTGCCATCCTTTAAGTCCTAACTAAAATCCCATGTTCTACAGGAAGTCTTACTCAACCCCTCTTTATTCTACTTCCTTCTTTCTGTTAATTCTTTCCTATATATCCTGTTACATGTGTATGTTTGCATATTTTTCTTTCCAGTTAGATTGTAAGCTCTTTGAGGGCAGGGACTGTCTTTTGCCTCTTTTTGTATTCTTAGCACTTAGCACAATGCCTTGCATATAGTAGGAGCTTAATAAATGCTTTTTGCTTGATTGATTATTCACCTTTATATAGTACTTAGTTTTTTTTTTTCAAAATGCTTTACTTATAGCAGCCCTGTGAGGTAGGGAGTATGTATTACTTCCATTTTATAGATGATTAAAACAAAACAATTCATGTCCTGTGGAAAGTGGAAAGTACCCTGGGCCTCAGAGGTCAAAAATTCTAGTTTCAATGCTAGCCCTTCCATTAGTACCTGAGTGACTGTTGTTAGCCATTTCTCCTCTTCCTCAGCTTCCTCATTTGTTAAATAGAGATAATAATACTTCTTGTATCTATCTCATTTGACTTTTGTGAGGAGAGTACTTTATTAACTATAAAGCCTCATAGAGATATGGTTTAAAATTATGATCTTAACTGAGATCATACAGCTATGTTGCAACAATTCAGCTAGCAGCTGCTGTGGGAGTAAAAAAACCAACACAAGCCCAACAACAAGAACGCTGCCAACACAGGTTCTTTTGATCTACTTTACTAAGGAAAGCAGCATTAAGGGGTTAACAATCTTATTTCAATCCAACATACACGTATCATTCACTTAGTTCAGGGGAAAAAAGCCAGCACCCCGAACTTCAGAGCAAATACAGACAGATTACAAAGATACATCATAAACAGACAAAATACGATTCATAGTTACCAACATCTGAGTTCAGGAGCCAGGGAGCTCATAACAATGGCAGGCTCAGAGTCATGAGCCACTCCTCCTGTGGCTCAAAGTGCCCCCCCACCCATAGCTCTGTTCTTTCTTTTTATACACTCTTTAGCTGTCATCAAACATCATGTGAGCTACCAGAACTTAGGCTCCTACTATTAGCTCTGGTCTTAGCAACTCCCCCTTAGGACCCTAAGGGCTTCATGCCCACATAGGCTTAGCACTTAGTAATTAGGGGTTTGGCCCAGGGGCTTTGCACCTAGTAAGGCTCAATCAAAGACACTTAATTATCATTCTAAGACGGTAAAAAAGTCCCAACTTAATTGACATTACAAGCTATTAAGTAGAAGAGTCAGAATTTCAAACCAGGTCTTTTTACCCTTTAGTCAAGTTACTTTCTAAGACGTTATATTGTCTCACTATACTCAGTGTATAAGGGGCAGAAAATCCAATTATGTGTATACTTTCCCCCCTTTCTCCTCTCCCCCCCCCCATTTTGGAAATAAAATTAAGCATTGTTAAAAATTAATATGAAATAAATGATGTCATTTAGCTGCAGAATCCCACCTTTGAGATAGTTATTAAGTGGGTTGTTGTTGTTGAGACTAGGGTGTCTACTCTTAAAAACTGTAGCTAAAACAGTCGTTTATAACTTAGCTCGTTATTGCTGCTTTTTTGTTTTCCAAAAATGAACCCCCAAAACAGCCATTCCTAGGGTGGGAATAAAGAAATTCAGAGAAGTCTGAGAAGTATGGCTTCCAAAGAGAAAACTTCAAACTTTTAACCCCAAGATAGAAGAGCCATTAATCTGTAATGTACCTATTATAAAATTAGTTGTGATGTGATGTTATCAACATATAAGGTAATGCCTTAGGGAGGAGTTTTGCATGGAGTTTGGAAAAATGAGAGTCAACGGGTCAAGAATTTGCCACTGGGTCTCCAGAACTGTTGAAGTGAGGAGGTTCTGGTCACTTACCTCGATTAAAAAAACAGTAACAAGAAACAGCCCAGAGAAGAGCAGTTCACTAAGTTCCTTTGTTTACCAACCAGCTTTTTAATCTATGAGACAATGTTCTGTGCAGATGAGCAATAAGAACACACCAGATATATCTCCCATTGCCACATTTTACAAAGGACATTGATATGCTCACTAGCTTTTAGTGTTTGAAAGGAAGGTGACTGGGATGGTAAAATGGTTCAAATTCATGTTATTTTATTATTGGTTGAAGGAACCTTAAATCTTTATCCTGGAGAACAAGAAAGCAAACCTGTTTGGAGGGAACTAACCTTGCCTCCTCTCTCTACTTTAAAATTTTCAAAGTGTTCCTATTTAAAAAAAAAAAACAAACAACTAATTGTGAGAGATTTTCTGCTTACCTTAAAAATCAGAGGTTTTTTGATGTTTACAAGAATGTAAATCTTTTTTAATTGTGCAGAGAATTGGCTTTAGGAGTCAGGAAAGCCTAGTTTCAAACATCATTTCCGATGTCTAATCATCATGTGCCCATGGACAAGTCACTTAATGTCTCAGTGCCCTAGGGAACCCCCTGACTATAGGTGGTAGAGAACTGGTGGCTGGGTGGTACAATCTTTAGAGTCTGGGACCTGGAATCATAGATCTGACTTGGTTTGAATCCTTTCTCAGACACTATCTCAGTGACCCTAGACATGTAGATGAACTTTTCTGTTGCAGTTTCCTCATAATTCAAATGAAGAACTACCTTAGAATGTGGTTGTGAGGTTAAAATGAATAAATGTATGTAAAGATCTTTATAAATGTCAAAGTACTCTGTAAATGGGAGCTCTTTTAATGTCCCATGTTTAATGTTTAAAGTTCCAATGCACTGTTTTATGCAACCACACTGGTCTGCTTAATGTACATAAACCCAGTCTTCCATCCCTTAACATCTGTGCTCCCTCCCCTGGGAATGCACTCCTTCCTCACCCTCCAGCTCTTATAAACCTTCTTTCAAGGTTCATCTCAGGTACCATCTTCATTTAAGAGGAAATTTTTCTTCATACTTTCACTTCTTTGAGTTCTCCCCTTCCTCAAATTATATGTTATTTAGTTATTTGGAAAATGAGTAGAATGTAGGCGTCTAGAGAGCAGGAACTGTTTTCCATTTTGACTTTGTATTCCCAGCACCTTGAAAAGGACATTACTAGTCATTTAATAAATGTTTCGTTAAATTTGGAAATATTAATCAAACATTTATTAAATATTCATTTTTTTCAAAGGGGAGACATTTCATTGGTTTTAGAGAGAGCTTTGTGTTAGTAACTTGTATTTAAACTGAGAATTTTGTGTAGTTTTTGAAGAATGAATGAATGTATTTGAAAAACAAAGTTTGATTAGATGTCTACCTGCCTGGAGCAGAATCAACAGATAGGAGACAATGGCTAATGGAAGATTAAAAGCCCACCTGATGTGGTGTATTGACATGTGACATGATATGCCAGTGACTAGCATTTAGGAGTGACTAATATAAAGAGATGCTGAATAGAGGAAAGCTAGTACAGAGGTTATTCTAGCTCAGATAAGACAGAACCTGAATTTGGAGGGAAAAAAAAAGGCTATAGAAATGCAGATCAGGAAAGGGTGACCTTGAGACAAAACATACTAACACCTCAACCCAGGAAGTTTCTGTGAATGATTAGATTTATGGCACCCCAGCAGCCAAAAAAAAAAAATCAACGAATTTAAATGTTATTACTTTTAGAAGACATATGGTAAAATGTTGCTTCCACTTTGAATTATAGTTGAATGAAACAAAGGGTTGGGAGCTGTTTTTTCCTTGTTATTTGAGTTTGTTAGTAATAGAATCCAGGTGAAAGTAGCTAATATATATACAATATGAACTACAGAAGTAGACTGAGGGTGAGGGAAAAGAATTTGCTTTATAGGAATCTTGCTTTTTGACAATTAAGTTCCATGAAAAAAGGCTAATTAGCTGCACCTAATGTAATAGGTTCTCACACATTTCCACTACAATCTCTCCCATGTGTCCTTTTTCAAGTTCTAGGGTCATTGTTGTCACATTCCCCACTCAGCGGAAAAAATCAAACCTCCCAATTATTCATGCAGCCATACAAAGCTCATAACCATAAAAAGTTTCTTTAGTGAGTAGAACCAAAAGAATATTGTACACGGTAACAGCAATATTGTTTTAAGAACAACTTTGCATGAATAAATGATTTTGTCTATTGTAAATACCCAAATTAAGTATGAAGGACATATGAGGAAAGATGCTGTCTGCGTGCAAAGAACTGATGAAATAGATGTATAGAAAAATTTTACATATATGCACATGCATACATATACATACATACATATACATATACACATGCATATATATGTATACATACCTGTTGTGTCTAGTAGAAGCCATCCCTAGGGCAAGGGGTGGGGGGAAGGAAGGAAAAAAAAGAAAAAACAATTTCCATGATTTTTTTTTGTATATTTGAAAGGAATAGCAGGTTATGCATAATAGACTTACAGTTTCATGTACGGTCATCTTTTTTTTTAACTATACTATGTTATGGAAATGCTTATTTTATTCCATCAATTAAAAATAAAATTTAAAAAAATAAAAAGGAGAACCATGAAAACAAATGAACAAACAAACAAAAAATCAACCCAGAGATTATAGCCATACAAAGCAGTTTCTTTTGATTGGGGGAAAACATGGTAATGTCATAAAGCATGACAGCAGTTAACATGGAAGCATCATGTTACAATGGAAAGAACAATAACTCTGGAATCAGAGAACATGAGTTTAAATCCCATCTCTGTTGTTACATGTATAACCTTGGGCAAATTACTTTACCTTCTTGGGCCTCAGTTTCCTCAACCATAAAATGAGGAGGCTGGACTAGATGGCTTCGGGAGACCCTGCTAGCCCTAGCTCTGTGATCCTCTGATCCTAAAAGCTCTCTCATCAACATTTTCACAATAATCACAACTCATCATTCCCCCCACCACACCAGGAGTTCATTCTCTCTAATGTCAGTTACTACTGAACCATAAAAGGGTAAAATAGGAAATTTAGATGCTTATCATAAAATTGCCTGTCTTCTCATGCAGTCAGAATTAGGAATCTCTAAGTCACTCCAGTAGCACAAAACTTGAGTGTACTGAAGTTGCAAAGATTTCCCTAGGTACAACTACTGGCTCCTCTCTTTCTTTCTGCCAAGGCCCCAGAACCTACTGTACTTCCCCAGCTTAATCTTGTCCTGCACAAAGGAGGAAAGCCTGAGAAAGCTTCCAGGATCTGGGAGAGGAATGTAAATAGGACCTTCAGTTGTTCACAAAGAGAGGACTTTGTTTCCAGTAGGTGTCTTCTAGCTTTGTGAGGCCAATCCTCCTTCCTTTCTTCTCAACTTAAAATTTGCACTGGATTCTCTTTTCCCATCACTTTTACCTGGTCAGTCAATCTAGGCTGTCAATCATTCAAAAAAGGAGGTTTGCCCAGTGGCCAATTATTACCATATATTCTAGAACCACACCTCAATTCCTCTTCTATTTTTAAGAAAGTAGTGATGGGTTGCTAAGTGGCATAGTTGATAGAGTGCTGGACCTGGAGTCAGGAAGACCTGAGTTCAAATCCAATCTCAGACACTAGCTAAATGACTCTGGGCAAATCACTTAGCCCTGTTTGTCTCTGTTTCCTCATCTGTAAAATGAGCTGGAGAAGGAAATGGCAAACCACTTCAGTATCTTTGCAAAGAAGACCCCAAACATGGTCACAGAGAGTTGGAAAGGACTGAAAAATAACAAAAAGTCATTGATTTCTCAGTAGACCTTGTTAAAAAAAATGAATAAACTTATTCCTTTGCTTTTCTCTAATAACTGTGAGAAATTTCAGCTCCAAAAAAGTCATACATAATTTTACTTGACCTAATAGCCTCCTGTTGTGCAGCTGTTTCTCCAGATTTCAAAAGGGCTCTTATTTATCTTCAGTTTGTTCTCTCTGTGGTAATCCAGCTTTTTATTTCCTTTCCTGAACTTTAAAATTTAAAAATTGAGTCGTGTGTCAGTTTTTGTGTCAGATATATTACTGTCATTTTATGCTTTTTCCTGAGTTTTTATGGCTACTAAGAAGCCACCAAAAGAAAGGACATATAGGTATTGGCATCCCAAAGGATAGTGTGAGAACCTACAGGTCATTAAAAAAAAAAAAAGACCAAGAAATTAGGCCTGAAGGTGGGAAAAAAAAAATCTCAGATGTTGGTTTCTTTGCCACATACTCAAAAAATCAATCAAATCTGGGCTTTGCCTTTCTTTTCTGTAAAATTAGAAGCCTAGACAAGATGATCTTTATACCTCATTCCAAATTTAAAAAAATCCTTTGACTTTAACAACTCAGTTTACATTAGTTTAAATTGTCTATCACTTACTTTCATTCTGGGCCCCTCATAGACTGTAAGTCCCTTGAAGCCAAATTGATTTTGTTGTTTGGTTTTTGTATTTGCATCCCAGGGGCTTAGTGCATACTAGGTACTTGGTAAGTGTTTCTTGAACTGAATTATAATCAGTAACCAATTAAGTCCTATGGAACAGGCCTGGCACTGCCCCTTGTATCCACTCCCCCTACCTCCCCCCAAAAAAGAGTACTATGAACAGAGAGATGATTCATAATGTCCAAAAAGAGTATCAGATTTGGGAAGCAAAGTATAACTTACATTAACCTTGACCTCTGAAAAAGTGCCTAAAGAATGGTTGAGCCCTAGTAGTTAGCACAGACTTAGGAAATAATATTGGATACATAAGGGTACAGAGACCTCAAAATTAAAACACATGATAAGTCAACACTTGCCCTAGCCCCATTGGGTCTTACAGTTATTACCCTTGAGAGAGTGATGTTGCTTCAGGTTGTGCTTCACGTTTATATGGCTTTCAGAAGAAAAAGAAAAGTTCTTAGTAGTAAACTAGTTTTCATTGGTACATATCCAGAAGAAAAATATTACAAGAGTTGTTTGCTTCTGATATACAGGCAAATTTTCCAAGTACATGATTGGAAAAACTGAGTGAGATTGAACTTATCCAAACTTAGGCAAGAATAATATTTACCATTATAGACAATGTGAGAAATTATTAGAAACAAAAAGTCAAAAGACTATATAAATATTTTTTTAGTTAAAATACACTCATAGTTTTGGACTTTAATAAGAAAATAAAATGGTAGGAGAGAATAGGGGCCAGACTTGTGATTTCATTAGTAGATGGAACTTTCAAATAAGAAATTTTATTTTAAAAATTCAATCTGGCACCATTCTCTGCAATTTATAATCTTAGAGAGTTTCCTAGAGCCTTGAGCAGTTCAGTGACTTGCCCACGGTCACAGGCCACACTTAAGCCCAGATCTTCTAGTGTCTGAGGCTGGCTCTCAGTGCCCTATGTCATGCTGCCTTGCAAAATGATAAATACCATTATGAATTAGATGGTCAGTTTTTAATGAGGAAATTCTTAGAGCAGAGGACATGCTCCAGCACCCATGTATCAAGTATATTTATTGACTTTGCATGCTTTTGAATGAATTAACATAACTCAAAACATTTTTATTTTTACTTAACTAAGATGAGAAGCCACAGGATTTTCTTAAAGATGAAATGAGAAATAGGAGTTTGCAGGACAATATTAATTGATGCAGTTCTGGACAGATTATCTTGGGAAATATGTGTACTGATTGAGAAACAAAGAGTAGAGAAATTTAGCATGTGCTCAGACAGCTCCCCCTATTGTCAGCAAACAGAATTAAGAATAGGCCTTTTTGGCAAAATCCAATAACTGAGTATAACAAATCACAACAGAGCACTGTGTTTCACCAAGAAACACTTAACTATTGTCATTAATTATAGACACAATGCACCATGTTTATTCCTCTAACTCAATTTGATAACCCTTCTGAGATTTTCTCCAAAAGACAAATTTGATTTAGAGTAATATGTTTGATCCTTGATGATATAGTTGGGACAAAATATATATATTTTGGAGTTCTAGATTACTTACAGCACAGATGTATGGTTTAAAAATGAGAAATTGTGCAAGTTCGTTTGTGATATGCGTACTAGGTATTGGGAGGTGCTCATGCACCTGTCTTCTAAGTGAGTGATATGTAGGCACCAGCAGATAGATATCTTTTGTTTACATCTTGTTCAGTTCTTAGCATTTGATGAATGCTCAATAATTATTCAACAAAAAGCAGATATTGTGACTTAGGATTTTTAATAGAACAATTCATATCAGTGACCATTTATTACAAGGGAAAATACATTCAATTTTTTTTTATCAGATTCATGCTGTATACTTATTTTGGGCCAAACTTGTATTTTCAAGTTTCATCTGTGTCAAAAGTTAAAGCTGTTTCCCTAACAAGAGGAGTCTGCTGGAGGAATTTGATTGTGCCTTCTCTCAACTGAAAGAAATTAAATGAGATAGTTCTCTCTCTTTTTTCTCTGATCTGTCTCCTCTTTCATCTAAAGGTGTCAGTCTATTCTTATGATTGGAATTGATTGAATTTTAAAATTCAAAGTTTTAAAAACAAAATAAGATGCTAAATATAGTGAATATTACAAATAGAACAGTTTAGTGAAAGACATATGCAACTGCATTAATATTCTTTTGTCAAAGCATTTAATTGTTTTAAACAAAGCCTTGGCAGTCAACCATTACTTCTTCATCATCATCATCGCTAATGTTTATATAACATTTGAAGTTTTGCAAAGCATTGTACATATATTATCTCTGATATTCGCAATGAATGTGTGAGGCAGATGCTATTATTAATGAAGAATCTGAGATTCAAAAAGGCTGGTAAGTGTCTGAGGAGGGATTTGAACCCAGGTATCTGCTGACTCCAGATCTAGCCCTCTTTCCACTATACCACACTGCTCTCATTTTGAAATGTCACAATTCTTACAAGGGAAATAACTAGAAGACCCAGTGGAGCTAGAGATCTAATACAGTGATTTGTCATAGGCTTTAACTTTTTGGACTTCACATCTTAAAATGTCAGGTATCAAGACCTTACACTTAAAAGTAACCACCTACATGAGGTGGTGCTAGAAAATTGTAAAGGAGGCTATTGTAGTTGTTGCTGGGCTCCTGGTGGATGAAAATCTTGCCACTGTGTGTCCTGTTGTACCTGATGGAGATTACTCTCAGTTCAATCCCCCTCATTACCTTCCTGACACAAATAAGCAGCTGGGCACTTATCATGGCTACAGTGTGTTCTAGAACAGAGGCATCCCTTCAGACATATTTAATCATGTAAATTAGAGAAAAATGACCAAGGTGTCTTTTTTCCACAAAACAATAGGATCACAAGATCATAGCTTTAGAGCTAGAAAGGCCCTTAGAGGTCACCTAGTACAACTGTCTCATTTTAAAAATGAGAAACTTAAGCCTAGAGCAGTTCAGTGATTTGCTCAGGATGAAACAGGTTAGCTTGAATATTCAAAATGTATTTTTCCTTCTAAATTATATACTGTTGTTAATTAACTCTGTGGCATCCTTTCTATTGGGAAATAGAAATAGCACACAAATATGCACAAATGATCCCTAAACCTTGATTTAATTAATAGTGTTAATTCTATCCACCACTGGCTTTCAAGGAAAGCTAATACCAAACAGAAAATATGAATTTCAGCCAGCTCAGTATACCTGCATGCCAGTTGGTAGGTACAATACCAACATGCATTAAAAAGTTTAAAAATGGGGGTAGTTAGAGAAATAAGAGGAAAAACAGAAGTTCTTTACAAGTCCTTATACTGAAGACAGTAATGGCTTGATTAATAAATCCTGTGGAATGAAATTGATCACAAAATCAATTGCTACTAGTGCAACAAGCATTTATTAGGTATCAAGCACTATACTAGCCACTGAGGACAGAAAGAAAAAAAAATCTCTTCCTTCAAGGAAATTATGTTCTAATCAAGGGAAACTACATGTAACTATATCAGTAAATACCAAATATGAGGGGTCTCAAAAGCCTTTGTGCAAAGTCTCTAATAGTTAAACCTGGACTTGGTCTTTTAGGATGCCCTAAATTACAATGTAATTTCCTGGAGATTGTGCAGGTTTGTTTGAAGGGCAATTGGTTAACCTTGGAAAGGTAAAAGGATTTCCTATTTAATGAGAAAAAAAGGTGCCCTTTCCTGAAGATACAGAACTACCAAGGAACATGGCTGCACTTGATTTCCTGCCTGAAATATCAGTGGTTTATATTCCACATTGCAAGTGACTGAGTACACAGGTAATTAGCTAATGCTTTGGAGTCTTGTAAATGGAAATGTCATGTAAACCTTCAAATAAATAACATGTACAATTGTTTGTAGTGTGTCTCAGCAATTACAGGACAGGAATAAAATGTGAATACCTGAAAATAGAGCTGCTGTTATCAAAGGTTACTCTTCAGAAATCCTTGGGCTACTGCCCACCCACTTATGCTTTTATGCCCTGATTTGTTCAGTAATACTCTTAAAAACATGACAAAAGTCAGATGATAATGACTAATATTTGGGTTCCAAAATATTCCACAGATTATCCAAATAACTACAACGTTTTGTTAGGTAAAAGACATAGAATCTGCTTTAAAAAATATAACACTATTTTCCAAAGAAGGTATGTAAATTGCAAATTACTAAATGTGTCACCCATGTGATGAAGCAGTGCTGATATGCGTTTGAGCTTTAAACTTGAACTGTGTGGGAAGGAAAGTATTATACGGAATCTATCACCTGTCTGAAAAATAAAGGTAGCAAACTTTCAAACTGAAAACTTTCCATTTGTAAAATATCATGAGTAGAGGGGGGACGGAGCCAAGATGGCAGCTGGAAAGCAGGGACTAGCGTGAGCTCCCCACCAAGTTCCTCCAAAAACCTATAAAAAAATGTCTCTGAACCAATTCTAGAACTGCAGAACCCACAAAGTGGAAGAGGGAAGCAGGGCTCCAGCCCAGGACAGTCTGGATGGTCTCTGGGTAAGGTCTATCCTGCACGGAGCTGGGAGCACGGAGCTGAGAGGAGCAGAGCCCAGCGTGGGCAGCGAGAACCGACCAGACCGCAGACTGACCAGACCGGGAGCCGGGTGGAGTGTGCCCTAGCTCCCTCAATCAGTGAGCTATGGCATTTACCAGACCTCTCAACCCACAAACAGCAAAGACAACAGAAAAGGTTAGTGGGAAAAGCTGTGGAGACAGGGAGTTTGCAGTTCAGCTACCACCCCTGGGGCAGCAGAGGTGGGGCAGCTA
>CM053622.1:615547629-615563409 GCA_028646595.1 Phalanger gymnotis | reverse complement strand
ATGTAGCCCATGTTGAATTGCTGGACTTCTTAGGGAAGGTGGGTGGGAAGGGAAGAGGGGAGAGAATTTGGAACTCGAAGTTTTAAAAAAATAGATGTTCAAAAATATCATGAGTAGAAATGTTCAGACAGAGACTGAATGACCCACTTGTCACGGTGTTTGTCGAGGAGATTCCTTCATTGTCTGGAAGGTTGAACTGATATCCTTTAAGACCACATCACACTTCAAGAAAATTCTGAAAGGAAGCTCTAGTAACATAAATGGGATGCTAAAGTTTTGGACTTCTGTAGCACCTTCTAAATTATATTCTTATGAAAGACGTATGCTCCACTGAATTGGTTCACACATTAGTCTTTATTTTGGAAACCGTAACCCAGAGGTGAAGTGCCTTGGCCAAGGTTACAACAAATTGATGATGGACTTTGGAATTAGAATGGAAGATTTTGGCATCATTTCTATGCTCCCGGCTCTGACTCATATACCTGTGACCTTCATAAACTGGAACATTCAACAACTCAAGTTTCAGACTTTAACCAATTCACAGTTACTGAACCAGTGTGCCTCTTCAATTGCCTGGCACAAAGCTCTGGTTCATTGATTGTGTGACCTTGTTTTTCTGTTGTCCCCTCAGATGCTCATAAAGTAGTGTTATATTATTTGATTTTAAGAAATAATATTTTTAAAAAATATATAATTTAGAAAATAAAATTTACTGAAATTATGTATTCTTTTTTTATTTGTGTAATTTTTTCTTTAATTTGCTTTTACAGAGTTTCTATTCAATTCATCACATCAAATATCTCTTATATAAGATTCTAACTTAGCCCTTCTCTTTTCCTACTATTCTGTCTTACTTGGTGATCTCAAACTCCCTTTGGATCAATTAGCATCTCTTTGGAAATGATTCCCAGATTTTTATCTCCAAATCTAGTCTCTCTCCTAAACCCCAGTCCCCTAATATCGACTGCTTTTTTTTTATTGTAACTAGATGTCCCACACAAATTTCAAGCTCAGTATCAACCAATCAGAAAGTTTTTATTAAGTGTCTACTATGTACCATGCACTCTGATATTTACTAGGGATACAAAAAAAGGCAAAAAGCAAGCCATGCTCTCAAGCAGCACACATTTGAATGGATGAGAAACCATGCAAAGGCTTTGAATAGACAGGATTTATATAGAATCAGATGGAGATAATCTCAGAGGGAAGGCCCTAAGATTGAGGACTGGAAAAGGCCTCTTATAGAACAGAACTGATTTTACTTTCTTAAGCTCTTTCCTTTTCTGAACTTCCCTATTACTGTCAAGGATACCTCCATCTTTCTGGGCACTCAGGTTCATACACTCAGTGTCATCCTTGACTCCCCAATCACACTTATCACACACATCTAAACAGTTGCCAAACCTTGCTTCTACCACCACGATATCTTTGATCTATGTCTTCTTCTGCCCCTTGACATAGCCATTACCCTAGGGCCCTTGTCACTTCCTACCTTAACTATAGCTATCGACTTCTAGTTAGTCTGCCTGAAGTCTCTCCACACTTCAGTCTGTCTTATAAGCAGCCGACAGACTGATTTTCCTAAAGGGTGGGTGTTAGCATGTCACTCCTCCTTCCTCCATTCAATGAACTCTAGTGGCTTGCTATTACCTTCAGGATTCTGTATTCACTATATACATGGATGTGTTGTTAAGCAAAATTGTCTCATTAGCATGGCTTTTGTTTCTTTTGAGTGGAAGTACTTTCAGCTGTTAAGTGCTAAGCCCCAGGCCCAGGGCCCTGTCAGGCCTGAAACCTGTGTGGGTGTGGATTGGTGACTTAGGAGGGGCCAGCTCGGAAACCAATGGTCTCTGGTCATTGAGGCGGGTCTTGAGAACGCTGGAAGCTCGGCTGCGAGGAGGGGTGAGCCGGGAGACAACTTTGGGGCAGCGGCGGAAGTGTGGAAGCGGGAAGCTACAGAAGCAGAAAGCTGCGGAAGCCAGAAGCTGCGGAGGCAGGAAGCTGCGGAAGCAGGGCCTACCCGAGTGCGAGCAGGAACGTGAGGCCAGTGAACATGATTTGGCTAAATACTATCTTGTTTTTCTGTGGCCTCCTGGTTGCCCTTGTGAGATGGGCTTTCTGGGCCTGGAGTCTTTTTGTCAAGATGTTGGAATGGGGAGGCTGGTTCAAGTTTTTGCTGCGGTGGGGCCTAAATAAATTTCTTGTTGGTTTCTCCTTAGAGAATCTCTCATACCTTGCGATTTCGGACCATTCAAACATATACATGATTATATTTGAGATCATAAATTCAGTCTTCCTACTACAGTGGATCATAGGGTACATAGAAGGAAGTAACGTATAAGAAGATTGGAAAGAGAGGAAGGGACCAAGTTGTGAGGTTTATTGAATGTATGTGTGTGTGTGTGTGTGTGTGTGTGTGTGTGTGTATATGCGTATGCATGCATGTGTGAGATGCTCCCTTCCTCTTCCTTCTCTTCCACTCTGGGATCCATCTATGCTAACTTATTTTTATCATACCTGATCAGGCTTATTTACATTACTTTATACTGTTTCCTTTGCCTGAAATACCTTCACCTCCACCTATTAGAACTTCTAGTTTCCTTCAAGGTGGCTAAAATGCCACTTTCCTAGTCCTTCTCTAACTTATAGTCTTTTCCTCTAAGTTTACCTTCCACCCATTATCTTTTAAGTACCTATTTATTTAAATGTTGTCTCTCCTATTAGTATATACATACCTGTAAAACAGGGTCTGCTGTTGCCTTTTTTTTTTCTTTTTTGTAACTTCAGAGATTAGCCTGGCCCATAGGAAGCACTTTATATACACTTTTTGTCTGATCGATTGGTTAAAATATATATATATATATTTATATATATATATTTATATATATATATGTATATATATATAAAGTTTATTTTTATATATTTTATATATATATGTATATATATAAATATATATATAATTTATTTTTTTCTCATTTCCATATACCATAACTCATTATTTCTCATATATTGAAAATAATCAAATGACACAAGGGTCATCATCCATAGTGATAATATTTGTGGACTGATAATGAAAGATTTTTAAAAATCTGAGGGGAAAAGCACATAAATAATTGCCTCACTCTTACATTACTGTCACCTGCTTTCAAAACAGTTGAAAACAGAAGGTTTAATTGAATTAATTTTTGGTAGCTGCCACTATAGATCACTTCTATTCTTATTAGATTTTTTCATCTTCCCTCCTAGAGATTATATTTGCCTTACTATTCATCCCAAGGAGAATACAGAAAGAAGTTTACCTTCTAGAGATTAAACAAACATAAAGCAGAATAAACCCGTATTTTCACTGGGCTTATGGTAGATCTGATTTGTCTTCCCTCTAGAATGATTTTTTTCATATTCAATTTTACTAAAAATTCTCCATTGCTTCCCACTCCTTTTTCCTTCCCTACCCCAAACAGTTGAATCCTAACTCTAGATAGAAACCTTCAATTTTAAGTTCAGATATTTATTTTCCCCTGTGTTTTAATTGAACAGTTTTAATATCTGTGAGAGGCAGCATGGTGAAGTGTATATAGAAAGGTGGCTTGGGAGCTAGGAAGTACTTTCACACACACATAGTCTCTGTGTGACTGGGCAAATTACTTAACCTCTCACTAGGACTGCAAGTTCCTGAGACAGTGCCAACCTACATTGCTGGAGAGAATTTCTTAACCATGGAATTCCTTCTACTTCAAAATAAAGAATACCATCCAGTCCAATCCAAGATTCTTAGGGCAAGAGAGTCACAAAACCGCATTAAGAATTGTACCTGAAGATGGCTGGCAGAACACGAATAAATAATAGAAATCACTTAAAGTGATTAAATATAGCTAATATTTATCTGGTCATTGGATTTTAAGTGCTGGAAAAGGGCTTAGTGATCATCTTGTCCAAGTTCCTTGTTTTATAGATGAGGAAATGATCACATTTTAAGCTTCAGTGATTTGGCATCAGATCACATAACAAATGCATGTTAGAGCCAGGATAGATTCAGATCTTCTAAATCCCACTCCAGAGTTGTTGCTGCCACAGTATTGTCTTTCTTTGAATGCCTCCATTAATATGAAGAAAGTCTTCAAATGAAGCAGCAGGGGACGAACAAGAGAGAAAGGTTAGAGATGACTGTTTTATTTTAGGACTGGTGTCCCTACTGACAGAAATTGGAGGGGGAACAATGAGTGTTATTTTGTACCTTTGATGGTAAGATTTTCATGTGGAAATCTCCTTAAGGCAGAAATATGTAACTGGCAGAACTGTCTCTGTTAACCAGAAGTAATATTACTGCATGGGAATAGACATGATATATTTAGGTTTATCAAAGAATTAGATATTTTGTCTCATGGATATACTTTTGAATGAGATGTAGAGCTATGACTTAGAAGAAACTTAGATGGATTTGTAACTGGTTAAATGACTTTACCAAAGAGAGTTGATAAACATTTATGGGATCATAGGATTTTAGCATTAGAAGAGACTGGAGTGGCTGTCTAGCCTAATTTATACCCTAAAATGAATCCCCACTACCTAGAAAGTAATCATCCAGCCTTTATTTGAAGAACTCTAACCAGAGGTTGGATCTTGAGGCAGATTATTTCACTTAGCTCTATATTTATGAAGTAATTTTATGACATTCAGACAAAATTTGCCCCTGCAATTTCCAGCGACCACCCGAACTCTGCTCTTAGAGCAACGCAAACAAGTCCAAATCCTTCTTTCACATGGCAGTCTCTCAGTTACTGAAAATAATTATTTATGTTACTCCTGAAGGGGAGTGTTTCTATTAAATGTTTAACACCCAGCTCTTGGAGAGTGGTAGGTGTATACACGTTATACTTTTAATCTGATTATTAACACTTTTTCCTTTACTTCTCAAATCTAGGCAATTAACAAAATAAATTAAACCTTAATTTGTAGCATTTCCTGATTTCTGAGGTAGAAATGCTCATACCAGAAATTTAACAGTTGGTATTATGAGCTGGCTCCAGCATACCCCTGCCCCCAAGCCTTCTCCTTTATGAGCTAAGTATCACCAGTTTTTTCATCTGGTCCTCACATGGATTCAATACTCTGTAGCCCTCTGGTTGTTCTCTTTTGGACACCTTCCATCTTATCAACGTCGCTCCTAAACTTAGTGCACAGAACTGCAGATAATATGATCTGGACAGGGCAGAATACATAGGAACTATTAACCACCTTTTTCCTGGAAACTATACCTGATGCAACCCAATTGACTCTACTGCTAACTTTTTGGCTACTCTATCACATTGTTGAGTCTTTGAGCTTGCAGCCAATCTCTTTGTTAAGTCTCTACTAGAGAGCTTTTGGAACCTATTTTTAACTCTGTTGTGTTGAACATTATTGATAATGACTTTGATGAAGAAATAAATGTCGTATTTATCAAATTTGAAGATGACCAAAACTTGTAGAATTACAATACATTGAGTGACGAAACTAGGGGACAAAAACAGCTCCAGAAATAGTAGGCTGTGTCTTCCAAAATGAAATGTAAAATCCTAAAGTTAGATTTAAAATACAAGACTGAAAGTATTAAAAAAAAAAAAACAAAACGACCTAGCTCGACTGTGGTCAGCATCAACTAAAAACTCTGAAGTTTTTATTCACTACAACTTCAGTATTAATTAACAGTATAATTTCATGGCTCAAATATGGAATGAAACTTTAAGCTGAATCACTAGAGTTATTTGATCTTAGAACCTTAGGAAATAAAAGCTGCTCCTCTCCCACCATAATGACAGTTGACATTTTAAAAGTTTTTAGATTTTATTCAATTAGTCTGTTAAAACGACAACAGCAATAGCCTAGATCTCCCCATCTTGCCTAGACTGGAAGTACAGGGGATGAATGGGCCTGATCCCACTGTGATTAGGTGATTTAACCTGCTCTGTTTTCTTCCATTCACTCCATTTTAATTTTTAAGGAATTATCTTCTTGAGTGAGCTTTTGGACCCCCTTTTCCATTTGGCCAATGCTGCTTTTTGAAGCATTCTTCTCCTCAGTGGCTTTTTGGAGCTCTCTTACCATTTGGCCTAGCTTATTTTTTAAGGCATTATTTTCTTCATTATTTTTTTGTGTCTCCTTTACCAAGCGGTTGACTTGTTTTTCATGATTTTCTTGCATTGCTCTCATTTTTTATCCCAATTTTTCCTCTTCCTCCTTTGCTTGATTTTAAGAATCCTTTTTGAGCTCTTCCATGGTCTGAGACCAATTTACATTTTTCTTTTCTTCTTTTGAGTGCGCATTTTGATCTTGTCACCATAGTAACCTTCTATAGTCAGAGGTTTGTTTTTTTTTTCTTTTTCATTGTTAGCTCATTTTCCCAGCCTATTACTTTATTTTTAACTGATTGTTAAAGTAGGGCTCTGCTTCCAGGGTGGGTGTACTCTCCTAAGCTTCAGGAGTTTTGTGCAACTGTTTTCAGAGATAGTTCTAGGGACCTGTAAGTTTTCAGTTCTTCCAAGGCAGTATGCACTAAGGAGAGGTGTTTACTCCTCTCCTGGTCTGTGCTCTGGTCTGTGATTGACCACAAGGACTCTTGCGTCCTGGAACTGTGAGGAGTGTCCACCATCCCCTGTGGCCACAAACTCTGCTATGCCAGTGCTCCTCCTTGCCCAGGGCCTGCCACCCTAGACTTCAACCCGGATCTGAGTATGGGCAAAGCAGCAGAGTCCTGCCTCAGTAATCTGACTTGTAATCAGTAGCCTGACCTTGTAATCTTCTGATCTGTTGTTTGACCCCCTTACTGTCTTTGGGCCAAAAGCTCTGGAAGCAGCTGCTGCTGCTACTGATTCAGTCACTCCTAAGGCCTGCTCCTGGTTTGCGGGGGCCTGAGCTGGGGTGGTACAGCCTAAGCTGGACTTCGTTCCTCTCTCATCCTGGTGCACAGAACTTTCCTGCCAACCTTCCAAGTTGTCTTATGCTAGAAATTTGTTTTACCCCATCTTTTTGTGGGTTCTGCTGCTCTAGAATTTGTTTAGAGTCATTTTTTAAAGTTATTTGGAAGGGCCTGGGGGAGATTTCAGGCAGGTCCCAGCCTTTTAGACTCAGCAGTCTTGGCTCCACCCTCAACTTGCTCTGTTTTCTGACCTGGTTAATTCTCCCATCCTTAGGCACTCTGGGGCTATGCCCCTCCAAATTTCCCTTTCCCATGGGGCTTACTATATTAATGCCAAACTTAGTGTGGACACCCAATTGGCTTAGTTTATTGCAGTTTACAACCACATGAGATGAAGTCTCCGCAGTAGTAATGATTACTGACTTGTGCCACTGTAGCAAGATTGACGTTTGTATAATACAGCAAAATGTTTACTTTTCACGGAGCTCTTTACATAAATTATCCCATTGTCTTTATTTAAGTACCCTGTGAGTCAGGTAGTACAACTGTATCACTACTCCTATTTTACAGACGCATAATCTGAGGCTCAGTTTGGTTAAGTGATTTATCTGTTATAAGACTGTTAAGAACTAGTAGAATTTGAATCCCAGTGTTTCCTGACTACATGTCTAGTTCTCATTCCCCTCAACTATGCTGCCTTTCAAGGAATCCACTGTCTAATTGAAGATATGAAAGAAATACAAATGAGTATAAAATAAAATCACAGGAACATTAGAGTACATATAACCAGGGACAGATGTGTGTGAATAAATTGTCATAAGGGTTAAACTTATTGAGGAAAATAGAAAAACTAAAGGAAAATACAAAAGGTAGTTGTGTAGACAAAAACAAGCAACATAAAGAAGGTCTGGAAAAGTTTTGTAGGAGATTAGGTCTTTGAGTTGTAAAGCTCAAAGGGGGATGCTCAAAGGTGTATCATAGGATGAATTATATTGCTTGCCCTCGCAGAACTTCCAGTACAGCCTCACAGATAATGGAAAATGCCTTTAAAGATTCTAGGCATGATCTGGTTATCACCTATTGTTGTTCAGTCATTCTTCAGTTACGTCTGACTCTTCATGAGCCCATTGGGGGTTTTCTTGGTAAAGATATTAGAGAGGTTTGCTGTTTCCTTTCCCAGCTCATTTTACAGATCAGAACTAAGGCAAACAAGGTTAAGAGACTTGCCCACACACAGACTTGCTCACACAGTTAGTAAGTGTCTGAGGCTGGATTTTAACTTGAGTCTTCCTGACTCCAGGCCTAGCATTCTATCTGCTGTGCTACCTAGCTGCCCATATCACCTGTGCTTGTACTAATGTATTTCCATCATCCATGGCCATAGGAATGAAAGGAAGAGATAGAGATCTAGAGTACTGTGTAGAAAAACATTAGCAAAACTAAATCAATCATGGACTGATTGTAAGGAACAAGGGGAGAGAGGGAAGAAGTATTTAGAAAGCTTGAAGGTTACTGATAGGATTAAGCTTGGGAAGCAATTTTTAAAAAATAGAATGTATTTTTGACATTTAGTTAGAAGTGGGCCATATAAATAGAGATATTTTGTAGACAGCAAGCTACAATATTAACAAGTTCAAGTGTTTTTATTTTCTGTGTCATTAGTATCTTCACATCCTTCAGATACTTTGTTTATTACTTCCTCATTACCTTCACCGTTATGTCATCTCCATCAGGAATCTCTTCTATATATTTTCTTGGTTCCCTTGGCTCCTTTTCTCAGCACAAGTACCACTTTTTCTTTCTCTGTAAGCACTTTGGAGGCTATGATGCTGGAGTTCACATGTGTTGGTACTCCTGTCCTTGATGGGGGAAGCAGTTGTTAAGTTGGCTTTTGCAAATCTTTTCAATTTTTCTTCCTCTTCCCATATTTCTCTGTAGTATTCATATTTTTGAAGCAATGACATTATGAAGCACTGACACTGTGTTACACCGATGTATCGAAAATTGTGTTCTTCAATAAAAAGGTTTCTACTTCCGTATTTTTATTACGATTTGGCATAATCCTTCATATAGTTGTTAAAAGCTTGCAGTTGTTTATTTGAGGACTATTTGTTCATATCCATTTATGCAGTGGAGAATTGCTTTTTATCTAATATGTCTAAGATACAGGTAGCTAGTGTAATACATAAAGTACTTGCTTGGAGGCAGAAACTCCTGAGTTCAAATCCTGCCTCCAGATAATTACTATCTGTGTGGCCTTGGACAAGTAAGTCATTTCACCCCTCTCAGCCTCTGTTTCCTTATCTGTAAAATGGAGAGGATAACAGTAGCTTCCTTACAGGGATCTTTTGAGGACTAAATGAGATAAAATAGGGAAAGCTCTAGCCAGCCTTAAAGTGCAAAATAACAACAAAAATAATGATAATAACTAATATTTATATAGTAAGTACTTCCTGTATTCTAGACTGTGTGCTACACACTTTACAAATATTACCTCATCTGATCCTCACAACAGTCCTGGGAGAGAGGCGTTATCATCATCCCCATTTTTAGATGAGGAACTGAGGCAAACGAAGGGTCACACAGCTAGTAAACGTCTGAGGTTCCTAGCATTCTGTCTACTCTGCTACATATATAAATTCTAGTTATCATCATCGTCATCATCACCGTCATGTTTCTTGGATATCCTGTCAGAGACATTTAATGCAAATATTTTTTTCTGCAAATCAGCACTTTCCTTCTTATGCTACTTACATTTGTTTAGTTTCTGTAAAATCTTTTTTTTGTGTATAAAATCTTTTTATTTCATGGGATTGAAATTACTAAATTTGTCTTTTATGATCTCTTCTCTCTCGTATAGTTAAAAATTCTTGCCCCAGCCATAGCTGTGAAAGATATTTGAAATTTGAATTTCTTATAAATACTGCATATGTACACATATAATATATGTATATGAATATATAGGTATGTGTGTATATATGTGTCTATATATACATATACATATATATTTGTTGTGGTGTTATTACTCATCTACTCTAACCACTTTGAGTTTATTGTGATATATGTTGTAAGATGACAGACTAAATCTAATTTATGTGAGACAATTTTCCAACTTTTTCCAACAGTTATCAAACTATTATTTTCTTTATCTAGTGTGTTTGTTCTGCTGTTCTACTTTTCAACTTTTCAGATTCTGCCATACAGTTTTGGTCATTATTAGAGGATAATTTGAAATCTGGAAGTGCTATTTCCATATCATTTCTACTTTTGATTCTAGAACTTTTGTTCTCATGAATGAATTTTTAAAAAAATTTTGTCGTACTATAAGATATTCTTTTGGCAGTTCAACTATTATACTAAATCTGCAATTAATTAGGGAAATACTGTCCTTTTTATTATATCACTATGGCTTAGCTGTGAGCACTGAATAGCCCTCCAACAATGTAAGCCATTCTTTATTTCTTTGAGAAGTGTTTTATAATCATATTTATAAAACTCGGGTATTTTATGAACTTTGTACATATTTTAATGAGACTTTATTTTCTATTAGTTCTTACTGACTATTGTTTATTGTTATACAGAAATGTCATTTTTTTGGAGGGGGAGAAGAAGTGTTATTTAGTAGTCTGCTACTTAAAATTAATTGTCTAATTTAGTTTCTTTTGATGTTTTTTTTTTGGGTTTTCTAAGTATAGAAATAGTTCTGCCTCCTTTTCTCCCTATGTTTAAATCTTTAATTTTTGCTTATTGCTATACTTAGCTGTTCTATTAGCATCAAATGGGGAGGAGGGTGTATTCTTGCTTTGCTCCTTTTTTTCAAATTAGGAAACGTTTTAATGATTCTCTGTTTCAGTACCATTTGGTTTTAGATATACTTCTTATCATGTTAAAATGTCTTTTATATGCCTGTGTTTTGTAATGTTTGTAACAGGCAGGTTTGTTGTCTTTTTTTGTTTGCTACTGGAATTGTTAAATTTGACCATCACATGTCACAGTTTGCTGGGTAGATTTTTAATTCTTTATTTGTTATCCTGGATGCCTTCTGTGCATTCAGTGAATCAGTTTTTTGTTTTCTGTATTCAGATATGTTTGACAGGTTTCTTGTATTATTTCTTACATTATTGTATTTAAGTTTTTTTGACTTCTCATGTCAAAAATTCAAATGTTTTTTGACTTTTCCATATATTCTTGTGGAAATTTTATGATCTTTAAATTATCTCTAAGTATCCTAAGCAGAGACTGTATTTTCTTTTAATTCTTTTGCTTTTCACTTCTAATCTTGCAGATTTGTTTTTTCACTCCTATCCTTGGATTCCTAATCACATTTCCTCTATTTTGCATCTCTTAAGAGATTCAGTATTATGGATTCAAGTTTGTTCCCTCCCCTCCCCCCTTTCTGCCAATTATTTGTACTGTATAGGCCTTAAATTCTGCTTTCACAATTCTTTCTCTCTTGAACCATTTGGGAATATTCTGATGATACTATGCTCTCACACCTTCATCAGGTATAGATTCAATTTCCTTTGTATTGTAATATTTATTCAAAGATATTTGGACTTATTTAAATGTCCTGGTGGCCATCTTCCCTTCTATTTGGTTTTTGTATTTTCTCTGATTTATCTTCTTGTACTCAAGGTTTTCCTCCTGAAAATGGGTAGTTTCAGACCTTTTTCCTTATAGTCCCCTATTACTCAATTTCAGTGAACTTTCTTACCCCTTTAAGACACATCCCCTTCGGGGATAGACTTCAAAGCTGCATCAACTTCCTGTCAGGTTGAGGAGTTCACTTTTTAATGGTCTTAGTCTCTGCCCCCAGTAACTTTTGAGAGGGGGAGGAGGAGAAGGAACAGAATTGGCCCCAGCTGAATGTCAGTCCTTTTTCCTAAATGCTTGATGCAGCTCAACACACATGTTGGTGCCCTACCCCAATTCCTTCTCTGTTTGAGTGCTATAATAGGAGCACGCCACTGCCACAGTAATAACATCTGTCTTCTTTCATGTTCTTCTGCTTCTATGGATGTAGGGTAAGGAAGAATTAAGGTCTCCTGCTTGTGGCTACAGAATGGTGAGGCAAGAGCTGGGGGCAGGGTATGTTGGCAGAGACTGCAGTGGTAGCAGGGGCAACTGCAGAACACAAGCCGGTGGGTCCCGTTTTGATATACTGGCTGAGTAGGGGTGCTGGTGAGGAAGGTGTTGCTTAGGATTATAGATTAACCTTCTCTCCTCTTAATTCATCAGTTTGGTGATGACTTTTTGGTGTCTTTGCCCTTGGAGACAGCTACAATTACTTTACCTTTATACACAATTCTTATTTGGGGGAGTTTTGAGAATTCCTGAAGATTAGATAAAATGCCCTTATCTGCCTGCCTTAATTGTGTATTATCTTTTTCAAAGCCTTTTGGGGCATATATTGATATGATTATACTACCCAGATTTTTTTTTTAAGGACACTAGTCTCTATTGGTTTTCTCTTAAGAAAATAATAGTTCCCCTGATGGATTTGATTTCAAAAGACATTAGAAAAATTATGAACCAAAGAGGAACAATGAAAGGGAAATACTGGGGGTGAGGGGTGGGGAGGAAGACATTTACAATGAATTCATTTAGAAAAAAAAAGTTGCAAAGAAGGCAATAAAAAGCATATATTAAAACATTTTTCCTCACAATTTAGAGGTGAGCAAAAGAAAGGTTGAACATTAGTAACTCCACCACAATCTAGAATTTTAAGATGGTGAACAGAAATGAATCATGGCCCCAATTTCATGGAATTCTTTATGATAATGAGACAAAAATATTTTCTACACTGAGAGATGTAAAATCATCTTGTGAACATGAGATAAAACTACTTTCCACCATTATCTACCCACCTTGTCTTCTCTGCTGTGTTGGCAATAATTCCAAAGTGACCAAGCTGAATTTTGCAGATGGGAAAAGAGCCTGATGACTCACTCAAAAATGTTCATAAAATTGAAATGACAGGCTAATTCTTAAGCTTTCCTCCAAAGTTCATCTGATGTTGGAGACCTTTGATGCTTTTCGTTGTTTTATATAGATTTTTAAACTCCCAACTTTAGGAACAGTAGGATGAGAACTTGTGTAATAAAGATGGAGTACAGCTTGTTTACTTGTATTTATATGTAGAAGTGTTGACAACCTGCACAGAAAATTTTCAGCTTTAATTTACACTAGATAAATGCTGAAAATGCATGCAAAAATGTATTATGATCTGAGATCTATATTTTATACTTTATCCATCTATTTAGTTCAAGTGCCAATTTAATAACATGTATAGTATTTTCTCTAAAAGTGTTAACTGAAAACACAATTGACTTGGGTTTCCATCTGATTCTACTTAATAATTAAATTAAACCTGGAGAGAAATAAAATGGTTAGACTTAACAAATTTGCAAATTGTCAATACGCTAAAGGTAAGAAAGTTGGGGAAAATTTAGAAATATTAATGAATTGATTTAAATATGTAATTAAAATTGAATTATGTACAAGATCTAATTTTTGAGAATGTAAGAGATGATCATGTGATTAAAATAACTTTTCAATTAATGAAAATATGTTGAAAGAAATGCAAATTGATCTTTCTAGGTGTAGTTGGGCATAAGAGAGGTTTTTTTTTTAAATGTCATTTAGGATTATAGCCACTAATCAGGTTATTAAATATATAGCATCTTTCTCTCAAATGAAAAGGTCTGTCTAAATGCCAAATTAGAACTTTGAAAGGGCAGAAGAGCAATCATTTTAGCACCTGTCTAGGAATATGTGATTATTGATTTTATTAAAGGACACAAAAGATCAAATGAAACCTAGATATGGTAAAGATCAAACAAAATCAATTAAAATTAGAGTGTAATTGTGCTAATTAGTGATAATTGCCTTAGAATTTTGTGAAATCTCAGAAAACATTAAAAAGAAAACACATACCTTTAAAAATATAAACCAATATGCTAAATTATGCTCAGTTGGCCTTAGCCATAACAAGAACCTTCAGAACTTAAAAAGCAGTGGCAGAAGGAAAAATGTGGGTTCAGGGGATCTGAGCTTGAATCCTGGCTCTAACATTTATTAGCTGTTTGACCTTGGGCAAATTCTCTGGGCCTCAATTTCCTTATCTGCAAAATGAGGAGCTTTAGACAAGATGATTTTTAAGACCCTTTCTAGTTCTTAAATCTATGATCCTATAAACTTTGCATCATAAGGACTCATGTAAAGTGAGAATGGAAGCAAGGAAGATTAGAGTTATCCTGTCTTTGCAAGTTTCAGGGAAAAGCTGGGCTGCTAGTCAGTACTGCTAATATGAGGTTAAACTTGGAGCCACATGTCTACATCTCAATGCAAATCAAACTAATTCACATGAAGCATACCTGAATGATTACTGAAGGGCATTGGCTAGCAAACATTTTTTCCTTCATTCAATTGACTCCACAGATGCTCCACTGTAGGAATTGTATTGTGGGTTTCTTTGCCAGGAAACTGTCTATATCTGAGAATGGGTCTTATACTTCCATGTTTTCCCATCTGCCACTTAATTAGCTGGAGTAGTTGAGTTCCTGGAAGATTTACTTATCAGTTTAAGACTGTTAATGAAAATGCGTTGCATCATTACAAAATAAGTAGGCAGATAGCAACTAAATATTATGCTGTTTTTTTTTAACCCTTAAAGCTATATAAACACTACCGCTGTTGAATGACTCCAGACTCAAGTTAATTTCACCTTGGAGAGACATTTGTACATGCTAGTATCCATGTGAAAATGGAGCAAGCAAAGCTTTTTTTGTCAGTGTTGTCAGAGCCAATAACATTAATTTCCTTCCCAACTACCTTCTTTTACTTATCAGTCCTCTACAAATTCTTTTCTTTTTATTATGTTGGTTTTAAAAAAAGAAAGAAAAAAGGAAGTTTCTACTTTTATAAAATCAGGAAGCTCAGATTCAAGGAGAGCTCTTCAGCCCCACCATATGAATATTTCGATCACTGCATGTTACTAATGGGTGTAGCAATAAGGCTGCTTACAGCTTCTGTGGAGGTGTAAGACCAACAACACAGGCATACAAGAAGGCTGCTAGCACAGATTCCTTGAACTGCTTTTCTAAGGAAAGTAACTTTAAGGGGTTTACAGTCACACTTTAATTAAACATATATATATTATTCACTTAGTTATGGGGAAAAAGTCAGCACCCTGAAATAGTTACCAGAGAGAGAACCACCAACATCTGGGTTTTCAAAGTGGGGGGGCTCCTTAATGGCTACCCAGAGTCTCATCCAGCCAAATCACATGGAACATTCTTCAATGACTGGGCCCCCCCAAGCAAAATGCTAACATTAGAGTATATATACACTTCTTCAGGGTCAGCCCACAGAGGGCATCACAGGCATGTGACTCAATCTCAGGTGACTTATGCTTTCTTTCGACTTAAGCAGGTCATCAAAGACTTTGATTCAATCAAAGACTCAAAGGCACTTGACTGCCTTAGTGCTGAGAAGCTCCCCAAAAGAAAAAACAGCAAAAAGTTGTACTTTGCTTGCCATTACATTGGGTAACTATATTTTAGAGATATAGCCTGCTATAGATTTTATGTTATCTTGTACTTGTTAATATGTTATCTTCCTATTCATAATGTATTTCATGAATCTGCAGCCACAAATAGATAGTAAATTTCTTGAGATCAGTCCTTAGTTTTTCAAGCCTCTGTATAGGACTTTTGTAGTGCTCAAGATATAGACAATAACACTAAATAAGTCTCATTGAGTGACTGCTTGTAGTAGGAAGGCCGAATTTATAATCTCAAATATAATCATGTATATATTTGAATGGTTCGACATCGCAAGGTATGAGAGATTCTCTAAGTAGAAAACAACAAAAAATTTATTTA
>CM053622.1:615514862-615547529 GCA_028646595.1 Phalanger gymnotis | reverse complement strand
CAGCTGAGCTTCTGGCGTTCTCAAGCCCCACCTCAATGGCCAGAGACCATTGATACCCGAGTTGGCCCCTCTTAAGTCATTAATCTACACCCACACAGGTTTCACACCTGATAGGGCTTTGGGCCTGGGGCTTAGCACTTAACAGCTGAAAGTACTTCCACTGAAAAGAAACAAAAGCCATGCTAAGGAGACAATTTTGCTTAACAACACACTGCTTGTGATTGGCAAGAGAAAAAGCCCATAGAAGGAGAAAGTTTGTAATGTCAGAGTGAAATCTCCATCAACATAGTGCTTAATCATCTCTCTTCAGCTTCGTTTACCAGATTCCAATGGACACTGAGGACATTATAGAATGATATTATGAGAAAAATTCTACACATATATCAAAGCAGGGAGAAAAACGTCATTAAGATGATGTCTTACAGAGCATCAGAAATATCATTGATATTTTTGGTTGGTATGTACCATTTGACTAGGGCCAGTAGAATTGATCTATAAGTAAGTCAGAGATATGAATCATTATACTTTGTAAAATATATCATCCCTTTAAAATATAAGCTATTTTTTTCCATTTTATTTTCACGTTAGTATTTTAAGACATCTTTAGATTCTCACACTGGCCACTATCTTTGGGCAAAGTGCATTTCATATACAGTACACTGGTGAATATCCTACATTATAGCAGTGTCTTTCAAGACCAAGCTCTCCATTATTAATCATGGATAAAAAGTGAATTTCAAAGAGCAGGCTATGTTTCAGGAATATTAACAGCTCATCTTTATGTTACACTTTTTAAAAGGGCTTTCTCCACAACAAAATAGCTAAGTAGGTATCTCCCTAGCCTAATTCAGTTATCACTGGGAAGATGTATGGAGAAGAGTGGCATCAGTGTCAAGGTAATAGTGAAACATTCTCATTTCTTCACAAAACTAGCATGTTTGAGTAAAGAATTAAGGCCTCTGAATATTTGAAGAGTTACTTTTGCTGAGATAACTGCAAATATGAAGACGGAATGCTTTATCATTACTGGATAAATATCACATTACTCCTTATTGCTGACAGAGACCCAATCACAAGATGTTTGGATTTTGTTTTGGGGTGTGTGTGTGTGTGTGTGTGTGTGTGTGTGTGTGTGTAACCCTATCAAAGGTGTATGTGTGGAATTATAGTGTGATTCTAAGGAAAGTATACGAAAAATAGTTTATGGTAAAGAGAAAAAAAAAACCACACATTTATATACATTCCTGTCTTTGCCCCCTTCTCTCTAGCATTCTCAAGGGATCAGGTGTATTTCTTCCTGGTTTTTTGCTGCTTCATTCTCCTTAGCTCCACTTTGTGGACCTACACATGCCTGTCAGTTTTTCCAGGCAAAATGAGTTGGTTGTTAGAGCCCTCCATTCTTCTCCCAGCAAAGCAAGGATTAGACATGATAAATTGTCTTTATTCCAGTTCTTCCTGCTCACCTTTTGTTAAGATCTCTTCTTTTCCCTCCCTCTCTTACTCTCTTCTTTGAATCTGGTCTCAAACAGTTGTTAACCACCCCTCTCCTTTGTTCCTTGGTATGCATGCCCTCTATCCCTTACTCTTTCCAGTAAAGTAGAGAAGGAAAAGGAAAGGAGGAAGAAAATAACATCTTGGCAAAGCTACAGTTATGCTAAAGTTTGAGAAAAAGCACTGGTCCAGATGTGAAGGCTTTCTATTACAATTCTTTAAAAGAGGTACTTTTATAGTACTCTCTCCTCACATGAGAGACATGAAAAAGGAATAAGAACAAAAGTTTGATTCAAAATAACATTCCCAGAACTCTAGAGAGAAATTAATGGAATTTCTATTATAGAATCTAAGGAATTGAACTGAAGGTTCATTTATCCATAGAAAGGGGTTGGGTTTTTTTGTTTGTTTTTGTTTTTTACCTGAACCTTAGACTTAGGGCTTGGACAAAAGTTCATTGATTTCTCTAGAAAGTAAAGTGGAGTATTAGAAGAGAAAGAGAGAGATGGAAGGGAAAAAAGAGAAGACAGAAAAAGGGAAGAAAACAGAAAAGAAAGAAGAGAAGAAGGAAAAGAGGAAAGGGAAGAGAGGGAACAAAAAGAAGAGAAATCAGATAATATGAGAGAAATGAGAAGAGGACACAGTGTTTAAGCTAGATATAGGATATATTAGCAAGAAAAGATAGTAACCCCTAGAATCAGATATAAAAAATGGATCCCATTGATGAGAAGGAAAGTGAAATAAGGGTTGGCTAAAAGCAATTGATTAAAGCTTTGAAGTGGGAGCAAGATAAGCTATCTGCCATGTGCACCCTTGCAATTTTATTATGTTGTAGCAAAATAACTGTAAAGAGCAGACCATGTGCTATGAACGAATTCATGCCAGAAAACACTAGGTCTCTGACTGGTCCCTTCCCATGAGATTTGGGGAGGAGGAATATCTTTAAATGGAATCTTAACAGTATTTTAGCTATCATATGATCTAACAACATGCATTCCAAAGGCCAGAGTTTGGTAGTGATATGGTTTATTTATGTTTGTATATTCCCTAATATATAACTAAGCAGAATTAAATTCCGATCAGGTGCTATGAGGAAAGACTCACTCTTCTCCATCACCTCTCAAAAATGGGCATAATTTCTGGCCTCTCACATGCAACTGCTTTCATTACCCTAAGTATTGAGAGAAGAATGCTAATTTGTTATATTAAATCATTAAAACTGATGAGAAACTTTATTCAGCTTATTCCTACTTTTTGTTACAAAGAATAGTTGGTGGGATTTCGTGCCTTTTCGTGGGATGTATATAGATCATGACTTTCCATTTCTTACTTTGTTCTTTATCCACAGTAATGTTGTTTTGGGTGTTGGCGTCTGCTTTTTTATTTTTTTTTTTAACCAAAGGGGTATTGTTTTTGTGCTGTTTCATTTCAGGGTATCTGCTTTTCTATACTAGCTTGTTTTCATGACCTTAGTTCACTGAGTTCAGATAATAATTACTTCCCTTTCACATATTAGCCTGGAATTCATAATCAGGCTTTGTCTTTGGCTAGATCGTTGTGTTTTCTAAAGTTAGGAAATTTCTAGGAAAGCTTAAAAGCACATTTAAAAAAATTGACCTGATAATTTTGCAATCTCTTTTAATGTATTGATTGCTAAATTCTAAATTGATCCTAATTCTCATTGTTATCCTTTTCAAAAAAAAAAATGCTGTGTAGTGTTTTTTTTTTCAGCCCTTTGAACTTTACAAGTAATTTAAATACCAGCAGTGTGTATGGTGAAAGGCTTTTGAGTCACAAATAGATTAAAATTCTAACAAACTAGCTACCAGGTTATAGGCAAATTATTTCACAACTTTTCTAAGCCTCAATTTCCTTATCTGTGGAATGGAAATTATAATACTTAATCAACCTCCCTTGTGAGTTTGTTGTGAGGAAAGAATTCTGTAAACTTCAAAGTCCTACATAAATATGAATTGCTACTATTGTGTTTTTTTTTTCCTGTTGGCTTTGTGTGAGAAGTAAAATTTAGAGAATTTGAGGGCAACATTAAGGGGGATCATGGCAAATAGAAACTGCTATAATGAATGAGTGATTAAAATTCTTGAATTTAAAGTCAATTTTCAAAAAGTATTCAAGTCCAGTTTTTAACCTACATGTAACATCAACCTAAAGGTAATACAGATGAACATGGAGCTTATTGTTATTAGTTATTAGACTGTTATTAGTAGTCACTTTTGGATATTGTCATACTTTATTTAAATTAGCTCAGACCTAGAGCAAATATAAAAAGATTAGAATGGAGTGTGCCAGTATAATGGTAAATTACAATCAGAGATCATGTACAATCTCCTAAATTTACCAAAAAAAGAGATTGAAGTTGAAAAGGGACCCAAAGTCATATAAGTAGTAAAAAATAGGGAGTATCTGAACCCAGGTCTTCAGCCTCTTAATTTCATCAGTTCCTTTGTATTCAGTTATCATCTCTAGATAGACTATTCTCAAATCTATTTATACAGAGCTAAACTCTGCTAACTTCCAGTCTTTCATCTCTAATTACCTATTGGACTCCCTGAACTGAATGTCCCATAAGACATCTTAAATTCAGAAGGTCCAAAACTGAGGTCATCATCTCTTCCCCCGACCCCTCTACTTTTTCATACTTCTCTGGTACTATTGAGGGTATCACCATCCTCCTAGTCATCCAAGCTTGCAATCTTCTCACTTTTTATTCTCTCTCATCCCCTATATCCAACCTGTATCCAAGACCTGCCAATTTTTACCTTTGTAATATCTCTTTGTGATATGCCTCCTTCCCTCCTCTTGATATTGCCACTGTCCTGGTGCTAGACCTTATCAATAGCCTGCTGGTGGATCTTCCTGACACAGTTCTTTCCCCACTCTGATCTATTCATTCAGTTGTCAAAGTGATCTTCCCAAAGGACAGGTCTGACTCCTTGTCACCTTGAGGATCACATATAAAATCATCTGTTTAGCATTCATAGCCCTCCAAAACCTGCCCTTTCCCCCAACTTTCCATCCTCCTTAAACCCCTCCCCAACCCTTAATATAGTCTTTGGCCAGTAACACTGGCTTTCTTGCTCTTCCTTGAATAAGATTCCCATCTCCCAACTTGAGGCATCTTCACTGGCTGTCTCCCATGCCTGAAATACTCTTCTTCCTAGGTTTCCTAGCTCAAATGCAAAAGTACGCTTGCCAAAAATACTATTTTATGGAGAACACACACAGGGCAAGCGTTCAAATGGTGCTTAGAAGAGGCGATACAAGGACACTCTCAAGGTTGTTCTCAAGAACCTTGGGATTGATTTTGTGACATGGGAGACATTGACACAGGACCGCTCAGCATAGTGTGCCCATATCAGAGAAGATACTGTGCTCTATGAGCAAAGTGGATGAAACAGCTCAAAGGAAAAGCAGGATGCTCAAGTTTTGGATTATCCACCCCAAATGTTCACACAGACTATTTGTGCCTGACCTGTGGTAGTGTATTTGAAGCTCATATCAGCCTGATCAGCCACAGTTGGACACATTGAATCTTGACTCAAACATAGTGATGTCATTTTGGCCCTCTTTGAGAACGAAGGACAACAGCTAACCAACCTAGCTTCCTTCAAGCCCCAGTTAATCTCATCTTTCACGGGAAGTCTGTCCTGATCTGCCTTCTCTCTATTGATTATTCCCAGTTTTTCCCGTATATAGTTTATTTGTACATAATTATTTGCATGTTATTTCCCTCATTAGACTTCGGGCTCTTGAGTACAGAGATCGTCTTTATTTTTATTTTTGTATTCTCAGCAGTTAGTACAGTAGGTATTTAATAAATGTTTATTAGCTGACTGACTCTAAATCCAGTGTTCTAAAATAAAGCTGTTGGTAGAGTTTATTCACTTAAGCAAAACAGAATCTTTGCACTATTAATCTATTAAGTTTTTTTTTGCTTTGCATGTTTATTTTCTTTTACTTTATGTTAGCATATACTTACATACATTTTTGAAAAGCAGCTAGATAGCAGTGGATAGAGCACTGGGTATGAAGGTAGGAAAACCTGAGTTTAAATATGGCCTCAGACATTTACTAATTGTGTGAACCTGGACAACTTACTTAACATACGTTTACCTCTGCAGAAGGAAATGGCAAACCACTTCAATATCCTTGCCAAGAGAACCCCATGGATAGTATTGACATGCTATGGTTTATGCAGTCACAGAGAGTCAGATGTGACTGATCCACTGAACAAATACACATTTTCTATTTTTTTTAAGTATCAAAATTAAACGAGGTCCAAAATAAGGCATTGGCAAAGATGCCTATATAATGGAGAAAGGCTCATCCTAAGTCCAGGAAGAGAAAAATTCTTTATAAATGGTAAACTCTTCAGATGCACTGGCTTTTGGGTGACATTGCATTGACTTCATCAAATGTATTAACACTAGGATTTGCTCAGTGAGATTCCCATCCACCTACAAATTACGTAACAGGAGAGAGTATGCAAGAGACTGGATGAAGAGTGTTTATTGTACAGATTATTCTGAAAACTCATCGACCTAATCTTTCAGTACACGTATCGAACAAAGACACTGTAGATGGAACATTGAGTTGGATTTTGAATTGAAGAGTAAGAGGGAATTCGACTGAATTTCATTTGGAAAGTGTTGATGCATTCTCAGGGACCCCCGGCTGCTATTCCTTGCTATGAAAGACTTTATTTTTAAACACCAAGCTTTTTGGTCATGCCTTATGACTATGGAGTATGGTATCCAGTAATTTTAGAAAAATCAGAATTTCAGCAATCTCAAAAGGCAATGGTTGTAAGATATATCATAAGCCGATGATAACTCAAGAAGGGGTTCTTGAAAATTGGATCATGGATATGCATGACCAGAAAAAGGGAGTTGCTTTGGTCTTGTAACAAGCGAATGCAGCCCAAAAGTATTGATATATAAATTCTTTGACATGTTATGTTTTGTCTCACTGATGTGGTTGTTCCCAGTGGAATAGGTTGCAATCTATCTGCAATTCTCATTCCACAAAACTCTTGTCTGTCATTTCTTAAATTTCCTTCCCACCCAAGAGATCACCCGGTGAGTTAGGCATCTTACTCTAGATATATTGACTTGAAATATAATTTCTTTTAGGGAAGAGATGCTTTTTTGTCTTTGTATCATCAGCATCTATCCCAGTAGCTGGCATGCTTAATGTTGATTGATTGATTCACAGGGATGCAAATACAATATGTAGGCTGGCCAACAACTACTTCTCCTTTTAAGTACATGATACCTTGCCTCCTTTTCTAGCTATATATTGCTGATGACATTTGTTGTGCAACTTCTCCTCTATCATCCTTTATTGCTGATAGATTTTAGCTTACTCATGCCCACCATGTGCTTCTCTGTTGCCCATTGGATGATTCATAACTTTACTTCTTCAGAGAGTATAATATTGTATGACTCATGGTTCAGCATCATCAGAAAGCTGTTGATGTTAGAAAAAGAGCCTTTGCTTAGAGGCATTAAAACAATGTGCATTTTCCTAAAGGCACTCCCCCCGCCCTGTTCAGTTCCATCCTTAGTGTGTAAGATGATGTATTGATGAAATAGCTCTACATGTCCTTCCACATATCATGACTTGAACAACAGAAATTCTTTCTCTGCTTTTTTTCTTCATTTTTGATAGTAGCATTCTTATGAATGACAAGAGTCATGTTTAGGAGATTCTCTGGCATTCTAGGTCTTGATCCAATCAGCTGAGTGTCATATGCATAAAATAGGAGCCCCTAGAGAACCTCAGCATCTACAGGAAATCCCCTTTGGATTTAGAATGTCATCATCCAAAATACCTTTACTGAACAACCATCTCTCTCTCTTTTTTATGCTTCATTTGTGCTGCCCCCCACACCTTCTTTGTAAATAATAAATATTGTTAACCTCACTTGATAGTAATAATCAGTCATCAAACAATTTTATCATTCTTATTCTTGTTTCAAGGAATCTTATTGATTTTAACTTGCACACAGTCAAGACCTTGTTGGAGGAGAGACTAAAGTGACATTATGTCCTACTGAATCAAGTTTTTTTTAATGTTTGATTTTATAGTTAACAGACAACATGCACTATAGAATCTTCTGTTCTTATTCCTTTTAGTCAGGTGTATATGACCTGCTGTAGAAAATTGTCTGTTTCCTTTTCATATCTATCATCAATGTCCTTGATAAATGTGCAGGTAATTTTCATAAAGATTTCATGGAGATGGAAAAGTAAGCATTTACATTGGTGTTTATTGATTATATCTTGATCTCCCTTTTTTTCTAAATAACAAAGGTCCAGATGTATTTTCAGTTTTTTGGTCTTCTCTCATCTTTGAGACGTCTTGAGACTTCATCCCTTAATGGCCTCAAAACAGTGTCATCTTCAATTCCTTCACTTTGGAGGCTATGATGATAAATCCAAATGTAGTACTTTCATTTCCTTTAATGGCAAAAATACTTTTAATAGAAATCTTGACATATTCCCCTGCCCCCATTTTTCACTTTTTGTTGTCTGCTTTCCAGTTTCATTATTGATTTTTCTGTCTATGCACTGGATTAATTGGCTTTCTTGCCAAGCTTTCTGTAAAGTTATTTTCCTATCCCTTGTTTCCCACAGTTTTATGAGACACTATGGTTTATAATCTTTCACCATTCTTCTCTGTATGTTTTTACAGATAAGTTTGTTTTCTAAACTAGTGTTGCCTTTGGCTGTCACATATCTCCGCTTAGCGAGGGGATTAAGTGTTTGAATGCTAAGACATTTTCTAGTCTCCTTTAGTGTCTTTATTGTAGCAATTAATTCATATTGGTTAATATTACTTAGAAAACGGAGACAGGATAAGTCAGTGTCCCCAAACCATCTCTCCTCCCCCATTTGGCATTAACAGCTTTTCAAAATAGGTCAAATAGTAGTCACTTCAGTTGTATACAATAATTTTTTCTTATTTAGTACTGATTTTGATCTTACGAGCTGATGGGCCGACTAGATAGATCATCAACACAGAAATGACTTCCACCTCAGTAACCTCTCATTTCATTCATTAGAAAATTATATATATATATAATGTATACAGACATATACACATATACATATATATATATTATGTGTGTATACACACATACATATGTATATACGCACACATAAATTTTGGTGTTTTGCGCCTTTTTTCTGATCATGTCCTGGACCTCCTTACTCTCTTCTTTTGAAGAACTAACTACTCTTTTTTCCTTGCTTAGCAAAGAGAGCCTTTAGTGCTTGCAGTTGGGAAAAAAAAACCTATAGAAAAGAAGGCTATAGACTACAGGTGCACTAAATTTATGCCAAAACTTTTCACCAACATGGGCAAGGCTGAACATTTTTATAATCATTTGAGATGACAAAATAATTAAACAGAAGCGGTACAAAGTTACGAGGTTATACAAAGTTAGGAGATTAATAAAGTTTTTCAAAGTAAAGCTAGCGAGGCTTAGGAACTAACTGAGTGGCAGGTGGTGGAGGTGGTAATATTCTGAGAAAATATATTAACAGATAATTTGTTATAGCAAGTTAGACAAGTGTTTTCATTGTTCTCCTGAAGGCAGCAAGGTTTCCTAGGGGAAAGCTCTTTTTCATAATCCTTCCCATAGCATTATCTAGTCTAACCCCTATCTAGCCCCTTGCAGTAATGCCAAGCTTTCAGAGGCACAATAACAAAATAACAGGCCCAGAATCTTCATTCCAAATCTTACAGAAAGTAGTTATACTGTTGCCCAGTTCTTCTGCATTGAAGTTGCTGAATATTAAAGTATTTTTTGTTTAATTAAAACAGTCTTAACTGTGTTCTCCATGGACTTCCTCTGCCTCTTCATTTTAGCAAAAAATATTGGCACATGGATTGCAATTATCTTCCTGGTGGTCTGTTTACAAATGCTTATCATACAACACTGTAATATGAAAAGAGCAAGTACCCCATTAAACAGTTTTTCTTGTTGTCTTTGGACACAAAATAAAGGCAATTCTCTTCTTGCCTCTCTAAGGAGAATCTCTAAACCATTCTTCAGCTGAGCTCTTATTTCTTTTATTTTCTAGATTTGGTTGTAGCAACAATTACAATATTAATATGATTCAGTTCCTACAGCAGAGTTTTCTTATCATTGGTTACTGGGCAAGGATCTCAAATTTAGAAAAGCATCAGTTAAATTTATGTTTATAGATGGTCTGAAAACTGTAATTCTTAGTGTCCTTTCTCATACCCTTATCAACCATTCTGCTGCCTTCCATATAGAAATGGGAGAGGCCTATGTAAGACTAAAGATTGTTTCATATTTCAGTCAATCAGCAAGAATTTATTGAGTGCTTGCTGTATGCCAGGTGCTGTGCTAAGCACTGGTAAACAAACGAAAGAAAAAGGACCCCTACTTCAAGGAGCAAACATTCTAATGAGGGAGGTTACAAGCGAGTTAACTAGGTACATCTCTAATCTGGGTGTATAGCCTCAGAATATTATGAGCCATTAGGATCAGACTCACATCTTTCAAGTTACTTTTCTAGTTGTCAGAACAAATTTTGATACAGTCCTGGTATTTATAACCCAGAATATTCTGCATCCTGAATCAAAGAAATAGTATATATGCTAAGATGGAAACAATAACTATTCCTACTCCCCTTTCCCCCCCAAAAAACTCCAACAACTGTACCTTAACTTACCTATCATTGATTAGTTTTTTTGGGTTTAACCTTGCGATATTATATAAGGAAAAGGTTGCATTAAGTTACTAACAAACACATGACCCTCATTCGCAACATAATATAATAACAACAAAATGAATAATCAAAGCAAAAAGTTAGTTCTGAAAAGTTAAGTACAGTAAATTTAAATACCAGCCACATGGAAAATATGACATTGAATATAACAGAATACTCTATAAGTTAAGAAAAAAAACCTTTCAAAAATATTTATATACTAGAAGAGGTAGCTTTCCTTTTTAGTAACATTTTTACATATTCTGAGATAATGGTACCTCTAATTAGGTAATGGTTTAAAACCAAATTATGTCTGACCTGCCTTCAATTCACTAGTAATAGTTTTCTTTCATTATTGTGTTTACCCCCCCTCCATTTCTTGGCATTGTGACATGACAAGTCAGCTGAATCAGGACCATAAAATTAAATTGGCTTAGACCACTATGGCATATCTCCTGGGTGCATTCAGGTGGCAATAAAGTTTATTCATTGGTTTCATCACTCAGGTGGGGTTAAGGTGATTTCAAGCAAGCCATCTCAATTATATGTTGAAATGACTGCCAGGTATTATTCACAGATAGCTTTACTGTCTCATCTGCACTCCCCTTTCATGCTTCCTAAATGATCATTGTTAATATTTATTATTTGTGATCCACTCGAGTTTCCTAATAATAACTAGCATTTTTATAATACCGACTATTTGCTTGGCTCTGTACTAAGCCTTTTACAAATATTATCTCAGTTGATTTCTCACAACAACCTTGGGAGGTTGTTTTATAGTTGAGGAAGTTGAGGCAAACAGAATTAAGTGATTTGCCCAGGGTTACATATCTAGTAAGTGTCCAAGAAGCAGGGATTTGAACTCAAGTCTTCATAACTCCAGGTCCAGTGCCCATCCCAATGCACCACCTCGCTGCTTGCTTAAGCCTATCTGGAAGTCATGAAACTATTAGTTTTGACTTCTTTTTTAATGACAGGTGAAGGGTTCACATTCTAAAACTATAATTTGCATTCATTTTCCAACCCAATTATGACATACTTGTCCTGCCACAATTCAAACTTTGTCCATAGAATACTAGGCTGTTTTGAGTGCTATGTAAATTAACTTGAATAAGTTATATTTTCAGCAACAGCTTAACATTTCATCACTTTCTATGTTTCTCCCTGTGAGGTCTTGTAATTTTTTATCATTTGGTTCTATTCCTGTTGGCTAGTCTGGTTTCCCCCCAAAAAATGTGTTTCGTAAAATTCGGTGAGCCCTTCTTGAAATAACATTTTTGGACCAAGAAAAGATGTTATGACTGTTGTGATATGATGTCCAACACTGCTCTCTACTGGAAGAAAAACAAGTCATAAAAAGTACCATTCAAGATTTATGCTATTTAGAAAATTTTAAATTGGTTCATAAGTACAGTGATTAAGAAAGAGTTCACAGTGTTTAGAGGATGGGGCAGCACAGACAATGTTGTGGGAAGATGCTTAATAGAAGAAAGGGAACAAAGCAGTACAGTGAAAGGAAATTATAGTAAATACATTTTAGAAGAATATTTTGGGAGAAAAACATTTCTGTTTATGAGAAAAGTCAACAATAGCTGTGGAAGAAAGACATGTATTATCAAAACACATTTCTTAAGAGTTTTCATTATTTTACTCTGAAAGACAAATATTTTATCTTATTATTCAGTAAAATAAAATTGTATATGGGCATATAAACACATATACATGTGTACATGTGCATAAAATAAATGCATGCATACCTTTTAAAAACATTGTTTCAAATATACAGTGAGCAAAACCTGAAATTATTTCACATTCAAATTGTAATAAATTGAAACCACTTCATATCTATAGCATATCTAATTAAAACAATAAAGTGCTTAAGTTGAATTATTCAGATAAATATAAAGGTCAGAAGATCTACTCTTTATTTAGCAACAGTTGAAGTTTGCTTTATAGATGCCAAATACATTATAGCTGGAATATTAAACACGATTTGTTTTTTTAAGCATTTGATGTACTACAGAAGGTCAATGAATATGTGTCATATATAATAAATATTTGGACTATACAGAGCCATAAAAAGATAAAGTTGTCTTTTAATTCTCTATTTCTTAAGAAAATAGCTCCCACTGTCTCTTAGCCATTATCTTTTATTACGTTTTCTTCTGAAGCATTTTAAAATTTTGTACTAACTCCTTACCTGACTGCCCAATCAATAGAGTAGGAATGCATTATTTAGGTATTAACATTTAATTCTTTTATTATGACCCAATAAAGCATTCAATGTGGGATCAATTCACAGGAAATTTTAATTGTTTAAGGAAATGCCTTCAATAAAACCAAAGGAATACATCTCATTCATTCATTGAGGCCTAATCGGTACTTAAAATCTGTTACCCATAACTGGGGACTCTGAATACAGCACTTAGACTTCTAAGTGAATCAAGGTGTGGAAAAATTGAGAATAAAATCTGGAGTAAAATACATTGAAATAAAATGAAAAATACGCTTTCCCCCCTTAATCTAAACATTGGATTTTTCAGTACAGAATTTATCCGACTGAATTGTGAGCTGTGTATACAAACAACCTATACAATCCTAAGTGCTTAAAGTAGAAATAATAGAAGAGCTACTAATGACAGTATCAGTTGCCACAAAGAACTTATTGTTCTGATTTTTCTCCATGGGAAAATTGGTTCCATTCATCATGCAATATTGCCTAACACAATAAAACCTATCTTACCACAAAGCAAATAATCTTTCAGGTGGTAGAGCAGGGATATTAAACTGAGGGTTTTTTTTAAACTTTCTGTGAATATTGATTTATATAGCACTTCCCTAGTTTTTATAAGAATATTTAAAAATTCATAGTGGCTTATTTTTCATCATATTGAAAATAGATGTCCTTCTTGCATCATTAGGTAAAATACTTTAAAAGTTTCACCCTGACCTGAAATAAAAACAAAAGGAAAGATAAGTTTTAAAGTATGTGTTATGCTGGTACATAGCCTGGAAAATAGGCAAAAGTTTTGAAAGGATGAAATTGTCATTATTTAGCAATTTCATGAATGGCATGTGATATTCCTTTCACTGAAATATCTCAGAAACTCTTGAAATGTATCATCAGTTCCCTTTGCAGAATCTCAGAGGAGGAATGGCAACCTTATTATTTATCATGGGTCTAATTATTGTTATTTTATCCCCATGTTACAGATCGGGAATAGAGACAACAGCTTGTCCAAGATCATATTAACCCAGAAAATAACTCTAATTAAGTGCATGGCATTGAAGGAAAAACAAAAATAAATAAGGCAAGATCATTGCTCTGAAGGAGCTTATAACTCAGTGGAGTAGATATGTATACAAATACGTATGATGCAAATTCATATATAATTGCATTAGGATGAAACAAGCACTACTAGAGTTTGGTGGAAAGAGGCATTACTTTCCAGGTAGGACAATAGGGCCACCTGAATTGGCCCTTTTTAGAATATGACTTCAGTAAGCTGAGACCAGATGGGAAATAGAGCTTCCAGATTTGAGGAATAAAGACAGAGGAGGAAGAAGGTAGTGGGACTAGCTACTGCCTTCCTGGTTCAAAAAGCATCCTTTTAACTTTCTAAATTAATAGAAAATATATTTCCTAAATATGGTGATTTAATTAATACATCATTTCAGCCCCCCTTTGTGTGCATATGGCACAGCCTCTATGCAGAAACTAGCCCTTTTGAGGGGAACAAATTGGTTAGTTCCAAATGGCAGCATTAAGTTGCGACCAATTAAAATATCAGTACACTAGAATTTGTTCTGTTGGTATTAGTGATAAGTACAGTATACAAAATAATATAATCCTTGGAAAGGGACTTAGGAGGCATTAGAGATTTGAATTTAAAGTCCAAAGAAAGAAAATGAGTTGTGAATGTGTTACTTTTCTGATTCTAATAAACTCAGAACCAAATAGCAAACAGTTTTGTATGGCTCTCAGATTTTTTTTTTCTGTTTCCGATAGCTATAGCTATGTGCTATGGCATAATAGTGTTTATTATCAACAGTATGTCACTTTTTCAGAAAGATTTACATTAAGATTTTTGAGCATCTTAAAATATTTTCAATGCTTTAGATACAATGTTAAACCCAAGCAAAATATATTAGTATTTTTTAAAAATTTCTTTTAAGAAGAAAAGAAAGTAGAGAATACACTGTCATCAGTATTCATGGATTTTTCACTTTAAAGTTAATTACTTGTATGTGGATTATCTCCCATTACTTGGTATAGCTGTGTCCATGTGTTAACTGATGTAGAAATGGGCATGTATGTATGAGTCAGCACACTTTCTAATTTAATTTGACTTCTACTCTTGTTCAGGTAATTCTCCCTGTGCTCCTAACTCATATGATTTAATTAAAGACATGGCGAATTAAAATTTTAATAGTTTCCTGGAGCACTAGTAGAGGTTGATTTATTTAGAATCTATTTGGAGGCCTTCCATGATTTTCTCATGTGGGCCTGCTTGTACATAGCAATCAAATTCCTGAAATTTTTGCCAGATTATGAATATTTTCTTCCAGAAACAGTTTCTGAAACACTTTGAAGCCATTGTTGACCTAGATAACACCCAATAAATAAATAGTTAGCAATAATTCATTTGCACTTGTCTCTTTTATTTTTTATATATTCTTAGTCCCGGAAGCAATGGTTAATATCTCAGTGGCATGATGGAGACAGAGAAAACACAGTTTACACACAGATTTGTTTTTCTCAGTTATAGCCAACATTTTTTTTCTTCATTGAACCGCATGATATATTTAGGCCATTTTTTTTCTTTTTGGCTAATAAAGGCCAGACAAAAGGCACTGCTAGCTCCATTTGTAAGGAGTGTTTAATGCTTCCATATCTCCATAGCAAAACACACTCTCTCTCTCCTTTGCTTGATCATCTCTCTTCAGACCTTACTATTCTACTGCTTTATGGTGCCAATTAATTACCAGGCACTGTATGCCACGTTTTCTAAATAATCAACTTCTTGGCTCTACCCTAACAACTGGTAGGTGGATTTAGATGTAAGCATATGGGATTAAGGTTGTGCTGGATAACAAATACATACTGTGGAGTGGGGTCTAATAAGAGAGAGTCTTTGCCAAAGGCAACCAAGTCCTTCGCCTTATTCTCTCCTTCCCTATTTTAACAAAGGGGGAGGGAAACAGATACTGCTTCCTCTTAAATTTCTGTCTCCTGCTATTCTCTGCCCCTGTCTGTACTGGTTTTTTTTGTTTGTTTTCTCTTTTTCTGACCTCTCTCTCTCGGTAATTCATATACTGACAAAGACCACTCCTTTTTGATTTTGGATGCTTGCACCTTGTTAGGACATCTTTTCAGGGTGAATGCTTGAGTAATTCCATGGAAAAGATATAAAGTCAGATTTACTAAAGTACCTTTATGATATAAGAATAAATAATTCTAATTTAAAATTGGCTTTACTGGTAGAAACATTTTATATGGTAAATCAATTCATAGGTATTTATTTAAAAGCTTGCTATGTATTGGGCACCATGCTAAACACTGGGACATAAATAAAGGCAAAAAATTCCCTCAGGCATATGTTGTAATAGCTAGGTAGCACAGTGGATAGAATAGCAGGCCTTCTATCAGGAAGACTCATCTTCCTGAGTTTGAATCTGACTTCAGACACTTACAAGTTGTATTACCATGTGTAAGTCACTTAACCCTGTTTGCCTCACTTTCCTCATCTGTAAAAAATGAGCCAGAGGAGGAAATGACAAACCACTTCAGTATCTTTGCCAAGAAAACCCCAAAATAAGCTTGCAAAGAGTTGGACACCACTAAAAAACAACTAAACGACAGCAACATTTACAAGATGAATGCACAATATGTGAAAAGTAATTAGGGAAGGTAAGGCACTAGCAAATAAGGATTGGGGGGCACGGTACAGGGAAGGTGTACAGCAGAATTAAGACTTGGATTGAGTTTTGACAGAAAGCAGAGAAACCAAAATGGAGAGTTAAAGGGGGGTGAGGGGAAGGGAGTATTCCAGGCAGAGGTCCACCCAGGGCAAAGGCACAAAGACAAGAGGTTGAATGTCATGTTAGAGGAATTGCAAGCAAGGCAATTGGTGTATAGCTACTCTGTAGAGTTTATGGAGGAGAGCAAAGTGTATGAGTATTGGCAAAGTAGGAAGGGTCCAGGTTATGAAGAGTTGTAAATGCTAAAATAGAGAAGTTTCTCTCTGATCCTGAAAGGATAGGGAGGCACAAGAGCTTCTTCAGCAAAGGAGTGACCTAGTCAGACCTATTCTTTAGAAAAATCACCCAGTCAACTCAGTGGAGGATAGACTGTAATGAGAAGAGACTTCAGACGGAGATGCTTGTTGCCTTCTGACCTAGGAGAGAGATGATGAGGGCCTGAATTAGCACTGGGGATGTGTTCCTAGAGAGAAGGGGACATAAGTGAAAGGACAGGTCTTAGGTGTGTAGAAACCCCTCTCAGCCCAGCATCCTAACTCGCATCCTCGCTGTCAGTCTAGGGTCTTCAGCCATGGAGGGCAATGGCTACTGCTCCCCTCAGGATTCTAGGAGTAAACCTGAGAGATGAGAGTTTTCAGCACTGTCACTCCCATGCTCCTGCTGATGTTCTTCCAAATATTAATTAACCCATTGATTTTCATTAGCTTTTACAGAAGGTATTTATACCTTTACATATTTATACCCTTCTCAGTTATAGCAATAACAGTAGTTTTAAAGTATCAATAATATGTACTCTCCCCTTGCACATACAGGGACCTTTTGGAAAGTGTGCTCAAACTTAAAAGTACCTGTTTAGAGAACCATAACAGCAACCACGGTGGCATGCCCAGGATGGCTGCTAGTGCAGGTTCTTTTATCTGCTTTACTAGGAAAGACAGCTATTTCAGGGGTGAAAAATCTTCTTTAATTACATAAAATACAAACAGAGAAAATACAGAGCAGAGATGTCTGAGTCAAAGCAATACTGCTATATATACTTTACATCCACCAATGAATCAAGAGAGCCTTTTCCTCTGAGCAGTCGGGGAGCTCTGAACATACGGCCCCTCAGAGTCTCCACCAGGGAATCACAAGATCCTTCTCATAAACAAGCACCCAGAGCAAAAGCTCACCTCTCACAATATATACTCTTTTGGCTAATAGGCTCAGAGCCAGAAGGCATCACAACACTCCTTACTCAGTGCCTGATTAGCTTAGTACTAAAAGGTGTGAAAGCCTTCCTGCAAGCAAGCTTCCCCTAAGCTTGCTTCCCTTAATGGGCTCCATGTGAGGCCTATTAGTAGGCGGGGAAGATTTTATTCCCCATTAACCTTACAGGAACACATGTGTCTGAGGGCTGACTCCTGGATTCTGGCCCCAGAAGTCTGTTTCTCCCTTTGTGGAGTTCTCATGAAGTTCCCTTTAGGTGTATCTCTCTAGGATTGGTGCCTTTCTATATAGCCTCCATCATGAGAGGTCATGATCTCTGAGGTTGCTACCATTATCAGTACCTGCCTTTCTACCTCCGTATGGAGGTACTCCCTCTGTCATTGGCCTCTGCCACATCTGCTGGACTCTTGTACTAGCTGTGGCTGCTGATGTATCTTCGGATGGAAGTTTGAAACTCATACAGTTGCCTGAACACTCGCTTCTCAGAATGCTCATTCACCTAATTATCAGGAAAGAAGAAATGACAAAAAATCAGGAACCATGTGCCCAAGGACACATGACAACCAGGTGCAGAATAGCACATTTGCTTTCTCCCAAAGGCCCTCAGCAGATCTGCTTTAGTTAATACCAAGGTATTGGCTGAACATCCCTTTTGTTTGGAAACTAAGCAGCATTCGAGTCTTCAGTTCGTTTGGCTCCTCAGCCAATTAGGAAATATTCTGTCATCACCACACCATAGTAGCCTCTCAGTCATGCCTAGCTATAAGTAGACTCTCCCAAAACTTTCCACTCAGTCACTTTGGCTGGAACCAGGCAAGGGAATGTCTCTGCATCTTTTGAGGACTCAGCCTTCATTGGCCAGTCCTCCCATTTCATGGGTATATATTGACTTTGTTTGTATTATTGGGGTAGACCGTTCTGCTTTGTAAATGGCACCTTGAGTGAAGAACAGAGTGATATAGTGATGGGAATGGAGCTACATTGTCATGTATCATTGCAATCTTCTTAATATAAAGATTTCAACTTATGGGAGTAAGAATTTGCTTCATGACAATGGTGTGTAATGAACTGGATTGAGGGTGCCATGAATGGAGTTTGACTATAACCAATACTATCTCACCTTCTTTCCTTCTTCCTTAAAGCAACAGAAATGGGAATGTAAAATTATACTTCTGAATTTAGTTATTATAGAAAATTAAGATAAAATATTAATTTCATCTCTTCATAATCTTTTTAATTCTTATATCTTTTCATTTTTTCAGAATTTTATTTCATAGAAGGATATGATATTCAAATTCAGCCAGGCTAAATATGATGTCAGTATTTAGGAGATATAGATTCCTATTTAAAGTAGAGTTGCTTTTTTTTAAGGACCCTAATCCCTGACATGTATTCAGTAATCATAATAGTTTACACACAAATAACATTTTAATTTTCACAAATTTCTCCTTATGTAATAACACTCTTTGCATGAGTCAGCTATTAACCTCCCCCTTCATAGTGCTTTTCAAAGAGACTTATCAGCCTTAACAATTGTGATTTAACTATCTTAATTTTTGTACAAGTGTAATGTCTAGCGAAGATTTTAGATATAACATTAAAATATATTAAAACTTGATGGGTTTCCTGAATTTTTTAACGTATGTTTTTTAAAATGCCCCATGAGGACACTTTTTAAGCCTGCAGGACAATGCTGATAATTTTAGAGACAGAAGATTAATGTTTGTAACAAGGCAGGTGTCAAGAATCTTTTTACAGTTAAAATTATAAATTTGTTAAAACAATATTTAGAAAACTTTGAGCAGATTATCATGTGTTGTCTAAAATGTAAAGATTGGTATTTTTTTTATTAAAGGCTTCAAGTTTAAAATATGGAGATAATCACTAAATTTTTATCTTAGAATACTAATTTATTTGGTGCTAATACAATAGTCTTATCCCATCTTTGACACATAATGGTTGTATGACGGTAGGCAAATCACTTAACTCCTCAGTGTTCTAGGAAACTCTCCCAGACTCTTAAGTTGTAGAGAAGGTCCTGGCCTGCATTGAGAGATGGCAGTTCCTCATCTGAGAATTCCTTGTATCAATGAAATCACAGGTGCAATTCCTCTCCCTCTCCCTAATGCAATAATAACTTTAGCATTTCCTTTTTATGTTAAATTTCTGGTCTGGAATTTTATGGTGAAGGAGAGGCTTATGGGGGTAGCGGTGATTGTGGGTTGTTTTTTTTTTTTTGGTTGTTTTTGTAATGTATTTTATTTTATTCATTAATAGAAGAAAAAAGTACCCAGACAACAAATGAAATATTTTCAATTTTAAATTACATTAAAGGAGTTTTAAAAAGGCATTCGTTTCCCTTAAAGTTTACATAAGATTTAGTTTTATCTAGTTTTCAGGTCATATTTTGAAAATTGCATTGCAAAGTGATATAATTCTATGTGACTCATGTCTCACAGATGACAATTTTCAGTTTCTTGGCAGTACAGAAGTGGAACAGCCCAAAGGTACCGAAGTTGTGAGAGATGCGGTTAGAAAATTAAAGGTAGGGAACTCGATTCAACATGGAGGGCATAAAGCGCTTCTGGTATTTTCACATATTAAGACTTTGTTTGATGGGTAGAAATTCATTTCATGACTAATGTTGGGGCATTTGCAGTTTTAACTCATTAATAGACAGGCCATCATTGTACAAATATCACTAGACATTGACATTATTCCTCTAAATGCTCAGGGAAGCTTCTCGGGGTGTTTGTGTGCGAGGATAAGCACACACAATGTCATTCATTATAACCATAGGTAAGCCTAAGTGAAATACCTTGCCTTTTTTTAAGTCATTTATGATTTTAAGAAAATCATTTAAACTTTGAGGATATATAAATATCTGTGAAGTTAGTCCTTACCATTGTTGTTCATGGACAAAAGGGATGCCAATCCAACCTCCTTAACATCATGACCAAACCAGGCACCTACCACTGAGCTCTACAAGAGCAACTCATTAGCATAGTGTACCAGGTTCTCCACCCCTGGTGTAGACAAACTGCATGCACAGCCCTCCCATCCAGCAGGGTTCTTCTACAAAGATTGTATGTTTCATAAATTGTTAGATTATTCACCAAGGCCCTAGAAGGAAATACATTTTAAAGTACTATTTTGGAAGAAAGACAAATCCCAATGATATCTCAGTCATCAAACATAGGAAGGTCTGGCAAGCTACAAGAGCAGTCATTAGGAACTGTTCAGTTTACGGTTCCCTGATGCTAAAACTGCAGAATTACACAGCAGAGCTGGCAACTTCATAGGAAACTCCACCCACCCCTTTTTTTGGCAGGATTTTCCCCAGAAATTTTTTACATAATACACTACACTCCGAATATTTCCTCAAACAGTACCCCACCTTCAAAAAAAATTAAAGCTCACTGGGATTTTTTTTTAATTTGAAAAGACCCTCCCTTCTTCAGAATGATTCTTTCCAAAGATTTTATATCTTAAAAAAAAAACTTTTTCATGCACACTTTGGGGTTTGGGGTTTGGGATTTGGTGGGGTATGTTGTGTTATTTGTGAATTGTTTCAGTTAGCTTGACCAGTTTTTAGAAATTCTCTTGCAAACCCACTTCAGACTCCTCAAGGAATAAAACCATCTCATTATATTTAGTTTGGCATTAAAAATACTCAACTGAGCTAGCTTCCATTGGGGAAAAATAATTGGAAAAGGGCTATCTCAAGGGTTCACTGTTGGTGGTAAATATTTCTTTTATATTGAAGTTATGTCAGATCAGAGCTATCCAGTACTTGAAGTGAAGAGGAGAAAGAAGTAGAATTGTTTATTTATATTCAGAGACAATGTTATCTGTAAGTCCATAAAGTTTAACTTTACAGTGACTTGTCACAGATTTTAAGAGCACAGTATATGTGCCCAAATAAAAATTTCAGAAGACATAGATATGCAACTCATCTCTCCTACTTACAACTAATGTGACCTTGAATAAGTCACTCTGCCTCTGTGGATCTCAGTTTCTTCACCTGTAAAATCAGAGAATTTAACTAGATGGTTCCTTCTAACTCTAAATCCTATAATCTGTGGCTTATAGATGAGAATTATAAAATTTAACAGAGAATCCACAAACTTAAAAGAAGTAATCAGTGAAGTAATTCTCATTCATTGACACCCTGTTTAAAATTGTACATTCCCTGTCTAGTTTCCAACATGCAGCAGGTTTTGTAATTCAGACTTGCTTCAGTTAGAATTTATTACAAGCATGTAGGATATTTATTTTATAAAGGGGTTTTTTTTTTTAACATTGTAGTCAATAAACAAGAACATTTTTGAAAGGGTTCAAAGAAAACAAGTAATTTGTAACTAATGGTATGGAAATTATATGGTTTATAAAGATTTACATGTTTTATGAAATTTTCGTACTAAAAGTAGATTTAACATGAAATAAAAACTATGTAATACAGCCAAGTGGATATACAGTGGTTTTTTAAAATCTCTATTCTTGTTAGTAGTTTGTTGTTTCTTCAAATGTAGTATTTAACTAATATTCTGCCACCCATTGAAAAAGTTGTTTGTCTTCAGTGTAGTTACAATTTCAGTTAAAATAATTTGGTTATCAGGCTCCCCCAACTAAAGAGCACCAAGAATTGTGATGGTTTTTAAAGGATTTCTATTGTCTTTGCATACCCCATAACCCAGCCTCCTCATTCCTTTGGCTTGTTGCAAGACGGTTGCTACTATTGCCAGCAGGTGGCGCCAATGCTCCATTGCAAAAGTGAGGCTCTCAGTGCTAGTTACACCTCCCCCACTTCAGTTTCCTGCCCATCCTTTTGGCATATGCGTTCTGCTTTGAGTGGGTGTGTGTACTTACATCTGCCAGGACTTAGGAGTTTGACATCCATCATTTTGTCATGGCTCCAACTGTTTGTACTTTATTTGCTCCACAAAGTGACCCCATAGCTTTACTCACTCGCTGCTATGTCATTATGTTGGATTTCTGGATTAAATGAATAACAGCGTAGTTAAACTCACAAAGAGCCAGGGACTAAAAATATTTGAGACATAAAATGTTTTGTAGTGAATTGTTAGCATCGTTAATATGTAATGTGATTCAGACTTTTAAAGATGCTCAGCAGCCTGTTTCTTGATGTCTTCTATGGTCCATCTTTGATGTCTGTTGGATCTTGAGTTAGTAAAAAAATCAGACTTTTAGACTATCATAAAAATCTTTTTTTCCCCATTATTCTCCCAACTCTTTTTTGTCTGTATATTTCTTGGTTGACTTAAAAAAAAACCACAGTGGTAAATGTATTTTCCTTAAAACAAGCACGTGGATGGATGCTTATTTTCATATGAGTTTTGATCTATTATAATAAAACACTTAAAAATTCTTATAGCGTTTATACAAATTTCTTCTTAAATGAAATAAATAAGAATGAGTCAAACTTTTATACATTGAAATTATGCCATTGGTACTTTAATGCAATGCTGTGAATTTAGTTTCTGATTTAAATTTACTTTTTTTCTTTGAAATTTAGCATTTTGGGATCATAATTAAAATTTTAGAGGTTCTCTAGTTCATGCCTTTAATTTGAAAACATGGAAAGCCTGAGAGTTTAAATGACTTTCTGAAAGTCACAAAAGTATTAAGTACCGAATACGGATTTGAACCTAGGTCTTTTGACTATACATATAGGATATTGCTTTCACCACATGACATTTAATTAAGTATAATTTAGTATAATGTAATATATTGTAGAAAAGTATTTTAAAGGCTTTATGCTTTAGGGGGTATGCACATCCATGTGTTGTACATATGTTTGAGTATGAAGTTTTAATGCTTCCAAATTTGGGGGGATATAATTGGATAGAAGATACTGAAATCTCTACAGATGAAGAAACTGAGATAAAGCTATGGAAATTTATGCAATAACACCAATAATTCACACTTAAATTCACAAGATCTAAGTTATAGACCTCAGAAGCCATCTTTTCCAACCCTTCAAATTTTCAGCAAAACCAAGACCTAAAGGGATTAACTTACCCAAGTTTACACATGAACATTTTAAAGTTACCAAAGTGCTTTAGTAAATTATCTAATAACATGCAGAATTCTTAACCTTTTTTGTATCATGGACTCTTTCAGCAATCTGGTGAATACTATGAACCCCTTCTCAAAATAACGCTTGTTGCCTGTATTTATGATAGAAGGAAATGATACTTTTGAGGTAGACATTTGTGAAAATAAAGGTGTTGTTGAGTATTTGAAGTATTTTTTAAACCATGCAAGTTCATCAATAGCCTAGAATCTATTGGAGACCTCAGGTTAACAACATTAGAATTAGATCCTTTTCATAACAACACTATGACGTAGGTCCTATTCCTCTCCATATATTTACAGATGAAGAAACTGAGGGTCAGAGAGATAAATGACATTCTCAGGTTCACAAAGCTAGCAACTTTCTTAGGCTCCATTTGAATCTAAGTGTCTCCTGTCTCCAAGTTTATCACTCTATCTGCCATACCACCCTGTCTCTTTGCAGTTATTCTATGGAGACATAGACACGAGATTAGAAACTGGGTTTGCTAATTTCTAGACCAGCTTTCTTTGTATTCCTCTGTCTCTCTTAGTTTGGTATTCCTGACCCACTTTTTACATTTATCATTAGTCTCTTTGCAGTTTAATATTTCTGTTCAGTTAATAAAACACAATACATAAAATTGTTAGGTATTTCTTGAGTTAAACTCTTCCAATCATGTACCAAAGTAATCATGCTGTGAATTAATTATTAATCTAATAATTCTAGGGTATCCATAGTATTTAGGGCAGCTAGTTAGCACAGTGGATAGAGGACTGGGCTTGGAATCAGGAAGACTCATCTTCATGAATTCAAATCCAGCCTCACACATTAGTGGTGACCCAGGACAAGTCACTTAACCCTGTCTGCCTCAGTTTCCTCATCTGTAAAATGAGCTGGAGAAGGAATTGGCAAACCACACCAGTATCTTTGCCAAGAAAATCCCAAAATGGGGTCACGGAGAGTTGGGCTCAACTAAACAACAAAAATCCATAGTATTTTACCCAGATTATCTTTTCCAAAAGAGCATTATAATTTTCTGCATATAATTTTCTCTAATATAAAGTTAAATTGTAAGAACATTTCAAGATTTAATGTTAATTTTGTGAGAAAATAAAGTTTAAGAGAGAATAATCAGGATTTTTTCAGACTGAAATGGAAAGATATTAAAACTTATATAGCAAGTCTATAAGTAGAAAAGATAGAGAGTAGAAGGGAAAAAGAAAAGTATAAAATATAATGAGCTTTAAGACATAGAGATCATTTAGAGAGATTAAAAGAACTTTATGGTTTAAGTGGACTAAATGTAGCATACTGAAATTTGCGATTATGTGAAAAATGACAAATGTGTATGTATGTGTACACATAGGTACATGTGTACATACATACACAGACATATGTCAGTGTGTATATGTAAAATTGCAATTGTAGAAATAGAAAATAAAATGTTTACTGCATCATTTGAAAGAATAAGTATCGTATAAAGAAAAAAGAAATGGATTCTAAATCAAGAGATTGGGCTTCTCTCCATAATTCTGTGATCTTGGGCAAGTTTCATAAACTTTCTGGGTCCCAGTTTCCTCATCTATGAAATGAAGAGGTTAAAACAGATAATCTTTTTCTACACTTTCAGTAATTCAAATATAAAGCAGAAAAGAGTTGGTGAAACCAATTAATTTGTTATTCATTCATCCACCTGAGCAGAAAGGGGGGGAAAAATCTAAGTAGATGAGTTTAATTGCAGTGACTGTTCTGTAGCCAACTTCTTGGAAACTCCAAAAGGTTACCCAGTGACTTGCCAAAGGTCACTGTAATGCTTGTAGCTTGAAATGTAAAAGGAACTTGCTGAGTTTTTGCTTATTTTTTTCCCCTAGGAAATGGCTCATTTAGAATAACCCTTAAGAGCCATGCTTAAAATATCTATGAAGTAATCAAGAGTTGATTGGCTCAGACACATTGAGGTAATATGAGAGAAAATGATTTATTAGGTCAATATTCCTATATGAAACCCCAGTTGTCTTCATTGTGCCAATATAGGAAAGGAAAATCATAAAGGAGAAGTAAAACAAATAGTCTTCATTCTTTGGGAGGGACCTCGGCGCCAATGCAGACAAAAGCTCTACATTAGAGTAAAACCAAGGATCTTACAGAAAAATCTCCTTCAAACCAACTAAATACCTGTGGATACTTTAGAGGTGCTACATCCAAAAAGTACTTAGGCCAACCAATTATCCCCTCTACTAGACAGTCTGCAGAAAAAAATCAACCACCTCAGATGGAAAAAAACAAACAAACAAACAAAAAAACCCCAGCAAAACCCAGCAGTCCCTTGCCCTCCATTCCCCCAAGGAGGGATTGCAAAGCATAAGTGACAAGTCATTCATCCCAACTCTGCCACCTGTTAACCTGTGTGACTTTAGACAATTCTCTTTACCTGTCTAGACCTAAATATCCTCAGGTGTAAATATTGGGTTTTTTGGGGGGGTAGGGTAAGGAGAGACTATACCAGGTGATTTTAAAGATGCCTTTCACCTCTAAATCCTAGATTCTGTATTCTGTGTATATTATTACATTATACAGCAGCAGTGAACAAAGCTCGCCAGGCACACAATTAGACTGTAACTTAATTCTTATACATTTACTATAAAATGTATAATTATATTTCCTCCAAACTAGTTATATGAGCAGAGTAAAAGAGTATGACATAGTGACTACAGAATGTCCCTCCCAATGAACTATACTGTAAATAGGGAGAGAGAGAGACAGAGAGAGATGGGAGGGAACTTAAGAGGTCAACTAGGTCGACCACAAAATGGTTATCACATACTTCAGAGTTGCTGTGAGAGTGTGTGTTTATATGTATGTATGCATATGTGGGTACACTTTTATAGCACCTATAGTTTTGGGCCTGGAGTTAGGAAGAATTTCAAATGTAACCTAAGCCACTGACCAGCTGCATGACCCTAGGCAAGTCACTTAATCCTTATTTGCCTCGGTTTTTTCATTGGTAAAATGAGGATAATAATAGTACATACCTCTCAAGGTTGTTACGAGGATCAAATAAGATAATAATAAAAGTACTTCTTAACACAGTGCCTGGCACATAGTAAGCACTATATAAATGTCAGCTACTTTACTGTATTATTATAATAATAATTATTATTATCCTAAGACCATAAGTTGCAGAGCACAAGCCAGCCTTCTTGGGTAGAGAGCATTTCCACATCCAAGAATTCCAAGACTATTGGATTCCCAGGTTAGTCTCCTATCCTACTACCAGAAAATCTTTAGAAGGAGAGGTGGTATGGTAGACAGAGAGCTCTCCTGGGAGTCAGGAAGAACTGGGGTCTAAGTTCTGCCTCTGAATTATCCTGCCTGGGCGACCTCGAGCCAATAACTTAACTTCATTCACAGTGTCCCAGGAGAATGTGCAGTTTTGCATTGTGGAGGGAGTTTCTCACCAGGAGTTCCCTAAACAGATGAAATCATTGCTCTGTTCTAGGAAAAAAAAAAAGAAAAAGAAAGTTATTCTGAAGACTCTAAAAGGGAGCCTGTTTCCTCTTTAATGGTGTTCTTTCTGTCTGTAGAAAAAAAGGAGCAGCTAGGTGGCACAGTGTATGGAGCACTGGGTCTGGAGTCAAGAAGACTTATCTTCATGAGTTCAAATCTGGCCTTAGAAAACTTACTGGCTGTGTGACCCTGGGCAAGTCATTTAACCCTCTTTGCCTCAGTTTCTTCATCTGTAAAATGAGCTGGAGGAGGAATTGGCAAACCACTCCAGGATCTTTACCAGGCAAACCCAAATGGGGTCATTAAGAGTCACCCAAGATGGAAAAAAGGATTGAAAAACAAACTACTCCATGTATAACAATTGCTGGTTGTTTTATAATAGAAAACTGGGCTTACTACCTTGATGAGAAGTTGGGAATACTAATAGATCTAGGAGCACTGGAATGTGAAAAATATTAGTGTTTTTGAAAATTTTTTCTTTAATTCAGCTGCCTTTATCAATATCAGAATTTTATAAAATGCCCAATATTTGCAGGATGTAATAACAAATAATGACAATTTTTATTATTCACATTTATGTTTCATTTTACAGTTTCAAAAGCATTTTTTACATAAAAGCCAGGGTCATAAGTAGTTAAGTATTTTCTTAATTTTGCTAGTAAGGAAACCAAGGCTTAACAAGATTAAGTGACTTCCTCATAGCTACGGGTTCATAGGATCATAGATGTAGTACAAAAACGGGATCTGATAAACCATGCAGTCTTTAACCATCTCATTTTACAGATGAAGAAACAAAGGCCCAGGAATATTAATTGATACTTGTAAAAAGCATCTAAACTGGGATTTAAACCCTAGTCTCTTTACTTCAAATCCAGGGCTGTTTCTATTACAGTGTAGATGAGCCAGGGGTTTAAGGAGAATGGACATCGACATTAATTATTATTAAAATTAGTTCTGAATAGACTAAATTCAGTGGATCAAATAATCTAGATGTTTAACCTAAACCATAATAGTAATCATTCCCACTCATCCATTTCAATATAATAATGATAGCTAACATTTATCTCACACTTACTATATATAATGGTAATCATTCCCCCTCTCCTCCCTTTCCCTCTACCTATGGTTGTATGTTTTGTTTAGTGGGATGGGGTGGTTGACACAAAGGAAGACCTGGCATTTTCTTCCTGATTTCTCCCCTAAAAAAAGTTGATGCCCTTCATAATAGTAAAAATGTCTATGTCTTTTCCTCATGCAATGAACATCTGGTGTTCTATAGGGATGAAAAAGATCAAAATCATAGAAAAATATATTGATCTTTTTCACTTCTTATTCTGAACAGTTAAAAGAGCTTCTTAGTTACTCAGTTTTCTTATATGTGTTGTGGGAATAATGATAATAATAGTTTTTATTTACCTTATTGAGAGTTTGAAGAATTCTTTTGTGATATATAAAAAGTTTGAGGGACAGTTTCTGGGTAATTAACCATTTTATTAATCGTGTTAGCATCTAATTAATAAAAGGGGTCACTGACACTCTCAAATGCTTAAGAACCCTCATGGAACCTACTCAATGCTTATATGCCCTTGGAAGAGTGGGTGTTCCTGAAGATGGCAAGCAACTCTAATTGGTCAACAATTAATGACAGGAATGAATATTATAATGAGAGGTACATCTGTTCTAATGAGGGGCTGGGGGATGTGATTTTGATTACACTTCTAAATCACCCTGAGCCTTGGGTAATAAAGACAAAGGATCAACATGCCAGCACCCCCCCCCAAACCTACCTAAGAGGAACACAATGGGATATTACCTTAGATTAAGTTCTTTGTAAGGTTTTCTAGTTGGATGGGGAAACAAACCTAGATAAGATAGTCTAGGTGGAGTAAATTTTGGGGGAAGGTCAGGAATCTTCCCTGTAATTTGTTATTTACTAATCATTCCTCTTGCTTTGCAGTGATTGTGGTTTAGCATATAGAAAATCACCTTACACCATTTATCAGTTGTAGAGTGACTCAATCAGAGATGAGAATGTTTACATGTATGTCATTCTTCTCAGTTCAGTCTGCCATATAGGATTAACAAAATGATTATTACTTGTTTTGTATCTAGATACAAATAAGAAGATAAAAAATGTGTAAGCAGCCAGTAAAGGCATCATATAAATCCAGTCCTTTTAGTTGGTTGAAAAAGATGAAAAAAACCCCCAAAAACCTAAATTAAAGACTTGAAATGTTTAGGTGTTGAAGTTTTGACTCCCTTAAAGATAGAAATAAAATTATTTTCAATTCTTTTCATTTCTTAGTTTGCAAGACATATCAAGAAATCTGAAGGCCAGAAAACTCCTAAAGTTGAATTACAAATATCAATTTATGGGGTAAAAATTCTAGAACCAAAAACAAAGGTAAGAAGCTTTAAGTGTTCAAAAGTGGTCTAAGAAGAACTATCATCTGTATTGGTTTACTTGCCTGTTTTACATTGATTTGTTCTCCCTTGTGTACTTTACGATTTAGCCAAACTGGCCCACTGCATGTTCCCTGTATTCTGTCTACCCTATAACAACTAAGAGCCTTTTCCCACATTGTCCCTGGACACCGGAACACTCTCCCACCTCCCCTCTGCCTCCCAGTGTTTTTCTGATTCCTTCATTTATTAGTATTTTCCCTCTGTAATTAATTTGTATTTGTTTTGCACATAAATTTTATTTATTTCTCCTACATATATTTGTTTTCCCTTCCTTGTTAGAATGTAAACTCTTTGAGGGAAAAAAAAACCAAAAATTGATTTTTTTTCTTTCTGTCCCTAGAGTTTAATGCATTACACATTGCCATGCAGACAGAAAACATGCTTTTTTTTTGCTGAATTGAATTTTAATTGATTATATCCCTTGCTTGGGTTGCCAACAGTTGTTTTAGTCCCATAGAAAAAGAATGAACACTGCTGCCGTAAAGTTCCTAGCTAATTCTTATTTATTGACTTAAAGGAGCTTCAAAATGCAAACAGTACAGTTTTAAAATTGTTATTCTGGGTCTTGATCATTGCTAAGTCTGTTTTTGGAATTCCACAGGTAGCCTTGAAAGGACATCTATTACAAGCAATACTATTAGGTTTTATAATTGAAAATATTTCCTTCTTATACTGTTCAGGGAACTTGGAGGCCAGTGTTTTGCCGTGATTAATTTAAAGAAAGATGTAGCCAAGAGCTATTTAATTAAGCCTTTTAAAGTTTCAAAAATATTTTCTGCAAAAAAAGCCAGTCACAAATACCTAAATATTTAATTTCTGGCTTCTGCATTTTTATTTTATGTATAGAACCCAGGATACATTAGTTTCTTGACTTTTAGATCTTTGAATCTGCATGTACAATCCTACAAAAATATTTAAAAATCAAACAGTTGGAATTTCTCTCTCTACTTTTTGAAAAGCAGTTTGTTAATTTGGGCCTACACAGGCAGTGTGGACTCACCTTACTGGATCTGGACTAAGAGTAGACATCTGATTGGCTTTAGCCATACTTCTGTTCACAACTACCCAAAGATCCACAAGTCTTACAGTGTGTGCTGCCATTATCAGGGAAAAGTTTTGAAAAACTCCCAAGGAAACCATAGGAACAAACAAATATAATTAAAGTTTTCCATCTAAAAAAGTATCTATGTGTGCATACACACATGCACATGTGCACATATATACATATATACATACATATTAGGATTTCCTATAGAGTGAGACAGCCATTAAATCTTTAAAATGGTAACATTAAAATTAAAATTCTTCACAAGCTACTAAAGAGTATTTGCTTGAACTTGGCCAGATATTATGTCTGTCTTATGCAAATTTTCTATCCCTGTGTATTAGCATAGTCATTACTTTGCATATACAAATATTTAGAGTTTGCTATAGTATGTTGTAATGCTCGCCCTTTTTCCTTCCAGTCTTTTCTTTTTCACTTTCCTTTATTTTTTCCCTTTCTCTTCCTTCCTCCCTACCTTCTTCCATTCTTGTGAAGCCCTGTAAAATTATAAGGATAATTTGATCTATGGCTTGTGACATATTTTTCCTGATTTCTGCTACTAGGTTAAATTGATAAAAATATGTATTAGTGCTCTATGTTAAATGTTTCCCACAAGAAAGGGACCATTAATACATATGTTAATGATAAATGTAACTATGGAGATAACTGAAGTTGTGGAGATAACTTTATTCAGTGATCTGCTAAGTATCAACCTCAAATGAACAGTACAGTCAGGAGAGAGCTCTCCAAAGGAGAGGGATTGCCTAGCACTGGAGAGATTCTGCATATACTGCTTATAGAAGATACTATAAAAATCACATTGGGCACAGGATGACTACAGGATTACTTGAGTCAGGTCCATAGCCAATTGAAAGAAATGGCATCCACATGGAAAGAAAAATGGTGATTGTGTATTGCATAGATATTTATATGTCATTTAAGGGAGAACTCATTGAGTTAGTCTGTTGGCACATATTTCTTAGGTACTTCTGGTGCATAATAACTAGGGTCAGAATTAAATAGGAAGAAGGGATCATTCTAACTTATATTTGGGAAATTGTTGTGGTTTTGATGATTCCAAAAGGCTCACTGCTGCAGGAACACATCTTTTTGACACCTACTTTCTCTCAGGGGTGCTTATACTAGAGAGGGCAAACACACACATTGTAGCCCCCAACACTCCCAAGTACAGCCCAAACCAAGTTAAAATGTAACTGGGAAGGGTGGAGCCAAGACGGCGACTGGAAAGCAGGGACTACCGTGAGCTCCCCACCAAGCCCCTCCAAAAACCTATAAAAAGTGGCTCTGAACCAATTCTAGAACTGTAGAACCCACAGGGTAGCAGAGGGAAGCAGGGCTCCAGCACAGGACAGCCTAGATGGTCTCTGGGTAAGGGCTATCCCACACAGAGCTGGGAGCAGAGGGAAGCAGAGTCCAGCGTGGGCGGTGTGACCAACCAGACCAGGAGCTGGGCGGAGCATGCCCTAGCACCCTGAGTCAGTTAGCTGCAGCAGTTACCAGACTTATCAAACCACAAACACCAAAGACAACAGAGAAGGTTAGTGGGAAAAGCTGAGGGGAGTGGAAGGAGTTGGTGGTTCAGCCACCTCCCCCAGGGGCAGTGGAGGTAGGGCAGCTACAGAACTACAGCTGCAGTTGCTTAAGGCCCCAGGCCCACCTGGTGGGAGTAATTAAGTGGCAGATCAGAGCAGGAGTGCAGAGCCTGCCGAAGATCTAAGTCCAGTCCCGGTTGGGAGTTCTTGGGGAAGGAGGAGTGCTGGTGTGGCAGAGCTGGCTGTAATAGCTCTGAAATCAACAGTGCATCCCCCTCCAAGCTTGGAACATAGTACTCTTCACTCTACAAGCAGTCATACCCTGCTGAAAAACTCAAGGGTCAAGTAAGTTGGCTGGGAACATGGCCAGGCAGCAAAAATGCACCCTGATTCAGTCTCAGACTCTGGAATCCTTCTTTGGTGACAAAGAAGACCAAAACATACAGCCAGAAGAAGTCAACAAAGTCAAAGAGCTTACATCAAAAACCTCCAAGAAAAACATGAACTGGTCTCAGGCCATGAAAGAGCTCAAAAAGGATTTGGAAAAGCAAGTTAGAGAAGTAGAGGAAA
>CM053622.1:615431821-615514362 GCA_028646595.1 Phalanger gymnotis | reverse complement strand
TTTAACACCTATGAATGCTAGTATGACTGTGGAGGTTAAAGTTGGCCAGCAAATAATTCTCCTTACTCCTTTTGTGTCTGGAGATTTAATCAGCCACACTTTGTTGCAAATGTTGTCTTATTTTCTCTTGACCCCTTACTTCCATGTGGTCTTCTCCTTTGCTGTTTTTGAAGTTTCTATTAGTTTAAAGTTAAGATTATAATCACAATAGCTCATATCCTTCAGTAGGCAAAATACCTAATATTTATTTAGAGTTAAAATTTTCTGCCTTAATTTAAATTTATGTTGTTCTCTGACTGATCCCTGGCCTCTTTTTGGTTAGGAAAAACTTCAGGTTCCTAGAAGTGTTGTATGAAATAACTGAGTAGATCTCATCCTGCTGTCTGTTAATGGATAGATATGAGTAGAGGGCATTGGAAAAAAGAGCAGGTGTTATCTTGGAACTTGTCTCAGTCCTTGAAAGGTGGGTACAGTTGGTGGCTAAGTCTTCTCTGACATCTCTTTCTCAGATACAGCTCAGCCCACTTTTTGGTTTCTCTTTTCAGTTATTGCCACCTCCTACTCCTCATCCCTAAAAGTTATCAGGTCTTTCCAGCTCAGTTTGTAAAATCCAGGAAAAGCCTCAGGAAGCTGACCCTCATTGCTGCTGCTTCTGTGGCTCAGCTCTTAAAGTTTCAACTACTATCTCTGCCTAAAAATTCTTTCTGTACATGGTAAAAAAAAAGCAACAACAAAAAAAAACCCCTGTTTTGATCCCAATATAACTCCTTGGGCAGCTAGGTGGCTCACTCATCTTCCTCAAATCTGGCACCAGATGCTTACTAGCTCTGTGACCCTGAGCAAGTCACTTAACTCTGACTCAGTTTCTTCATCAGTAAAATGAGCTGAAGAAAGAAATGGCAAACCACTCCAGTATCTTTGCCAAGAAAACCCAAATGGGGTCTCAAAGAGTCAGCTGTCACTGAAAAAACATATAGCTTCCTGGGAAGAAATACAACTCCTAGGATCTTCAGTGACTTAGACCTCTCTGCAAGACCACCAGTCTAAGCTTTGTCAGGATTGTCATCTAAATAATCAAAATCGACAACAAATGACTTAAAGAGACTATTCATGCATGAATTACTAAGGCAATTTATCATACACACACACACACAACTATATTGTAGAGAATGCTTCATAGATAAATAGTAACAAACTAGAAAAAACAAATTTCTATTGGCTATTTCTAAACATAGAAAATTCAATTCAGCAAAGATTTATGGACGAAACATGTAATGTTATCCCTTATTTTTAATGAAGAAAATACAGTATTGGTATAAAAATCTGGCAAGTACAGTAATGAAATAGAAAACTTATAGACCAATATTCCTAATGAGTAAAAGTGAAAAAAAATCTTACATGAAATATTAAACAACAGAATATGGTGATACATCAAGAAAATTACTTAATATGTATGATTTATGTGAAATGTTTAAGGCTGGTTCAGCTTTCAAAAAAACCTGTCAACATTATACATAATATTAGGACAATTTTTAAATAGGCAGATACAGAAAGGGCTTTTGAAAAAAATCAGTTTATTAAATAGACACTAAAAACAAAAAGGAATAGAGATTTTTCTTCAAAGACATTAAAAGTACAACTTGAAATCATGACTTCATTTCATATGGAATAGAGAAAAGCTCAAAGCATTCCCACAAAAAGCAAGTACAAAGCAGGGTACTCTCTCACCACTTCTTTTTTGACAAGATATCAAGAATACAAGCAAATACAGTAAGGTTGGAAGAAAATTAAACACAACTTATTCCATCCAACAAACATTTATTAAGTGCCTATTTTAGGCAAGACACTACAATAGGTAGTGAGCATTAAAAACAAAACAAAATAGAAAACAAAGCAAAAAATGGTCCACTGCTTTCATAGAGCTTACATTCTCAATGGGAATACAACATATAAATAGAAACTAGATTTTTTTTTGTACTTTCTTTGTATCCCTAGGAATTAGCATGATGCCTGACTTTTATTCATCATTTGAGTAAAATCCACATATTGAAAATTTGAGTAGTGAAAAAGCATTAAGATTTTAAAAAATAGTAAGTATCACATAGAAGGTGGAATATTAGCTGAATCTTGAAGAAAGCTAAGGATTCTAAGAAGTGAAGGTGAGAAGAGAGTGTACTCCAGGCTTGTAGGGCAGCATGTACAAAGTTGTGGAGACAGGGGCTGAAATACTAAATTTGGAGAACAGCCAGTGGTTTTCTTTGGCTATGATATAGAAAAAGGGAAATCTTGTGAAATAAGCCTAAAAAGGTAGCCAAGGACCATATTACAAAAGCAGTTTGGATAGGAATCTGGGGAGTTGATTTTTGAGCAGCAGAATGAGATGATCAGATTTATGCTTTAAAAAGATGATTATGGCAGTTGTGTAGAGTTGGTATTAAAGAAGGGAGAGAGCTGGGAGTTCAGTTAGGAGGCACTCACAGTAGTTCAGGTGGGAAGTGATGTAAACCTGAACCAGGATGGGAGCTGTTAGGCTGTTATTTCAGGTCAAACAAAGGGATGAATGTGAACAAATACATTTTCAAATTAGAATAAGAATGACTTAGAAAAGATGGGATTGGAGGGAAAGAGAGAAGAGTTCTGGATAAATCTGATGTTGCAAATTAATATTGGAAATGCATTATGTCATCACCATGATATTGTTTACCAAGGAAATTCAACTGACTCCCCCCAAAAAAGCAAAATACTTATTGAGACAATGAGTTCAGCAAGATTATGTGATGATACATAAGGCCACAAAAATGAAAACAATTATAGTACACATTTTCCTAGTGCTTTTTGGTTTATGTACTACCCATAAAGGCTAAGTAAACATTGTAAAAAAAGAACCCCACTTATAACAGCAAAACAGATTAAATATCTAATGTTAACTTTACACAGGCACACATGTAGCCTTTATAAATATAGCCATAAACATGTCTTAACAGAAATAAATGATGATCTTCAGTAATGAGGGGGATAACCATTGTTCTTGAATGAGTCAGATCAAGAAAATAAACATGGTAATGTTTCTCAAAGTAATTTATAGTTTTAGCACAATAACAATAAAACATCAATTTTAAACATAAAATTTAAAGCATTAAACATATAACATTAAAATCAAAAGAAATTTACTTACAAAAAGCAAACAAACTGGGCTAAAAGCTGATATAAGTGGATTTATATGTTTCTAAACTTTAAAACATTTTAACACATTTATCATAAAAACCAACTGATACTTGGTGTGTGTGTGAGAGAGAGAGAGAGAGAGAGAGAGAGAGAGAGAGAGAGAGAGAGAGAAAGTGGAATACAGTAGCAATGCCAGAACCGAATTTGTTCAAAAGAATATTTGAAAAGCCTATGTAAAATAAAAACCAAGAATCAGTCACTGTATAGTGTTGAGAAATTAAATAACAACACCATATAAGATGAGTTTTGTCATCACCTTGCTTCATAATTCTGTACTGAGGTTGATCTGTTACACCATTGTCATGAGTATGTCTAACATCAGTACAGATCACAAGCCAGCCATGGCTTCTCGTCCTATGTGATTCTCATCCACAATCTCCCATGTACATTTCATAGAAGATCTGATCACTATGCAAGAGGCCATATTCTAGTTCTTTTACCATTTTACAGGCACCTGTGCAGCACTGAGATTTTTTTCTATCTCTTATTTACACTACATTTCTTCTTATATATATAGATATGTGTCTATATATATATCTATATCTATATAATATATATAATATGTATAATATATATATATATGAAATATATAATGCATACCCTGGATCAGTGGTGTCAAACTCAAATAGAAAGGACTGCCCACTGGCTGCATATTGACTTAGAAAACTACCAATTGATATTATCTATCGTATTGCATTTTTATTAATTTTGTTAAACAGTTTCCAATTACATTTTAATCTAGTTCAAGTTTGACAATTCTGCCCTGCAATTCTGTCCCTTATATTACTTTTTGCACACACCATTGGTAATATGCCACAACCTACTTATGACCATCATGTGCTTCTCCTTTGCCTTTGGGAAAACTCACTATTTTTTTAATACATTCTAGCAATTATATTTTTTTCTATTCAGTCCTAGACCTACCTCTTTGTCCATCCACAGTGCCTGTCATGGATATATAAGCTGATCGACCTACTCAATGGGTGACATGCCTATCTAATTAAACATCAGTCTGGGAAATACACATTTTTACCCATTTTTTTTTGTTTTTCCTCATGTTAATTTTAGGTCAATCTTTTTTAAAATTTTCTGCTAGTCTTATATGCCTATTTTTTCATCTCTATAAAATCTTTGTGAAAATAACCATGCACATAAAAAAGAATAACCATGCTGAAAATATGGAAAGCGAATGAATAGAAAGACTTGCACAAGCAATTTTTATCTTCCAGTTTATACCTTTGAATCTTACGTATAATCAGTAGAAGAAATTACTGTATTTATTGTTTACCAAATTAAAAAAAAAACTTGATAGTTACTTAAAGGCCCTCCTCCAACAAAGTCTTCCACACATATGGTAACATCATTTCCAGTTCTTTGATAGATTTAATTATCAAAATAATGTTGACCAGTGACTATATTAATATCAAATGAGATATAAAACAGCTATGTGTTCAGCAAGGGTGTATACTACTCTTTCAAAAAGCAGAATTCAGACGGTAAAGCAAATCACTATACATAGTGAGTTTTCAAGATGCTTCTGCTTTCAAATGATATTTCGTTGATTGCATCAAAATGAAGGACATTACAAGACTTCCTAAATAAAGTTCACTTCATACTATTTCACATAAGATTCCACCTTGATGATGGAACTGAACTTTGCAAAATGAATCATGAAGACATAAGAAAAGTGAATAATAATAATAATTTTATCACAATTGTAGAAAAGTGAGAGAGAAGAAATTTGAGGGAACAAGTTCAATAAATTTGATTACATGAAATTTTTTAAATGATTTATAACAAAATAATGTGATGAAGATAAAAATAAAACAGATCAGGGAAATATTTTGGCAAATATAACAAATATAAAATTAACATTGAAAGTATAAAGGAAGGGAGCTTATATAAATTGTCCAAGGTAACATTGTTATTCTAATTGATGTGGATTGGTCAACGTTGGGTATGTGACCAAAAGTTTAAAAAACAGGATATACACATTACAGATGAACACTTGAAATAGCTTAAATTTCCTAGTAATCAAGTAAATATATATTAAAATAACCTGAAGTAATAACCTCTACCTACTAGATTAATGAAAGCGAATTAATTTACTTATATTTCTTTAGCAAATGAAGTGTGTGGGAAGGGAAGCTGGAAGGATATACCTTCACTTATACCATTCCTTTTGAAATCATAAATCGATAGAATATCTTTGGACATAATTTGACAGTACATAAGGATAATAAAAATAATCTCATCCTTTCCATCCTTTGCTCTAATAATCCCCTTAAAAGTACACCTTAAGAATTATATTGTAGAAAGAAAAATTGGTATCTTTACAAATATCTATTAAGATATGAGAGATTTGTACTCAGTATCAATGCAGTGTGTAAAGATATAGAACTTAAGTAATCAAAATATCTTCCAAAGGTATTAATAGCTACATTAATTGTAATTGCAAACAGAAAAAATAAAACTAGACAATGTCTAAATGATCAGCAATTTGGGAATGACTAAACAGACTGAAACATAGAAATGTAATAGAATACTGTCAATAAGAATGATCAATATGTTAAAAGTAAAGAAATATAGTAATACATGAAATTATGTGAAGAAAACAAAGGATCGGTATAAAATTGACTATATAAAGGGACTGTAAACACAAATTTGGGGCTAAATTCCATATTTAGTTCTATAAATATTTAAGTACTTGCTGTGTTTGAAGCACTGAATAAATAAAGATATTTAAATGAAAAAATCGTTAGGTACTAACTATGTGTCAGTTATTGTGCTAACAATGGAGATAAACTAATACAAAAGCAAGATAGTTCCTGCTCACAGGTGGCTTGCATTCCAGTAGGAGCTGACAATACGTGCGGGGAAGCACTAGCCTTGGAAGGGTGCTTTCCTTGGAGAAATGATGATGAGTGGAACCATAAGGGAGGCAACTGACAAACTCTTCCTAAAAGCAGTGGAAGTGTTGATTCAATTATGGTTCCTTGGGCAAGATGCAGAAAGGGGGTTAGAGGTGGGGAGAATGATGATACTATCATGTGCCAGTGGCCATTTGGATGACAAGAAAATGATCAGAGTAGATAGCTGAATAAAATGTGAAGCATGGTCATATTCTTCTTTATGAAGAGAATAAAAAAGGCATAATAACCCTATTTCAAATGAGGCAAAGTTAAAATAGCCCCATTTTAAAGAAAATAAGCATTCTCGAGTAATGGTGGAATAAGGGGGAAGTGATGAGAACAACAAGAGATCTTGGGAAATTTAATAAATGAACAAGAATCGTCTCTCAGCCATGCAGCTGACAGACTTTTCCATGAAGACTTCTAGTTAAAGGAAATTAATTACTTCATGCATCAGTCCATTACAGACTTTTGACATTTTTAATTATTAAGAGCTAAAGTCAGGCTAAGAACAAGTCTAATCCCTTGTCCACATAGAAACCAGTGAAGTTAATATAAATGTTGTTAATAATATCCTTCTTCAAAGTTCTCCTCTATAGTTTCATTACAGCAAAGAGGTAACTTTAGGTTCTTCAAGGCCATGGAAGAAGAAAGCAATCTCTGAAAGGTTCCCCACTGCCTCTAAGTAGAAAGAGTCTGGCACATCATCGCGCTTGTCACAGGGCAATGATTTTTTGGGGGGAGGGGGTTTGAGGGGACTTAGCAACTCTCAAAAGACCATCTGCTAAGTTGTAAAGGGGTATTTTAAATGTTTACTCACACCAGCAAAATCTCATATTCTTGAATATCAGGGTATGGAATGTTTCAGGCTAGTTGAGTAAAGAATATGGAGAGATTCCACAATTACCTCTTCCAGATGAAGCCTTTCTATGTGACTGTATTATTGACTTTGATATAAAATCCCAGAACTTCAGGAACATATGTTTAGAAGCATGGATGGAGAAATATTTTAAAGCTGAATGTCTAAATATAGGTGTATGTCTTAGAAAGTGTCTCAGAGTATATGTTTTTATATATAGTTGGTTAGTTGTTGTCCTTCATTCTCAAAGAGGACAAAAATGACATCACTATGCCTGAGTCAAGATTCAATGTTTCTGACTGTGGCTGATCAGGCCAATACAACCTCCGAATACTCTACTGCAGGTCAGGCACAAATACTCCATGTGAACATTTGGGGTGGATACTCTAAACTTGCACATCCTGCGTTACCTTTGAGCTGTTTCAATTCTGCTTTGCTCATAGAGCACAGCACCTTCTCTGATGTGGGCATGCCATGCTGAGCAGTCCTGGGTCAGTGTCTCCCATGTCATACATTCAATTCCAAAGTTCTTGAGAGAGACCTCAAGAGTGTCTTTGTATCACTTCTTCCGACCACCATGTGAATAGTTGCCATGTGTGAGTTCTCCATGAAACAGTCTTTTTGGCAAGCACACGTTTTGCATTTGAACAATGTGGCTAGCCCATCAGAATTGCATTCTCTGAAGCAGAGTTTGAATGCTTGGCAGTTTAGTTCGAGTAAGGACCTGGTACCGTATCCTGCCAGGTGATCTTCAGAATCTCCCTAAGACAATTCAAATGGAAGAGATTCAGTTTCCTGGCATATCTGTAGTAGACTGGCATAAAACAATGAGGTCAGCACCACAGCTCTGTAGACCTTCAGTTTGGCAATCACTCTAATACCGCTTCTCTCTCTTATTTTCCTTTGGAGCCTCCCAAACACTGAGCTAGCTCTAAGCCATCTCTAAGAAGGCAGCATTTAATTACATAAAACTAAAGTATAAGCATATGTGTATATATATAGATAGTCCATTATATGTGATATTAGATTGCATATGCTTCTATTCATCCCTTTATTGATAATAATCAAGAACTTATGGTGCATAGGAAATGTATTAATATTTTAGTTGAATAAGAAATTACCATTTAACATTATATATCATAGAGAGGCAACTTGACATAAGTACTACCCTTGGAGTCAGGAAGACCTTGGTTCAATCCCTGCCTCTGATACATAACAGCCGGGATGAGTCTTGGTAGTCACTTAAACTCTCAGGGCCCCAGGCAACTTTTTAAGATTGAGTTATAAATGAATTCTTGATCCACATCAGTGAAGAGTATTTCTAAACCAGGAGTCCTTTGCACAAATAAAATCTCAGTTTTGGACCTATTAAAAGAAAAAAAGATGGAAAGATAGTCTATGTAACTTCCCCAAATTCTCTTAAACTGTGAATGAAGTCAGATAAAATGGCAAAATAATTCAGTAAATAAAACAATAGAAGAAATGTGTGTTTTTGCCAAATTATTAAATGATCATTTTGGATGACATGCCATCAGAGACTCTTTGTGCTCGATATCCTTTCCATTAACTTCACCACCCTCCCCACTTCTCCAAGAAAAAAAAAATTACTTAAAAGTGCTTTTTCTAGGCCCACCCATTAGATTTATTTTTTTATACTGCCCTTTTCTGTTTCTTTTCTCTTTTCCTTCATTTTTATGCAGAGTTGAGAATATTGGGTCTACATCATATGCCATTTTCCCCACCTAAATACAAGAAAGAATTGTTTTATTTTGGCACTTTAAAAAAAGAGATTGTTGTGTCTGCTTTCCCTGAAATAAAAGTTCAAAAGAACTGGTGTGGTTAATGGTGATAAGGAAAAAAAGAACTGAGAGGGAAATTTTAAGAGCTGCTCTTTAATTGTGTTCTTAATCTAAACATGGACCCTAATTTTGCAATATTTATATAAAATATAGAAAATCTGAGATATTTGAATTAGATCTGAAAAAAATTCTTCTCTATTTGACTGCAAATGAGAGGTGAAAATCTAAGATGAATTTTAAATCTTAGGCCTCAGTATTTGTTTACAATTAAGTAAATACTGCTTTGGGAGAGTTTTATAATTCTCTATAAAAAGATAGAAAGAATATTAAAATTGTAAAATACTATATAAATAATTCATTTATAATATAATTAATATTACATATTGTTATAATACAATATAATACTATATTGTATTATAACTGTTATAGAATTACACAAATGAATGTGTTTTAATATTATAACATTTAGTTTTGGCATGTTCCTTTGTATTATAAAATTTTTTTTCAGGATCCAGGGTAATACATCACACATTTACTAACTGCCTTCTATGTGCAAAACATGATATGCTACCTTAGTGGAACTTAAGGGTTACTAGTTTTTACACAAACACAAATAACTAGGTTACAAAGGAATAATACTTCATAAAGTGCACAAGGCGAAAGAAGTCATTATCCACTGACTGGAGGCATCAGAGAAGGGAAGAATTTACTGGAGGAGGTAACATTTAGATTTACTATAAGAGTTTTGTAGTTGGAGGAGACAAAAAGAGGGCATACTGGGCATAAAGACTAGGATGGGCAAAGGTACAGAAGAGAGAAATCAGAAAGTTTGTGTAGGAATTATTGAATAATTCACTTTCATTAGAATTTCCAGTTCAGATATCTTCTGTATGCCAGAAACTCCATTCTCATTACATAAATTTGTTTTAATTAGTGATGTCCATAATGTAAAACATTTAATAAATGGAAGTTCCATTTTGTAAATCATCAATCATGTGTATTAGAAATAAAAAAATATATAGTAAGTAAAAAAATGCTCATTAATCTCGTTCATTTCCATATGTGTTTACAGGAAGTCCAGCACAATTGCCAGCTTCATAGGATATCATTTTGTGCAGATGATAAAACTGACAAGAGGATATTTACTTTCATATGCAAAGATTCTGAGTCAAATAAACATTTGTGCTATGTATTTGACAGCGAAAAGTGTGTAAGTATGCCAAATGTTTTAGTGATTTATTCCATTTTATAAATATGGGAAATGGCTTATTCCTAACAGTATTGAAATTATTTGAAAGAACAAGACCTGAAGATACTTAAAGATTCATCACATCATGAGAACATACAGCAAAATCCCTTGCTTGACAAAATTCTCATGCTTGTTGACACATGAAGACAGGCAAATTTATTTTATCAGAGAATCATGCCTATGTCATGTTTTCATGTTTCATTTAGTAAGGAGTTTGCACATGTTTTTATTTCATTTCATAGAGAATAAATTTTGATAATTTCTTCTTGGTACATAAATATTACCCAAATGTTTAGGTGAATCATGGAGATACGGTACATTTTATTTCATGATTTTTAAAATATGAAACTTTAGGGAAAGAGCTAAAATATTGCCTTAAAACACTCCTAATGATTCAAAACTGTGGTTATTTTAATTTTAATGCTCTTCGATATGCTTGACCACATAGGTCAAGAAAATGATACACATAAACACGTAATATTCACAGGCACCTAATGCTCAAACCACAAATAATGTACATAGAGGACAAGAATTAGAAAATTATTGAATCAAATCCTATGATGGGTAATTATTTGGCATCTAATCTTGTATTTTGGTATCAGGGACAGGTAAAAGAAATTTTTGACTGAGCCTCAATTCCTACTGAAAAAATATAAATAGTTAATTTCAAATACCATGTGTTTTTAACCACTGAAGTCATTAATGAAGGCAGAGCACTTAGTGTAACAGATGATTAACTTTGGCAATAAACAAGACCTGATTAATTTGGTTGCTAATTATTCTTACCTGCTGCCAACATTGTCAATGGACTGATACAAGCATTATCATTTACCTTTTATGGTTTTATTGCCAAGTGCAGTGAAGTTTATAAAACATAAAAAAAGGGTTGGTTTCTCTTTATATTCCCTTAAATAACATAGTCAGTGTTCAAAAAGAGGCCATCCAAATCAGTAATATATAGATACTAAGTGTGGGTATTTGTTTAAAATCTTGCTTTGCTTTGTGTATTTATTTTAATTTTGTACTTATTTTTAGAGGAAAGAAAAGTGACAAGTGGTTGACAGAAGGACAGATTTAACTGGATCCCTGCCATTTCTTGTTCTAGACTCTATAGTATCTCATAGCATCCCTTACTACTAAATGTCCTTTTTCGGCAGCCACATCAAACTGTTAATGACTATTGAACTGACTTTCTGTCAGCTGTATCACCTCTTTTTCACACGTAAAGCTGCCATTCAGACTTGCATTGAGACTTAGGCAGTTGATTTTTCTTTAATCAACATTCTCAACTCTATAATTTACCCTGTCGTATTCCTCTGTCAACACTTGAATTAAATTCAGTAAAGATTTGTTAAACATTTAATATGTGCCAGATGTTGTGATAATATTAGATTTGGCCCATTATTTCAGTTTGTTAAAAATGTGTTTGAATCTCGATTCTGTGAAACAATGTAAATTAGCCATGCCTCCCAATTTCATGTCATCTAAAAGTTTAATGAGATTTTCTATATTTTCATCTGTTATTTGTTTTAAAGCATCAACAAAATAGAACCAATGACATTATCTAATGTCATACCACTAGGAATGCTCTTTTAGATTGATAATGATTCGTTAATCAATAGAGATATGCATTGGCACATTTGGGTACATTTATCAAATGTTCTATGGATACCTATACAAATTAGCTATATAATCAACCAGCCCATATTTCTTTATCTTATCTATAGCATATCGTGAGAAACTTGCTAAATGCCTTTCTTGAATAAAAATCTGTTGCACAAAAACATTTTTCTCTTCTACTTATCTAATAACACTATCAAAAGGAAATAAGGTTTGGCATGAATTAGTCTTAATGAAAACATTTTAGTTTACATCACTAAAATTTCTAATTGCTCACAAACCATCCATTCAGTAATTTATTTTAGAATTGCTCCCTTAATATCAAACTCGCAGGTCTATGCTTTCTGGGATCTTCCTTTTTATCCCTTTTTGAAAAGTAAAACGTTAACTCAATTAGCATTTATTAAGTACCTACTATGTGCCTATGTACACTATTCTACAGAAAAGCAAAAAAAAAACCTTTCTCAGTTAGCTCACAGTCTAATAGGGAAGCCACCAGGCAAACAAGTTTGTACACAATACATATACAGATTAAATTAAGGATGGTTTGAGAAGGAAGTCACTGAGATTAAGGAAGAGTGGGAAAGACTTATAAAAAGGACTTGAAGGAAACCAAGGAAGCTGAAAGTAGAGATGAAAGAGGAGAGTATTCCAGGTATGGAGGACACCCGGTAGGTGGCTCAGTGGATAGAGCACTGGCACTGAAGTTGAGAAGACCCGAGTTCACATTGGACCTCAGATATTCACTAGTTGTGTGACCCTGCATAATTCACTTAATCTCTGTTTGCCTTAATACACTGGAGAGCAAAATAGCAAATCACTTCAGTGTCTTTGTCAAGAAAACCCCATGGATTGTAATGATCCAGAGATGAACACAGCTGAACAACATCTATTAGGACAGTTAGGTGACACAGTGGATAAACTGCCAGACCTGGAGTCGGGGAGACCTGAATTCAAATGTGACTTCAGACACTTACTTGGTGTGTGACCCCGGGCAAACCACTTAACCCTGTAGTGATTTGCCTCAGTTTCCTCATATGTAAAATGAGTTGGAGAAGGAAATGACAAATCACTCTAGTATCTATACAAGAAAATCCCGAATGGGATCCTGAAGAGTCAGACTTGACCGAAATGACTGAACAACAAAACAACAGTTAAAAATGCTTCAGGTTAGGAGGTAAAATATGAAGAACAGTCAGGACTTCAGTATCACTGGACTGCATGGTGCTTGGAGGGGAGCAATGGGCAAAAAGCCCAGAAAGTTAGAAAAAGCCTTCAAAAGTCAAACAAATCCATATTTGATCCCGGTAGAAGCAGCCTTCAGTGGCCTTCAGGCATGTTTTCTTATGGGAGTTCTTGTGTCTTATCTATGGGGTTCTTTCAATTTATCTGGATCTAGAGACTTAAACTTGTTTAAATCACTTAGATGCATTGGTGACAAAGTATCTATTTTCAATTTAATTCCCTTTTAAATAATGTTTTAACCTATTTATTTTGGTAACCTTTTGCCAATCCAGAAAACAGAAGGTAAAAAAAGAACTCAAATTAAAAAAAAAAACCAACCTGAATGGCTTGCCTTTTCTTATTAAACTATTAATATTACAACAGTTCTCTCAAGCAATCTCTCATTGGTTATTATAACTAATAAATGAATAATAACTAACATTTATGTAGTACTTGCCATGTGCCAGGCCCTGTGCTAAGATATTTTTTACTTCATTTGGTTCTCACTACAACCCTGGGATGCATGTGCTGTTATAATCATCTCTGTTTTGTAATTGGGAAAAATGAGGTAGAGAGGAGTTAAGTCACTTACTCAGAGTCGCACAGCTAATATGTGTCTAAGTCACACTTGAACAAAGGTCTGCCTACTTCCCAGCCCAACGCTCTATCCACTGTGCCATCTAGCTGCTCCATGTAGTGTAGACTTCGAGTCATAAGACCTGAGTTTGAATGCCTCCTTTGCCACTTACTACCTGAGGGACCCTGGGCAAAACACAACCTTTCTGAGCCTTAGTTACCTTATATATAAAATGAGGGGATGGAATAAATGGCCATCTGAGATCCCTTCCAACTCTAAATCAGTGGTTCTATGTGATCTTTTATTTATTTGCAGAATGAACCCCCTCCTTGGTTGGGAAATAGAGAAAGGGCAAAGTAAGATTTGGTATCCTAACCAACACATGAGAAAAGGTCAGTGCACCCTAGGAGGATCAGGACCTATCCAGCAGTGTTAATAATCCTTTATTAATCATCTTCCAAAGCTCTTGTCATCTCTTGCTACTGTCTATTAGAGGTTATCACCTAGTGTTTTTGCTGGCACGTAAAACAGAACACACAAAATGGAACCCAAAATCGAACACTTAATCTAGTTCCCCAACTCTGGACCTCTGACTTCTGAGCTTCAGTTTCCCCATTGGTAAAATGATGATAATCTGTATTTTTTGTGCAGTCATTTCCAGCCCCTTGTGACCCAATTTGGGGTTTTCTTGGCAAAGATACCGGAAGGGCTTGCCATTTGCTTCTGCAGCTCATTTTATAGATAAGGAAACTGAGGCAAACAGGGTTCAGTGACTTGCCCAGGGTCACACAGCTAGTAAGTGTCAGATTTGAACTCAGGAAGATGAGTCTTCCAGACTCCAAGCACAACTCTCTATCCACCTTGCTGCCCATAATCTGTAGTACGTACCTCTAAAGTTCTTTCCAGCTCTAGCTCTATCTTATGGCGTGGGTAAAAGTGAAGCTCTTAGATTGCCACTTAGTGCTCCTCAATGTTAGACAAACCTCTCTTCTTTCCCTGTTATACAGCTCTCTCATGATGTAATTTACACAACTTCTCTTAATGTAGTTTGCCACCAAAATCATATCTGATTAAACATGTTTTGTCAGAGTCTTACATTTAAGTTCACAAAATTTTTTAAATAAATGTCCTGTTTCCTAAATAAAGTATTTTATTTTTAATGGAAAATAAAGATGGGTAAAGATTTAGTTACTTCCTACAGAAATAAGCTCTTGTTCTTCTTAATTGATAACCTATTATAGTAAAGACATGGACTACAATCAGTAAATATGGTGTAGATTTTATGATATATTCTATAATAGAATATAAATGTCTATATATTTGTGTAGAGAGAATATTAATGATTGAATTGATATTTCCTACAATGTCCATTCCAGTGAACAAGAGGTAATGAAAACTTTTGTAGATGAAGTTACTAATTACAGTTATACAACTGGGATTCCTTTAGATTATAAAAAGCCAAATGTAAAAGAGCAATGATTGTTATGATTAAAATCATTGACAATGAAGGGATGTATTATTGAGAGAAAATAGCACCATCAAGCTTTAAACTCTGTATCTCAGATTTATTTTAGGTATTGATTATTTGAGGAAAATCCCTGGGCAAGCCACCTAACCCTGTTTGCCTCAGTCTTCTCCTTGTAAAATGAGCTGAAGAATAAAATGGCAAACCACTCCAGTATCTTTGCCAAGAAAACCCCAAATGGGGTCACAAAGAGTCAGACATGGCCGAAGCAACTGAACAACAAAACGGATTTACTAAAACATCTTGAACCTCTAATTAAATAAAGCAGGGAGAAAGGCCTTTATTTAATAACAGCAACGAGCTCAATTCAATTAAACAAACATATATGAAACCCTAAAAATAGCATATCATGTCCACAAATTATTTCTTCTGCAAGAGCATAGCATTTTCAAATGTTAAAGTAACTGATAGGCTACCATATAATAACAAGACTTGTTGAATATAGCTTGTGGAATAGGGTCAATACACGTTCTGTATTATTTCAACCAAAATTTTTTAATGCCTGCTATGTATGACAGAGGCAAAGCAAAGGGTAGGACAGCTCAGGGTGGTTTGAAGTGAATAGATGAAGAAGGGAATAGCAGTGAAATTAGCAAAAGACCATGTCCCTATCACAGTGCTAGGGGGCCTAGACCTTTGCTTTCTTTGGTAGAGGGAATTTTTAGGCAAGGAAACTGTCTCTGCCCAATTCAGGCTAGCATCTTCTCTGGAACTTAGGGGTTAAGTGTTTTGCCCAGGGTCACACAGTCAGAATAGAGTGAGGCATTGCTCCCTATTCTACATGCTGCCTACTCTGCTAGGACTGTAGTATATGCCACATACTTATTCCAAGAAAGAGAAAACAAACTGAGAAGGATCATGCAAAATACTTATTTAAATGAAGGGAAAACAAACTGAGAAGTTCCATGCCTAGAATTCTCTCCCTCCACCTCCTAGTTTCCTTCAAGTCTCAGCTTAAGACCCACTTTCTTTAAGAAACCTTTCCCAGTCCTTAATCGTCGCTGAGATGACTCCCAAATTGTCTTATATAAATCTTGTTTGTACATTGCTGTTTATAAGCTCTTCCCTAGATTCTAAGCTCCTTGTGAGTAGGGGCTATCTCTTGCCTCTTTTTGTATCCCTATTGCTTGGCGTATAAAAGGCATTTAATAAATGTTTATTGAATGAAGGAAGGAACATCGTCTCCCTTTTTAGACTGAACTCCTTGAGAGTGGGAACAGTTTGTTTTTTCCCTTTTTTGTGTAGCATAGTGTCTGGCACATAGGAGGTGATTAACAAATGCTAGTTGTTTGACTAATTGGCTGATTATAATAATAGCACTTTAAAAATGATTTTCAAAGTGTTTCATATATCTTAGCTCATTCGATCCTAACAACAACCCTGAAAGGTGGATGCTGTTTATTGCATTTTACACATGAGAAAGCTGAGGCACAAAGAAATTATGACTTAATCACACAGGCAGAATTCAAACTCAAGTCTCCCCAAATCTAGATCTTATAGTCTGTCTATTAGGCCATATTGCTGCCAGTTTAAAAGATTAGTTTAAACAGAAGAAATAATATATTGCGTGTAGTACAGTGGCCCTCCAATCTTGCAGCTCTTACCTCCCCCTCACCCTTCTGAAGGTGAGCTGACAAAGAGTAGATTTTAAAATGGAGTAGAATGAGCCACGGTCCCTGCCTCCTCTTGTCCCCGTTCCCTCAGTACTCAGCCAAGCTCACACACCTCTTAGAGGTGAATGCTTGCCTCCCAGGGCAGTGGTCTGATCCTGGAGATGGTCTTACTACAGTGCCAATTCTTTCTCTTTGGTTTTGCCCAAAGGCTGAAGAGATAACTTTAACGATTGGTCAAGCCTTCGATCTGGCCTACAGGAAGTTTCTAGAATCTGGAGGAAAAGATGTTGAAACAAGAAAACAGATTGCAGGGTTGCAGAAAAGAGTGAGTAACCGAAACCTGTTAATCACATGTATTTGAGCTAAGTACAGGGAAACTTGCAGACCATCAAACAAATTGAGAAGTCCTCCCATTCCATTCCCCCACACAGATTGGAACTGCTTTCATTTTGTTCCTCTAATTGTCCACTCCTGATCCCCTGCACAGTTTTTAACCATTTTATATTGAATTCCCACAAGAACTTAGTGTTCTCATGTGACTTTGCTTCACTTCCTGATGCTTCTCATGGGGATCAGAGCAGCAGAAGGAGCAGATGCTGGGTAAGTGGTTTCCCACGCAGATCAGATTCCTTTTGTTATTAAATTACCCCTTCCCCTCACTCTCTTCAAAATCATCATAAGCAAGTTTCACTGTCCTGTGGTTATACTCCTAGATTATGGGTACAATTTGCAAAGTGAATTTAGAAAAAACAGAAAGATGGGAGCAATCAGGAAGAAGAAATAGTCCAAAATGCAAATATTATAAAATTTAAAATACATGCATTCCAATGACCTGGAGTTCTAAATTATATCCCAGGCTTTACCTAAACAACTATCCCCTGTGCATGAAACATTACATTACATTTTGAAATGATGGATAAGCAGAAGTTTAGAAAGGTTGCTCCAGAGTGCAGTCAGGAGTTTATGGTATTTAAGAAAAAAATAAATTTCTGATTTGATGTTCTATAACCATTTGCTTTTTTAGATACAAGAACTAGAAACTGAGAATACAGAACTCAGAAATAAAGTTCAGGATTTGGAAAATCAGTTAAGAATAACTCAGATATCAACGTCTCCAGTAAGTATTCATAAGACTCATGTTAGTTCAGGGGGTGGAAATCAAATATATTTCATTTCTTGGCACAATTGTATGTCACATTTTTTTTTACTATCTTTATATTTAAAGCACATCTCTAATATCACAGACAAAAAGAAAGCGATTTATCAATACAGAAAGGGATAGGGGCTAGGCCTATTATTTCTTTAGTATAAGGAAACTTCCAGGTGAAATGACTACCTCTACCTAGTTTCTACCTTTTTTGAAACTTACAGAGTTACCTAGAACAGTTAGGTCAAACAGCTAGCATGTGTCCAAGGCAGGACTTGAAACCTGGTTTTCTTGGCTTTGAAGCCACTTCTCTAATCACTACTCCACTATCCCTGATGAATACAGGTAATCCTCAAAATAACTTCATCTATTAGATCCATTTTATTCTGGATAACTGATTCCAGCATCAATGTAATTCTAGGCCATGTTGTGGATTCAGTAAGTTTCTATAATAGTTATATTTGGACTTTGAGGTCTGTTGATTAGTGAATTATGGTTAAATTCAATGAAGCCTTCTGCAATGATGTAGGAGAATTAATAGAAATCACAAAGCAGTAACCTGTGGCCCAGGAAGTAGTTTTTTACTTTGCAAGATCTGGTTCCAAAGGACTAAATTAATCCCACAGCATGAGAAACTAGTATTCTGGGCACAGAAATTACTTGTCATTGTAGTCAGTTCTTATATTGTTACTAAATTAATCATTTTGTAGTTTATTCATAATTTTAAAATCCATGCTTAGCTTTTGCATTCCACCTAAGATGCTTAGATCCATTTCTTTCTATTAGATGGTATATAATTAGAGTATAGAAGCATTTTAGTACTGATCTAAACGAAACATAATTGGGAAAATTATGCTTCCTGTTTTGAACATTTATACCAACACTACCTTTCTTTCGTTCCCCTACCAAAGTTCTCCATGAGTCCTACCTGGTTTTGTTTTGTTTTTTTTTTTGTTTTTGTTTTATTTTTTGTTTTGTTTTGTTTTTTATATATTTGTTTGCTTGTTTTGGAAGATCTAGGTCAAATGCTGTGTTCAGTCACATCAATAGTGAGGTGATCTCTAAAAATTATTATTTAGTTATATTCTTTCAGTAAACAAATAACTACTAAACAATAAGGGAATGTCTTTACCCATCATGTTAATGGTGACAACATTACCAGACTACTGTGAGAGTTGATTCTTTTGATAATTTATGCAGACTGCTACATCATGAGTTTGACCATTATAATTGGTGATTGATTAATGTGTTCTTGGCAGCCCAGGGTGGAATTATGAACACATTTATTCATAGAATTGTGGTTATATATTGTGGTTAGGTTCTATATTGCCAGTAGTGCTAGTACCAGTTTCCTTTATTTTACAGATTATATCTGTGATAACTCAATAATTTAAATGCTCTACGTGTAATTAACACAATAAAACTAAAAATACTGACTTTGTGATCTGATAACTATATTTTATTCTGTCAAAAAATCCTTGGATGTTACTTATTTCCTGTTGCAGCTGACAGTACTTTATACATAGCTCAAAGTACTTTTCTTTATAACCTTGCATTTGAATTATGCCCACACATTTCCTGACTCCCATACTGTAAGCCATAACATGATATATCCCAGTGCCTAGGACATAAGAGAGGATGATTAAATATTTGTTGAATGAATAACTGAAAATTTGCTTTACCACAACAAGGTACTGTAACAACAACATTGCTAGCAGCTGTTGTGGGGCTGAAAGACCATCAACAAAAGCACACAGGAAGGCTGCTAGCACAGGTTCTTTGCTCTGCTTTTCTAAGGAAAGCAGCTTTAAGGGGTTAGCAATCTTACTTTAATTAAACATACATATACCATTCACAAAGTTCAGGGGGAAAAGTCAGCACCTAGAACTTCAGGGTAAATACAAACAAATTATAAGAATACATTATATAAACAGAACAGATAAACACAAATCAGCAGACAGGCTTCTAGCTGTTTGTCCAAGCAATACACAAATGGTTGCTAGAGAGAAAAGCCAGGGGAGCTGTTTCAAGGGCAAAACACTAACCTCTGAATTTATATATACTTCTTCAGTGTCAAAGGGCATCACAACCATGGGACTCAAACCTGTGTGATCTAAAGACTCTCGATTTAATCAAAGATTCCTTAGTACTGAGAAGATTCTAAAACAAAGACAACAAAAAGTCCACTTTGCTTGCCATTACATTTGAAAAGCAAAACTCATCAAATGTACTTGATTACTTAAGCATTTCAAAAGAGAAAACAGTAAAAAAAAAAAAGTCTCACCCTAATTACCATAATGGTGCTTAATAATACCTAAAGTACTTTCTAGATCCAAAGCAATATGACCTGAACCCCACAATACAGTTGGTTTCCAATTTACAAATGGGTTGTGGTCCAAAAGTTCATTTTAAGTTACTCATTTGAAACTTGAAATGTGTTTTCCCACAGAAACAAAAGTTTACACAATATAATTCATTTTTTAGGTCAGCCTTAAAAAAATCCAAACCTGTCTAATTCAATCTGAAGTAAATGAAATAATGGATAATACTATCAAAACTAACCACAATTTGTAACCATTATACAATGGGAAACACATTCATAGTTTCAACCGGAGATACTGGGAACACATTTCTCAATCGCCATTCACAGTGATCAAATATGTATTGTAGTAGTTGGCAAATATTATGAAAAGATCTAATTCTTAAGACAGTCTAGTTATGCTGTGGTATGTTAATATGATGGATGTAGACCTTCCCAAGTGTCCATCAGTTATTCACAGAAAAATGGCAAAATAGCTAATTTAAAAGATTAGTTCTATGTAGAAATGATAGAATAAAACAGTTGAGAAAATGGAATGTAACAAATGTTTCTTTCCTCCCCTCCCAGATTCTTTTATTTTTCCAAAAATATGCAGGATAAAGAACATTCAGTAATTTAAAATTTTGGGTACTATTAACATACTAATGTTAAAAAATATTGCCTTTATAATCTGATTATTTTTTCTGGCTGTATGTTTTGGTCTTCTTTGTCACCAAAGAAAGATTCCAAAGTCTGAGTCTAAATCTGAGTCCGTTTTTGCTGTCTGGCCATGTTTCAGCCAACTACTTGACCCTTGACTTTTTCATCAGGGTATGACTGCTTGTAGAGTAGAGAGTACTTTGTCCCAAGCTTGAGAGGTTGTGCTGTTGTTTTCAGAGCTATTTCTACATAGCAAGCTCTGCCACACCAGTGCTTCTCCTCCCCCAAGAACTGCCAACCTGGACCTTGACTCAGATCTTAAACAGGCTCTGCACTCCTGCTCTGATCTGCTACTTAATTCCTCCTACCAGGTGGGCCTGGGGCCAGAAGCTACTGCAGCTATAGTTCTATCCTCAGAGCTGACCCACCTCCGCTGCCTTTGGGGCAGTGGCCAAAAAGAGAACTCCTTCCACTCTGTCTCTGCAGCTTTTCCCACCAACCTCCTCTGTTGTCTTTGGTGTTTGTGGGTTGAGAAGTTTGATAACTGCCATAGATCACTGATTCAGGGCACTAGTGCCCATTCCACCCGGCTCTCAGTCTGGTTGGTTTGGGTGCAGCTCACGCTGGACTCTGCTCCTCTCCGATCCCAGCTCTGATCCCAGCTCCATGCGATAGACCTTACCCAGCGACCATCCAGGCTGTCCTGGCCTGGAGCCCTGCTTCCCTCTGCTATTTCATGGGTTCTGCAGCTCTAGAATTTGTTCAGAGCTATTTTTTATGGGTGTTTGGAGGGTACTGGGGGAGAGCCTTAGGCAAGTCCCTGCTTTCTAGCCGCCATCTTCTAATTATTTTTTCTGTCAAAAAATGCTTGAATTTGTCCTTTGAACTAACAGTCTTTTATAAGTGCTCCACAAAAAACTTATGAATTTCATTTTCCATCTGAACCATTATGAGATAGGTATATAAATATAAAGTTCTCAGGCAGATAGCATAGATAGCAAAGATAATACATACGTACATACATACATATATACATACATAGATACATAATACATATACATACACATATCAAGCACTTAGTATATGCCAGGCATATACATTATGCTAAGAGCCCTCTTTATACTCTCAGGAAGCTAACACTTTAATAGTAGAAGACAATACCTATAGAAATGCTAGAAGATAAGGAGAATGAGGGTAAGTCTGTAGAAAGTCTAGATGAGAAATGGATGAAATATGGCTGGAGTCCATCCTAAAATATTGTACCAAGAGAGAATCTCCAATCAGGAGAGCAGGACCCTAGCATGATATTTCCTAGGTGGGCAGTGCTATAAGTGAGGAGAAAGGTGCAGTGTGGAGAAAGTTATAGTGAGAATAAGAGGACGTAAACATATGCACAAATTACTATGGTACAAATTAGAATGTATTAGAAGAGCTATGAGAAAGTTGAAGTGGGAAAGACTGTTTCTTTTAGAGAGAATCAGGAAAAGCTTCCTGAAGTGGCACCTGAACTGAACATTGGAGAGAATTTCAGCAGTTGAAACTAAGGGCCCTGGGAAGAGAGAAGGTCCGTTCCAACATGGCAGAGAGAGCATGAGCAATGGTACAGAGCAAGAAGGGAGGCACCAATGGCAAGAACATACAGAGCAAGCAAAGGATCTTCAAGTGTTTACATATGAACTTGCAGTAAAGATGGTTGCTTGACAGTTCACAAGAGAGGCCCAGTTCTCCCATGTGTCATTTAACATCTAAAAAAGTACAAGTATGTAATGATAAAAAATTCAAATGCCTTCGTACATCTTAAGATGGCCAGAAGCCATCCAGAGCTCTCCGGTGTCACCAATGAATGTCAAATATGGAAAGTAATTGAAACAAATATTAGGAAAGAAGCTCTAGTAACACATTAGGTAGATTATATAGTATGACTTGGCTGTGTTTTTACCAAGAACAGTTCAATACTGCTATCAAGCATAACAGTCCATATTAATAATAAAAACAATAAAAATCACATGATATTCATGGATGCAACTTTTGACTAAATATAATAGCTATTTCTATTAAAACCACAAGTACTCATAAAAATAAATCTATCTTTCTTAAGTTTAATAAATTGTATCTATTTAGAGTACAGAGCTAGTTTTCTACGTAATGGAAAAGCATTAGAGACCATTCTGATAAGATCAGGAGAACAGCAAGGAGATCCATTATCACCATTATCACCATTATCACTATTACTGAATAAAGTTATAGAAATTTGAGCTAAAGCAATAAGACAAGAAAAAGAAATTGAGAGAATGAAAAATGAAACAAAATGATCGCTTTTTTGTGGATAAATATTGTCTACCTAGAGATTCACCTGAAGTTAATTAAAACATTAATTTCAACAAAGTATCAGAAGATAATATAAGCAACATAAATGATCAGCTTTTCTACATATAACTAATAAAACTACAAGAGCTACAAAGAGAAATTCCATTCAAAAAAGAAAAAAAATAGTTACAAAGTGTGTAAAATGTTTGAGAGTTCATCTTGCTAAAATATGTACATATGTATGTGTATATACGTATATGTGTATATATGAAGTAGATGAATAAAACTACGCAATTAAAGACAAAACTAAACAATTAGAAAGTTATTAGTTGCTTATGGGTTGTCAATGTAGTAAAAATAACAATAATACCTAAATTAGTTTACTTACTCAGAGCCATATCAATTTAACTAAGGTTGACCATCCTCTCTTTCTCTCTGATGAGAGGGTGGGGTCATGAACTACAAACCAAACCTCCTTTTAAGGAGAGAGCTCAGGTCACACATCTAACTCCTCATTTTTCACCTGGCTGCATTACTTAGGGACTTCTCTGACTTTTCTGCCATGCTTACTATTGGGATAACCTCATTATCCTTTAAGATCTCAGCAACAGTGATACTCCACCTCATCACTATCCTCTGCCTCTCTGATTAGATGGTGGGGCCATGAATTCCAAACCTCCATTTAGGAAAAGAGCTCAGCTCTAACATCTTCTTGTTTCTTACCTGGCTGCACTACATGGAGATTTCTCCACCATGCCCCCACATTACATAAACCCTCTTTTCCATTTCCTTTTGTGTGTAGTCTTTCCCTTTTAGAATGTAAGTTCCTTGAAAGTAGGAACTGCCTTTCTCTTTTTGTATTTATATCCCCAACATTTAGCATAGTGCCTGTAGTAGGCATTGTAGTAGGTATTTAATGTTTATTGCTTGTTGTTTATTGATTAAAAATAATAATAATAAAATTTATCTTGAGGAATAAAAGGTCAAGAATCACAAGGGAAACAAAGGGGGGAAATGTGGAAGGAAAGAAGGCTAGCAGTCTCTTAATTCAAGCTGTAATGCCAAGCAGTAATCGTCAAAAACTATTTTGTCACTAGTTAAAAAATATAGAAATGGTCAGTGGAGCAGATTAAGTATACAGCACATAGAAGAAAACAAACATAGTAGCACAGTATTTTATAAATCTAAAGATCTCAACTACTAGAGTAAGGACTCACTATTCAACAAAAGCTTATTGAAAAACTGCAAGACAGTCTGGCAGAAATTATGTTTAGACCAACATCTCATACCATATACAATACCACATAGTTATGGAACCCAGATATAAAAAGAGAGAAGGAAATAGTTTCACAGCTATTGTTGGGGGAAGAGTTTTTGACTAAACGGATGATAATAGGAGATCGGAAATTTGGATTGCATAAAATTGAAAGACATTCATGAAGGAAACTAGCTTTTAAAACATCAAAATAACTATTTCCTAGTAGATACAATTAAAAGATAAGAAAATATTGTTCTTAAGGAAGAAATGTAGGTTACCAAAAACCTGTAGGGAAATACTCCAAATCACTAATAATGAGAAGTGAAATTCATAATAACTCTGAGTTGTATTCTCAGTCCTCATTTGACTAAACAGTAGGTCACAGGTATAAATGTGAGTTCTGGTCAACTAGTATGCTACATTTAGAGATTTATTTATTAAGAATACTCTCTACTTACTTGACTACATATGCTAACCTAAATATCCTTGTCAATTATAATCAGAAATTGAAGGATAGGCTTCCCACTTCCTGATCTGTAGTCTCCCCAAACCCAGTACATGGTATTTATGTGTTTTTGTTGGGCTATGGCCCTTTTCCAGCAGTTTTTGTCAAATACATATATATATATATACATATATATATATAGTCTATCTACAGTATATAGACATATACATATATATAGTGAGTAGAGTGTTTGTGTTTATCAAGTACTAGAGTGCTACTTACATTTTCTTCCATATGTTGTATAGCTAATCTTTTCCACTGATTGAGCTCTATATTTGCTACCTACTACCAAATTATCTTGAGAATTACTGTTTCGTAATATAATTTGAGAACTGGCACTGCTAGGCCCCCTTCATTCCCACTTTTTTCATTATTTCCCTTGAGATTTTTGACCTTTTATGCTTCCATATTAATTTTATTTTTATTTTGACATTTTCTTCTTACTCTGCTTTAGAGACATGGATCTGAGGAAAGAAAATGTGTCTCACTGAAAGGTCTTGTCATAAGTAGAGGGCAGTGTGTCTATAGTCTGGCCAAAGATAGAAGGTAAAAGTTCCAGGACCTTCAGACACTGACCCCTATGTTACAGAATTTTAAATTACAATAACAAATTACCACATAGAACTGGACATCATAAAACAAATAGCTGTACACAGTGGAGAATAGATTTCGCTGATGTTAAAATATGGCCATGTTTTAAAATGTAATTATGAAAAGAATTGTTCTCTGTATTGTATTCCTCTGCCTGTTAGGCCCTTGGCAGCTACCATCATTCCCTACCTCTCCTCTCAATTGTGGATCTACTCAATATATCCATTGTATAAAAGAATGCACATCTTCTAAGAAATAGCCATAAGTACATGTTTTAATTCTTTCTGTTAGACTTCCTGAAAAAGTATTTCGGCATCTAACCAACACTAAAATATGCCTGAAGTTGACATTTAATGAAATAGAAAACCGAATTGGTTTTTCCAGAGGACTTTATACTCCAAATGTAACTTTGATGGCAAGTCTGAGAGAATTATTTTTTAGATCTGAACTTTTGTTACAGATTTCTACAAGTACTATTAGGCATGCTCTTGTAGTTTCGTAAGCACAGTTCATTTTAGACTTTTATGTGAACTAAGTCTTCAGTAGAAGTTTTCAGTAGTACCTCAGTGATATGATTTGTGTCCAAAAGAAAGCAAAATCTTACAGGACTTAAAAACATAGATATTTTTCATCAGACCTACAAGTTATATACATTTGATTCTGTTACAATCCTAAGAGGGTAATTTTAAAATAACAAGAATAAAATACATGGTCATATAGTTCCTTTTATCAAGACATTTTTGCATATTTGACCAGTATTTGTACCAGAGAACTTTGTGGTTATTGTTTTATGATCTAGGTTAACACCCTAACAGTGTAAATGTTGCCAGTCAATGAGATCATGGAATACTTTAGAGCTAGCAAAAAAAATTATGACATACCAAATATCTTACTTGTTTAGCGTTAAAATAAAAAGTGATAGTAAACCATTTGAAAGCAGAGAGATGATCAGACTGCTTCCCTGCCCCTTTCTTGATTTCTCTTCAGTGCCTCACAGGCATGATGAGTCAGGATCACTCAGGATCAACCAGGGGGTGGTTGTATGGATTGACATGGGTTTTTTGGTCAGATTTTCCCATTTGTGGGTTCTCTGTTGTTGTTCTTTACAAAGGGAGCACTTACAGTATACTAGGCGCCATACTGTAGTTCCAAAACTATGGTTTCCGTATGTGGTTACCAATTTTGAGAGTGTCGATATTACTACAACCCTATATAACATTGGGACTGTTGAAGTGTTTTAACTGATTTTTGGAATTTGGTCTCTTATTTTATACAGTCTTTAAATTTAGATGCACAGAGAAATTTCCATTACTTGACTGTGCTATTTGCTTTTCTTCTGTGTTCTAGTGGTTTGGCAGTAGATTAGAGGTTGGGTTTTCTACCATTTGGTACTAATTATCTAGGAACAATCTGATTTTCATTTATTGCATTCACATGGTAGTGCTTCTCATGTTTATGTTGGAAAATGGGGTCAACTCTGCTCTCATCCACCAAGTCACTCCAGCAGATGGACCTTTTTCTATAATGGCAGGCACAAAGAGTTAAATAAAATTCTTCACTTTACTGCGTGTATGTGTGTATGTGTGTGTGTGTGTGTGTGTGTGTGTGTGTGCCTGTGCACATATATAATTATTTCATTTCTGGGGCCAGCAGCATGCATTAAATTTACATTATTACTAGGATGTTAAATGAATAAAATTGAATTGCTAAAGGTTACTGGGCTTTCCTTTTGCTAAATAAAATCTGTCAGTCTTCTAATTTAGTATCAAGCTGGATAAAATTCTATTTTTTTATACCTTTATATGTGGTTACTTAGCAGATTTGATATTTATGGATAAGAATCTAGATCTCTCTTTTCCTTTTATCTTTCCTTTCTTCCTTCCTTCCTTCCTTCCTTCCTTCCTTCCTTCCTTCCTTCCTTCCTTCCTTCCTTCCTTCCTTCCTTCCTTCCTTCCTTCCTTTCTTCTTTCCTTAGTTCCTTCCTTCCAGAAACCATGAGTAAACAATAATTATAATTTTGCTTTCTGTTTTCTCAACTACTATTGAAAAAAGCTCCGATAGGAAAGATAAGATTACCAAAAGTCAATTTTGCAGAAAGCCAATGTGAAGAACCTTGATACATTAAACTTTCACATTGTTCTGCAGATGCTCCAGACCCACAATTCTCCCCCTCATGTCCCAGAAAAGTGGATTTTCTCATAATTATTCATTTATAAAGAAAATAAAGAGGAAATGGAGTCACATATTCTAAAGAGTATTAGATTGGGATTCTTAACATAGTTGTCTTGCTAGCTGACTCTTCAACTTGGCTAAAAGCATTTAATCTCTGCTTCAGTTTCTCCAGTTTGTGTCATGAGTACTTATCTTGTAAGATAATTTTAATGGCAAAATGAGATAATGGATATGTCAGTGCTTTAGAAATGAAGAAAATATGAAGATTATAAAGAAATGCACAGACTGTTGCTATAAGTCATGCCTTCTCTTTTTAGTCATCTCTACAGTTAAAGTCTTTCTAAAAAGATGCCCTCCAAATACACTAAAGTAGAAAGGCAACTAGGCAAAATTTCCAGAACTTTATTCCATAGTATCAACATCTACGGAGGAGGGTAAGTGCAACTGCCCCTCACAGGCATCTCCAGAGTCCCACTTTACACATTGCTGTGCCTTCTTATCCTATCTACCTGAAGTTAGGAATGGGAGGGAAAGGTTAGGGATCAGAGGTAATACCATGGAATGTGTTCTGAACTCTCTGAAGAGGAACCTATATTGATTCTTGGGGTGAGTATGCCTACTTGAATCAAACTGCCTTCTGTACTGTGCATCAAAACACAAAGCCTGGACATCCATATTATTTATCTCTCCCTGAGTATGCCTGGGACAAGCAGCAATATCGGTACAGAATTACCTGAAGTGGGATCCTGGGGCCTTCCCACACCCCAGGAGAGCTTTTCCTGGTACAGCTTTGCCTTGCCTCATTCCCTCCCGTGTTGACCTCCTTAGCAGCCGGACTTACACCCAAGTGCCACAATCACCCTTAATTAATTTTGCTTGAAGGTCAGAATGCTTGTTTTGAGTTCTGCCCCAAGGTAACTACAGTTGAAATAATATTGAAAATGCTATTTTCCAGTAATATCAGGGGAAATGTGCTAGGAATAATTGTATTATCATAATCTCAAATCTTTTTTACACTGAATTACAATGAACCGATTTGATGATGTAGAAGAAAACATAATTTATAAGGGACAAAATTAAACTTTGCCATTTTAATTTGGACTCTAAAATAAATTCAAGGCATTATTTTTTTCTCTAGAGCCTTGTAAATTTTGCTCCCTGCAATAATATTATTTTAAGATAGTTTTTTAGGCATAGATTTTTGCCAGAAGAATTAGCTCTGGGTTTTTTGTTTGTTTTTGTAGATCTTAGTGAAAAATTAAGTTTTTTTTTAAATAGAGGTGCTTTCATGCATTCATTGATTTGTTCATTATACACAGATGAAGAGGAAGGTAATGATTGAAAAAAATCATTATGATTTAAAAGTCAAACTAAAGTTTATTTACAGTACATATGAAAAAATCACCACAGTATTGAAAGTTATCTTTAAGTGTCTTCATCATTTGATATTTTTTTGTCCTTAATTGAGCATTTGATGAGTAGAGAGGAGGTCTCCTTTATATAGAAAGTCAGACATCATAGATAGAGCCTCTTACAGGCCAGCTAGAGCCATCAGAACTTGAGACCAGTGAGGGAACGATAATACTGTAAATCTATGTAGAACAGTTTCTAAAATTTTGATTCGTTCAGCTTAAACATAAGGTGTCCCAAGTCTTAGAACATTTTAGGACTTAGAGCACTAGACTTTTGAGACACCCCATATTGACCTTAGCAAGAAGATCCATCACACAAAATATTTCTTTTCATGGACAGTATGTGTTTCATTTTTTTCTTAAATTCTTATCTGGTTAAAGCGACATTTAAGAATAAGTTCCAGAACACTTAAATTTAGAAAGACCAACCAGAATATGTATTTAACTAATGCCAAAAATGCCACTGCACATCATTAAATTGCTCTGGATTTGGCAGTTATATTTTCTCATCCTTATTTCATAAGCCTAATAGCTTGGTGAGAGAGCTGGCACTTTTGAAACATACACAGAGATTGGAATATTCCGAGCCTGAATTCCATCCTTTATAAGGAATCAAATTCAGTAAACTAGTTTCCTGATCCAAATAAACAGGGATGATGCGTCTGTCCCTAATCTCTTTGATTTGGACAGACTTTGGTGTAGCTTTGGGCCTTAAATCCTAATACCCAGGTATACTGACATTATCATTTCTTCCTAGAATACTTCTCTAAAATTGATCAAACTCTTCAGTGCAATATTTTAAACATTATAACCTTTTATATGAGTATAATAATAAAAATTTTTTAAAAAACCTTAAATTAGGCCATTTTGGTCATTAACTAGGGGAACCTTTTAAAGACAGTACCCTTTGTAAGGATACTAAACATAGCATCCTTACCCAGACATGATTTGTCATGAGTCATAGAGAAACTATTTATTTTATTTTTTTAATCCTGGTGACATCATAGATAATTTCTACTTGAAATCTTTATATGATTTTCAACCACTATTTTTGCATTGCAATTCAAATGAAAAATGTAGGTAAAAATTTTAAAGTGGCAAATATTTACTAAGCCCCTACTATGTGCTTTGCTGGTGCTATTGAAAGGTGTGGTCATAGAATGGACTGGTCTTGGAGTCAGAACACCTGATTTAAGATCCTGGCTCTGCCTCTTAATAGTTGTGTGATGCTGAACAAGTAACTTAACCTGTCTAAGATTCAGTTTCTTCATCTGTAAAAGAGAGAGAAGAATTCTTGCTCTACTCTTCTCCCAGGGTTGTTTTGAGCAAAGTACCACAGAGCACTCCACCCACCCCCCAAAACAAAACAAAAAACCCTTCAAATCACTATGAAATGTGAACTCTTAACAGCTTTATTAATTATTTGGTATAGAGAATTCCCATTGATGGGCAGATGGACAGCTTCTATGCTGTTTATATGCTCAATTGCCCAGGGCACCAAGATGTCAGTTGGCTTGCCCAGGACCATACAGTATGTTTTTCTGAGTCCAAGACCAGCTCTTTATCCAGTATTATACTGCTCACATTTAGACTTTTAAAGCTTCCATTTCCTCATCTGTAAAATGAGAGACTTGGACTAAACAATAAGGATTTTTTTGAACACTGAAATTCTGGGACCCTGTTATCATAAATTTGGAGTCACTGTGTTTTAATATGAAGACAAGTAAATTAATCAGCATAGTTAGCAAAGAAGACATTAGTAATTCTACTGTATAGTGAAGGATACATGACTTGATTACACAAAAAAGCTAGAAAACTATGCCTGTGCATATATTTATATACATATGTATACATGTAGATTTTCCCATTTATATTACAGTTATGTATTTATATTTTTACCCAACTTTTAATAGATGTCTTTATTCTACATGAACAAGGACTGCACCTGTGATTTCATTGCTATAGGGAATTAATAAATGAGAAAACTTCTTCTACCATTGCAAGTCATTAGCTTCTCTACATCTTAGTCTTGCAGAGTTGCCTCTTGCATTGAGAGGTTCATTTACTTGGCTAGGATCACATCACCAGTGTATGTAACAGGCTGGGCTTGAACCTCTGTCATCCTGGTTTAAGGTGAGTTCTTGAGCCCCGAAGCCATGCTGTCTCTCTTAACTAATAAAACAAGGCAGTCATAAACTAGTCAAAAAAGAATATGCAATAGGCATACTCATTATTTTGGTTTATTAGAAATTCATTTAGTTGTAGTGAAAAAAATTACTCACAAAATGGAAATGGCACTGAGTTGGAATTGGAACCATTCAATAAGTATTTATTAAATGCTGCCTGTGTGCCAGACCCTGTGCCAAGCTCTGGGGACACAAAGATGAAGAAACTGTATTCTGTAGTGAGGGACAGCACATACTAAGAAATTAACCATGTGATATTGGCAAGTCACTTTGTGTCTGCAGGCCCCAAGTTTCTCCTCTCCAAAATGAGGATATTAACAAAGTATTCTCTCCCTGGCTGAGGAAAGCTTTTTAAATTCTTACTCCCATCGAAATGTGAAACCTTTACAACATGAGAATCTTCTGCTAGATAATTTCTCAGGTCCCTTTTCATTCTAAAATTTAGTCACTCTGATTTTACAGTGTGCAGTGAATATCAGCATGACTTCATTTGGCACTCTAAGAACAATCTTGAGGCAAATCAGAATTCAAATTCAATCACCTGTTAAAATAATTAGTTTCCAACAACTCACTTAAGTTTAAACATCAGCTTCATTTTGTTGAGGCACAGTATGTCCCCCAAGGTGAGGTTGTAAGGGACCAGGCCAGAGACTGCTCATCTGCCTGAAAGGATTTCCCCTGCACGGAGAGTTTCCTAGTTCCTGTTGCTTCCTCATAGCCACCCTCCTCGGGCAAGGAGACCTCAGGCTGCATGAGCACACTGGGCTTTCTATCTCCCATTTATTTTAGCATGTACCCTAAGAGAAGGCTGCAAAGGGTCAGGCTGGGCATCTTCTGTCTGTCCCAAAGCAATGACTTACATCCATGTTAGTGAAAGGAAACGTCCACCTTCTACTGCCAGCCCAGTCTCCTAGCTGGGATGTGGAGAACATTAGTGCAAAGAGGAGTAACCTACCTTCTGTCTTCAGGCCTTCCACCTTCTACTGCAGCATCCTTTGAGGGAAGAGGAAAGCTGGTGAGGAATCTTGCTGTGCCCTGTTCCTGCCTAATCTCCAGCCTTTGGCGGGAAGAGGATTTGTGAAGTCAGGTCACCCATCTGACCTGGGGCTTCCCATCTCATATTACACTTGCTTGCAGCCTGATCTCCAACCTCCATTGGGAAGAAGAGTGTCACCCTTCACTCAGTGTCCAACATCCTCACACTTAGTCATAGTCTTCACATCCTAGTAACTATGATTATCCAAAACCCATCTCCTGCCTCCCACCACCTGATTCATCACTGCCATACCTCTTAACCTTCCTGCATCAGAATTTCAACTGAATACCACCCTGCTCTTCCACTGCAACCTTTGGAATGCCTGTTCTATAGGCCATAAACTTCCCCTCATCTTAGATCTTTCCCTTTCCCACTCCTTCTATTTACTAGCTCTCACTGAAACGGAGCTCCTCACTATTGACATACCTCCCTGGCCACCCATTCCAGTACTGGCTGCACCTTCAATCACTCCCATTGGCTCATAGGTAAAGGAGGGGAAGTTGGAATATACCTTGTTCTTCATTGCCACTTTCAGGTTATCACCGTTCCTCTATCAGCAATTTCTTTCCCTTTGAGGTCCCTGATATTCATCTCTACCATCCAATCAAAATCTTGGTAGTTGTTGTTTACATATCCCATATGTTTTTCTTCCTTCTTCAATGAGTTTGATATCTGGCTTACAGTTTTTCTCTCCTTCCCTACTCCTGCTCTCATACTAAGAGATTTCACCATTTCCTAATCACTCATTTCTTCAACCTACTCTCTTCCCACAAGCTACACTTGTACCCCACTTCAGCCACATGCAAAGATAGCCATGCCCTTGATCTTGCTACCCACCGCAAATATTCAACTTCTGTGTCCAAGAATTCTGAAATCCCCTTATCCAATCATAATCTATTGACTTTTGATCTCTCCCTCTGCCTTCCCTTACAAAACCCTACTCTTAGTCCACACTATAGCCTCCAAACCTTTGACACTTTAGTTCTCTTCCAGGCCATTTCCCATACACTAACCACTCTTCTATCCCCCATCTTGAACCCTTGGTGATTCAATTCAGTTCTACACTGTCCTTATTTCTTGTATGCCTAGCACCCTTATCATATGAATAATTATGCCCACCCTAGCCTCATCCTTGGATCACTTTCACCATTTGCTCTCTTCACTCCTTCATACATCTTGCTAGATGAAGATGGAGATCACCCAACCCTTCTGACTGGGTCCATTAAAAATCGATGTTACATAAACTCAACTGGGCCCTCAATTCTGTTACACAATCCTACTATATCTCCCTTATCCACTTCCTATCCACTCTCCACAATGGCTCTTCCAAACCTCTCTTCAAATGTCCCATGGCTGTCCTTCCCCCGACTCTCTCACCTAACAACTTTGGTTGCCTCATATTTATGGAAACAATTGAGGCCATTAATCATGACCTCCCTCTTTGCCCCTCAGTTGCCTTCTGCCACTATCTCCTCCTTTACTCTTGTCTCACATGATAAGATGACCTTAGTCCTTACGAAGGCTAATCCCCTCTACTTGTTAATTTGATCCCATTCTATCCCTTCTCCAACTCTTTTGCTTATTTCCAGTCTCTCCTTGTCTACTAGCTCTACCTACAAATGTGCCCATGTCTCTCTCATCCTGAAAAAACCCTCATTTTTCCATCCCCATTAACTGTCAATATATCTCTTCTGCCTTTTGTAGCTAAATTCTTTGAAAAGGCCATCAACAATATGGGCCTCCACTTTCTTTTTTCCCATTCTCTTAACGCCTTACATCTGGCTTCCAACCTTATCATGCCACTTATACTGCTCCCTCCAAAGTCACTCATGAACTGTTATTCAAACCCAGTGGCCTTTTCCCCATCCTAATTCTTCTTGATCTTTCTCTACTCTCAGCAGCCTTTGATACTGTTGATTATTCTCTCCTTGATATTCTCTTCTCTCTAAGTTTTCAGGATGCCACTCTCTCCTTGCTCTCCTCTCTATCTGACCACACCTTCTCCATCTCTTTTGCTATGTCTCTTCCAGAACATGCCCTCTAATCATTGGTGTCCCTCAGGCTTCTGTCCCGGGCCCTCTTCTCTTATCCCTCTACACTACTTCACCTAGTGATTTCATAAGCTCCCATGGACATAATTACACCATCTATGCTGAAAACTGAAGTCTACCCCAAGTCTCTCTCAACTCTCTGTTGAACTCTAATTTCACATCTCCACCTTTGTCTTTCAGACATCGCACATCTCCATCCAATCTCACATCTCCAGTATGTCTTTTAGACATACTGAACTGGATCCCCAATAGACATCTTAAACTCAACATGTCTAAAATGGAGCTCATTGTCTTTCCCCCTAAACTCTTCTGCATTCTCCTCACTTCCTTAGGCTCACAATCTGTGAGTTGTTCTCAACTCATATTTTTCACCTCCCATGTCCAATCTGTTTCCAAGACCTGCCATTTTCATCTTTGCAGCATCTCTTAAATATGCCTTCTTCTGTTCTCTAACACTGCCCCACTCTAGTGTAGGCCCTCACCACTTCACATCCAAACTATTGGAATAGCCTCCTCCAGATAAACCTAGAAATACTTGTACATATTGATGCAAAGTGAAATGAGCAGAAACAGCAAAACATTGTACGTAGTATCAGCAACATTGTGTGATGATCATCTATGCATGACTTCACTCTTCTCAGCAACCGGATGGTCCAAGACAACTACAAATGACTCATGATGGAAAATGTTATGCACATCAGATAAAGAACTGATGAACTCTGTATACAGATTGAAGCATACATTTTTCACTTTGTTTTTGTGTTTTTTTCTCTTTGTCTGTTTCTTCTTTCACAACTGTGACTAATATGGAAATATGTTTTACATGATTGCGCATATATCCTATATCAAATGCTTACTATTTTAGGAAGGAAGGAGGAAGGGAGAAAAATTTGGAACTCAAAATCTTGTAAAAAGGAATGCCAAAAATTGTTTGCACATATAATTGGGGGAAAAGAAAATACTATTTACAAATAAAGACAAAAACATAATAAAAAATGAAAGTAATTTTTGCCAACCCCCCCAAATCTATATGAGCCTGAACTTAACCACTCATGTCATGAGTTTCCTCATCTACAAAGTGGGCATAATAATTGCACCTTCTTGTTGTAGTGAGGATGAAATCAAATTTGATATAATATGTAAACACACTTTGCAAATATTAATGTTCTATATAAATGTTGGTTACTAGTATTGTTGGATAGATGGTAACTTTCATATTCAGTGAGTCTTGGGAAATTGGAAAACAGAAAGTTTAAGGGGCTTGTCCAAGTTCCCAGTAACACAGAGCAAGGAAAGGTTATTATCAATCCATCTAGAATATTCCAATTTCAATATTACATTAGTACATAAGAGCAATGGTAGTAATCATAATGCCTCACATTTATATAGATTACTCTTAAAGGTTCTCAAAGAACTTTTCTCATAACCACTCCCTGAGACAAATAGTGTATCACCATAACTGTAGCATGATTATCAGAGCAAGATGTATGGAAAAAGAGTGCTACGTTTGGAGTCAGGAAGACCAGGATTCAAATTGAACCTCTGATACCTACTGGCTTTGCGATCCTAAACAATTTACTTAAGCTTTTTTTTTTTTGTCCCAGGCAACTTTTTAGAATTTGCTTCAATTTCTTCCTCCTCAAAAATGAAATCAGATTAAGTGGCGTTTAAGCTTCCTGCTAGCTTTAGATCTATGATCCTAGGTACTAAGTCATATTTGGGTTGCTTTCTCTGTTGGTGAAAGGAGTTCCCCAAACTCCCCAAATCAAAGATTTTTCACATAACATTGCAAATGGATTAAGTGGTTTTCATATCATTTCACAATTAAAACCAGAGTTCCAAGATCAGCTTTTTTTTCCATTGTACAATTGTACCCAGCATATCAAAGGCCATTTATATGGGGCTACGGAATATACTTTGTTAGATATATTTGGATATTATATCCTAGAAATTCATATTACTTCAGACAGCATGCCCTCAGTGGAAAGAATAGACATGTATAACTATCTGATTTGAGCAATGCTCAAAAGTGTACATCACCTTCTCAGTCTATTGCCCTCCTTTCCTTTGATCTAACCCATACCTACTTCTTACTGAAATCTGGACAGAGTTCTCAGAGTTTACTCCAAGCTGACCTCATTTATTTCCCATTCTTATGGTATCATGGAAAGAATACCTGAGATTAGGACCCAAAAGACCTTGGTTCTTGTTCTGGTTCTGCCATTGAGGAGATATGTCAACAAGCATCTTTTTTTTATCGTGTTCCAGGCACTGTATTAAGAGCTGAAAATACAAATACAAGAAAAATGAGAGATAATCTCAGTTCTCATGGATATTCTTATTAATTCTTTATTAATAAATTTTTATTAACTAATTAACACATAAAAGCTGAAAAGTAGATGAGGTGGAGAGGAGGAGACACGGTGGAGAAGTCCAGAGAATTAAGAAGGAAGCAAGGAAAGGAATGTGAGCAAGACATTTCCTCAGATTGGAGGTTCCAAGAGGAATTCACCAAAGCAGGGGCATTAGGGGTATTTTCAAGAGCAAGACAACTGCTAAGGAATAGAAGGAAGGAAACAAGCATTTATTAAGCACCTATGTGCCAGGCATTGTGCTAAGCACTTTACAAATATTTCATATGATCCCCACAACTCAGCAAAGTAGGTATTATTATCCTCATTTTGTAGATTGGGAAACTGAGGCAAACAGATTAAGTGGCTTGTCCATGGTCACACATTAAGTGTCTGAAGCCAGATTAGAATTCATGCCTTCCTGACTTCAGGCCCAGTGCTTTTATTATCCATTGTGCCACTTAGCCACCTATAAGATGTGATTCACCTTTCTAGAGTTTTCTTTCACAGAAAATATAGTATATATTTTTATTTGTATATTATGGATGAAAATGGTGGTTATATCTTCCCCTCACAAATTACTCTATAGTTCCCTGAAATTTTTATTATAAGTTTGTAGATTTAGAGCTGGAAGGTGCCTTAGAAGCCAAATCGTCCAACCACCTCATTTTACAGATGAGTAAACTGAGTCCCAGAGAGATTAGTAATTTGTCCAAGATCACCAAGGTAAATAAATAGCAAAATTGGATCTTCTGGGCAGTAGCAGTGACATTGATTATGAATGCTCATTAACATCTTTGACTATTCATAAACTTTGTGTTCAATGAACAGTCACTTTTAAAATGGAGGTCTTTAATAAGAGGATAAATCTTGGGTGTGCCTTAATCAAAAATTCAACAATGAATTATAAATATTTAAAAGTTAGTATATAGATTACTTTAAAAACATTCTTTAGTCATGAGAGGATTATGTTATTATTTTCTAGAAAACAGCGATTATCTTTTCCATTAGTATCTCTCTTTCCAAATCCATTGGAACAAGTCATTTAGTCCTTGTACTTGTATCTCCAAGTGTCTCCAGTGCCTAGCACATTGTATAGCTTTTGGTGGACATGGCGAAGGCCTATGCGGAAAAGGTATTCATCTCAGTATACTTAACTGCAGTTTTCTTCCACACAAAAACAGTTATTGGCTCCTTTGCTAGTTCCTGTTTAAAATTTTTATTGTAATTGATTTTTCCTTATGTTTGCTGAAAGTTCAAGACTATGATTTGTTCACATGAAATATTACCCTAACAGTCGTTATCCTTATTACAGGCAGCCAGTGTGACGCCTAAATCACCTTCCACTGACATCTTCGATATGGTTCCTTTTTCTCCCATAACTCCTCAGTCATCAACACCTACTCGCAATGGTACACAGCCTCCTCCAGTACCCAGTCGTTCGACAGAGATAAGTACGTTTTGTAACAGTTCTGACTCCTGTTGTTTTGTCTGTGGTATTCATAACAAACCAAATGATGTTTATTACCACATATTTTATGTTTTATCACTTCTTATTGCTATAAACAAAATATTTTGTTTGTTAAACTCTATACCCCTAAGCCAGTTCATTCCAACTTATAAGCAAAATTACTAATGCTGCCATTATAAACAATTTGAAATCTTTGGGTGGGAAATGAAACTTTAAAAGCCTCATATGTATGCATATATTTGGTATGTGTATATGTACATATACATATATACAAACATATACATATATATGTGTGTGTTTACCTTACTGCATGAGATATTCAATTTGTTTTCCCTTCATTCAATTTAACATCAATTCTACCAAGCATTTATTGTGTATCTGTTATGTGCTATGCACTGGATATACAGAGAAAAAAATTAAGTGGTCCTTTTCCTTATGATGCTTAAATTCTCAGAGGATTCTATATATATTCATACATGTAAAAACAACTTAATCTGAGGAGAGAGAGAATTCACAACATTGGGGGTGTGGGGGTGATGATTGTAAAGGCTTTGCAAGGTAGGAGGTGATACTTGAGCTGAGCCTTGAGGCTCCATAGAGCATCTGTTTTTGTTTTGTTTGCAATCTTCATTCTAAAACTGTTCTTGTTCCAGAGAACTTTGGTGATGACTATTCTAAGTTAGGGAGTAACTTAATCCACTCAGAAAGCTATCGCAGGTTGCAAGTATTTTGTAAGTGGGACTTCTTTCTAAAAATATCACCCATGAGCCCCCAAAGAGGTTTTCTTTTTATTAATTGAACCGAGTAAATATTTCAAAGCAAGGACAATTAATAAAATAGCAGAATTGTAAAAGTAGCAACAGAATATCCTCACTGCCCCTCCAAATATTCAGTTCCCTAAACTACAAATACGCATATTCTCAATGGAAAGAATAGACATGCAGAGTAATCATGTATGGGGCTACACACATGGTGACAACATGGAACATACATGGAGGGGCAACTCACACTTTTGACACTACAGCACACTGAACCCTGTTTCTCCCTGGGCATTGCTTCCCAGCTGCTTCCTATTGGGTGTCTCCACTGATAATTGCTGAATATCACAGCTCCCTTTCAACTATTTTTCTTTCCAAGCTCACTTTCTGCTTACCTAATGCCCTGTCTAACATTTGCTAAGAATGCTATGGTTACCAGGCCTCCTCTTTCAGAAGAAGCTTTATCAGCAAGATCTTTCAACCCCTTCATTATCCATAGGAGACAGAGTATCCATAGTGGGTGAGTGGGGAAGGGGTAAATAAGAGTCCCTTCCAGAGGATAACTGCCAGCTCTCCTCAGTCAGCTGTCTCAGTCAAAACTCCATCCATGCTCCTCAGAGAAGAAAATAGATATTACCTTCAGCTTATGTTATAGTAATTAGCATTAAGATTTAGCACTGGAAAAGCAGCTCTTTGATTGTTTCCTTGAACTCCTCTGTATTTTTCTGCCTCTTCTGAGGCTCTCAGTTCAACCCTCACTTAAGTTGTGATCAGAAAACCATTTGAATTCCTACTTAGTCAGCAAGCATTTGTTAAGGGCTGTCTGCATGCTAAGCATTACATTAAGTCATGGGAATAAAAATAAAGACAAAAAACATGGTCCCTGCTCTCTAGAAGCTCACTTTCTGGTGGAGGAGACTACATGAAGAAAGGGCTGTTAACATCCTCCATTCTTTTGTTCTGTTCAAATGACTAGAGATGATAAATTGATAATTATTTCATGAAATTATGAAATGGAGGCAGGCATGCCTGCTTCTTTGGGTACTCAGAGGGAAAGACCACAATCGCAGTAGGAAACAGCTTTAATCACACTTTAATAACTACAAAGGGTGTGGAGACAGCACAGAAAATATAGATGCAGATGGCATGGGCACAGGGCATGGGATGGTGAAGGCAGGCAGACTGAGGAAGAGGATGGGGAGGAGGAGAGGCAGAGAGATGATATATTAGAGTTGGCAGCAGTCAGTAGCTTGGACCTGATGGAGATGGAAGAGAACTTGGGGAGCTGGAGCTTGAGCTCTAGTTTTTGTAGGGTTTTGGGTGTGGTACAGACTAACTCTTATCTCTGCCACTTTAGGGTTAGTTCAGAGCCGTCAGTAAAACTTTAAAGTTAACATGTCCATATCATCTCAAAATTCTCAGCTACATTTGGTGATCTTCAGGTCTTTACTGTGGAGGTCTGGAATTTATCTGGAATTTATCTATTATAGGAACCAAAAGGCACTGACAACAGCACCTAGATGGCTTCTGCTGATTCAGCACATATTACCTGGATGTGATTTTTGGTTACGACATGATATTATTTGTAAATTGCACTCCTTTGATCTTTGAGATGGTTTAATATGTCTAGGTTCCCCTTTGCAATCGTATTTCCTGCTATTGTCACTTTATACTAGCTTATAAAGTTACTGTACTTCCTAGAAGGTGGAATTAGGGGACCAGAACAAGATACAATTTGGAGTGTGTTATGGAATTATGCCCAAAGAGTTGTTAATTAAACGGCTTATACCCTTCTAGCTGGCAATACCACAGCTACGTCTGTTTCTCAAGATGATTAAGTGAAGAGGAAAAGAACCTAGATGTTCTAAAACATTTATAGCAGCTCTCTTTGTGGTGGCAAAGAACTGGAAGTCACAGATATGCTTGTCAATTTGGAAATGGTTGAACAATTTATGGTATTTGATCGTGATGGAATACTACTGTGCCATAAGAAATGATGAGCTAAGTGATCTTAGAAGAACATGGATGGACTTACGTGAGATATTGAACAGTGAAATGAGTAGAGCCAAGAGAACATTGTATACAGTAACAACAATATTGTTTTTTAAGAACAACTTTGAGTGACTAAGTCATTATGACTACTATAAATACTCAAATTAAATAAGACATGAAGGAAGATGCTATCTTCATTCAGAGAAAGACCTAATACATAGAAGTATGTGTAGGATAGTTTTATACACACACATATGTATGTGTGTCTAATGATAGCCATCTCTAGGGTGGGGGGAGGGAGGAAAGAAAAAAGGAAAGTTACATGATAATTTACATGTTTAAAGGGAATATAAATTGTACATAATAGATGTGCAGTTTTGTGTACAGTCATCTTTTTTTTTTATTCTATGTTATGGAAATGCCTGTTTTGTTTCTTAAGAGTAAAATAGGTTTTTTTTTTTAAAAGATACAGTTTTAACACAGTTGGGATAGCTAATGAAGATTGAAAATCTTTATCCTCTTCCAGACAAACTTGTTAACCAGATCTCTCTGGTTAACTTTCCAGTCTCTACAGTTATGAGAAATTTAGTAGGGCTTAAGTTTATTTGTATTTTTCTTAAAGTGCAGTTTGCTATTTTGATCTCTTTAGCTAAGGAATTGTACAATAACATACAAATATGCACTGTAAGATCTCTTTCTAAATCCACTGTAAAGGATTTTTGTGTTTCTTAATTAGACCACTGACATTTTTATTGGCCAACAGAATGTAAAGGCACAGCTGTGCATTTTTTTTAGCTTTTTGTCCCTAAGAAATATAGCTAATATCATTTGTGAATTAGCATGCAATAAATTTCTTTTCAATGGTACTGCATCTACTGTATTTTAGTCTGTGCCCTCCATCACAAAGGCTGAATCGGTGGCTCCCAGTGGGAGATCATGACCTCTTACCTGTCATTTTTGGGGAACTGGATGGTCTAAAATGGAAGACAGTTTGTTATTTTAAAAAACATGTATTAAATTCTTGATACATCGTTATGACATTGAGAATAGAATTAATACTCCTGTAGTGCTTGACAGGGGCAAAGAAATCATAAATATTTGTATCTTTCATAAGATGTAGAATAGTTCCTTTTGCAGAATGAATGAATATTTATTGAACAAATGTTATAAACATGAAATCATAATTAAAATACACTTATAATGGAATTAAATTGATAACCAGTATTGCAAAAAACATGTAAAAACAAACAACCAAACAAAATTAAAAAATAAAACAACCAAAGCTGCATGTGAAATTCAGATGCAGTCCCTGTTTTTCTGTTTTCCTTTTGCATATAGTAGGGTACCCTTTGTTGCGTCATGGACTCCTTTGACAGTCCGGTGAAACCTATTGAACTCATCTTAGAATAATATTTTTAAATGCATAAAATAAAATATTTATGATTAGTAATAAAATAAATTATATTTGAATAAAATTAACAAAGAGAGTTTACCACATTCTAGGCACTGTGCCAGGCTTGGGCAAAACTAAATTCATGGACCCCAGGTGAAGAACTGCAAATGTAGAGAAATACTCTTGTTTATTTTTGTTTGTCAATTTCATAATTAAAAAAAGAAAACATTAAAAAACTTCACTTAACACATTTTAAATTATGAGTTAAATTATCTGTAATAATAGCTTATTAACATATGTTCTTAGTAAAGTATGATAATATTCAACGAAGTATTTCTGGGCTCTTTAGATATTTCCTTAGGCCATCATTTGATTAATAGGAGTCTATGTCAACATAGCACAAAATTAAAATTGAGAATTGGCCAAATAATTATTTCGTATGAGCAACAAAAGTAATCAAAGTGAATAATTTTCCCATTAAAATAATCTATGCTTTCATTGCCTGACTCCTGTGATTTCCATGCTACTAAAGTGTTTATTTCCTTTATTCTAGAACGAGACCTTTTTGGAGCAGAACCTTTTGACCCTTTTAACTGTGGAGCAGGTGACTTCCCTCCAGATATTCAATCAAAACTAGATGAGATGCAGGTGACTACTCGTTTATTACTAGAATAAATTGTATTGGCCTGTAAACATTTCTCTATCCATAGCCCTAGCCTACTACTTTTTAAGGTGACTAGCCAAAGAATCACAACCCTGGTTTGTCTGTTTTTGTCACCATTAGCTAGTGTTATGTTAATATAATATTTAGGTTAAAAATCAGGACATAAATGTTCTGATGTATGTCTCTAGTCCTTAAAATATCACAGCAAAAACTTTAGATAAGGGTGTTCCATCTTTTACAACTGGGACAAATATGCCCTCTTCTCTCTCTGCTTGTCTCGTCCTTCTTCTCTGTCTTTCTCTGATTCTCTCTTGCTTTCTCTGTGACTGTCTCCATGTGTATACACACACACACACACACACACACACACACACACACACTTTTTTTTAAACTGGACCTTTGAAACTGGTGTAGAGAACTCATAAAGAGAAAACTGTCTACCAGTGGAGATAGGCACGACTCTGAAATTTATAGTCTTAAAGAGTTGCCTGAAGCATCGAATAGTCAATTGACTTGCCTAGAGTCGGCCTCTTCTCTTTGTCTACTCTGCCACTCTGTCTCAGTTTGAGGGTTTCTATTAGCAAGCACCCTAGCACACCCAAGATGGCCTGCTAACACAGGTTCTTTGATCTGCTTTTCTAAAGGGAAGACAGCTTCAAAGGGGTTAATAATCTTACTTCAATTCAAGATATATAAGTAAAGAAGGTAAAGGTCATTCACTAGTTCAGGGGAAAGGTCAGCCTTGAATGTGGAGAAAATACAAACAGAGAGAAATTAGCACAGAGATCCAATAGATGGGGCTCCAACTGTCTAAACAAAGTAATAGATGGATAATCACCAGACAGAGAGCACCAACATATGGGTTCACAAAGCCGGGGGGCTCCTTAACAAGGAGTTTTGTTTGGCCTAATCACAAAGACCATAGGTGAACATTCTTCCCATGAGTGAGCCCCAAAGCAAAACAGCAACAGTCATGGTTGAAATACCTGTGTACCTTTAGACCTGGGAACACAACCCCTGTTCCAAGGGAAAATGGGAACACATGTGGTCACATAGACCTATCAATGGACAGGGAAAATCTTATATTCCATTAAACCCACAGGGTTTTAAGGAATATTTTGTATTTTTTGAATAACCTCTACTAAAATAATAGTCTAATGGTCTTGTAACAGAGCACAACATTTCCAGTTGGGAATTGCTTTCAGTATAGGCTTGGTAACAAATTATTTCTAACAAAGATCAGACTGGCTTTTTTTTTGCCATTAATAGAGTGTGCATATGTATATATACCTTATTGTATATATTCACTAGACCAATATGTGTGAATGTGTATACCGCCCCCCCTCTCTCTTTCTCCTTTTCTCTACCCCTCTCATACACATTGAACTTGCATATTCTATTAATAGAAAAAAATAGATAGTTTAATCTTTGGATGGCAGAAATAATTTGTATGTGTAAGATATATACACATACATACATATACGTATACATGAGAGGCCTGTATGTGTACACACACATAAGAGACAGAGAGGTAGATACGTACATATACACACAGAGAAAAATCCCATCAATTTCAATAGGGATTCGTGGGGTTTTTTTAAATGATAATATACATTGATACTACTTATTGGCCTTTTTCAAAATTACCAATAGCAAAATAGTGTATGACAAGATCTCAAGGGCTGGTCTTGCAGTAAGGGAGACATGGGTTGAAATCTCATCTCTGGCTTTTACTAGTTGAATGACCATGAGCAAGTCTCTTCACCTTTCTGAGACTCAGACAAATCTCTAAGACTTTACATATTGACATTATTTAGAAGATTGAGCTTCTATATATACAGGAAGAAATCTATAAAACATCTAATATATCCATAGAGGAGCAAAAATGTACTTTGTTAATAATTTGCAATAACTCTTAAAATTTTTATAGGAAAAGTAGTAATCCACAGAGCAGCTTGATAAAAAGTATCTTTTCTTGTATCACCATTTTTCATGATTCTGATTTAGACTATGAACTGAAAGAAGTTAAATCTAAAATCTATATTTAAAGAAACATGGTTGACAAACCTAGAAGCATCAGTTAATTATTCATTAATTCTTCAGCTCAACCTTTATGTTGATGTTTCTAAGGTTCTAAAGTTTGTTTAATACAAAGACGAGATCAATCCAGTGAGATGAATTTGAACATTTCTTCAAAATATTTCATTTCAAAAACTTGACCTCAAATGTTACTGTTGTCATGACATAAAATATATAGGGAAATTAGTGAGGATATATATTAAATAGAACAGGCATTAAAAGTAAATAATATTTACCAGAAAATGAAAATTCATCTTGGTGGTTGATTCTCATTTATGAGTGGAATATTGGCAGGCAAAGAAAGAGCATTAACTCTGGGTACATTTTTGGTGTGCGTGTGAGGTAGGGTATATCTGTATATCTAACCTAAAGATTTCCTATATAACACTCATTGCCTGAGCAAAATGAAAATGCTAATGGAGGCATGTTTTAGTCACAAAATGGTAGACACAGTGCATTTATGGGTAGGAATAGAAGATCTTATCCTTAGTCCAGACTTATTCTTTAGATTTATTTTCCAAGTTTCTTTTGAATTGTCTTTTTTATGTTTCTGAAAGCTATCATATGACTACTATTTAGTATTAATTTTTCAACTTGAGTATTTAAAACATTTAATAAGTATTAGAATGATTTATGCATATACTAAGCTGCATTACTCTATTTTGATTGCTTCTAATACTTTGTTACTCTTTTTTTTTACCTTCTTGTGCTTTCATGGGGGGTAGCGCCAGAGATGGTTAGTATATAATTTCAATAATCATTTCACAACAGCTTTTTCCAACCTAAATTTTAACATTTGCATGCTTTGACTTTGAAATGTTTCAACTGCTGTTTTATTTATGTTTCTGGATTTTATAGCCTATTTCTATGTGCTCGTGTTTACTTAAAATGCATTTTTCTTTCAATGACTCAGCCATTATTGTATTGCCTGACTTCTGTATTAGTTAAACCTATTATCACAGGTTTCTGTTCGGTAAGGTATAGTAATCTTTTGGCTAATACAAAGTTTGTGACAATTTTACTGCTAGTTTTAGTGGCCTTATTTAACCGATGTGCATACTTTTTAATTATTCTTTTTTCTTTCTTTACAAATATTTTTTATTTGTTTGTTTAAATTCAAGGCAGCACAATAAATTTTGTGAGTGAGCACTGCATGCTTACAAGCATAAGGAGAAGTCTGGCTTTTCATTTCCTTTTAGAAGAATAGGAAGAAAGCTTGTCTAGAAAACAAGCTGATTCATTTGAATTTAGAGTCAGTATGAAACTCATGTCAGAAAATGAGAATATTATATAAATTGTCAAAATAGGTTACTTATGTCTTTGAAGTCAGGAATAGTCATTTTGATTTTAAATTTGACTACAAACTAGGTAACTCTAAAAACAAAGAGTAGTTATGTAGGTGGCATAGATCTGGCCTAGGCTAACCGTAAGTCATTTGTAATTATAAAAATATTTTATTCTCAAGGAAAAAAATAACAAATTATGGCAGTAATCAGAGAAATATAATAATAGAATAACAATAATAATGATAGGCAATAGAAATAATAAATGAAATTGAGGAAGCACACTCACCTGCCTTATATCAGTTGTGCAAAGGCAGGTTTATGCTTCATAAATTCATGATCTTTAGTAAATGCTTTAGTACAACATTCCAAAAGAATGGCAGGTTTCAGGAAGTTGCCCAGTTTGGAAAGTCTGCAGCCGGGCATCTTAAGCTTCTCCCAATCCTTCCATTCAAAGCAAAGCCTTTTAGTCTGGAACTGATTTATCTTTTGGATGTTAAAACTTTCGAAGAGCAAAAACACGATTTCATTCTCAAAGGTTACAAGAGTAAGTTGGAACATCTCGGTTCCCTCCATCAGATGAGCAATATACAGCTATTTCTGCCTCAGAGGTACCTAACTCCATCAGAAAACTTTGGCAGGCTTTTAAAATTATTTCTTGTCTTTAATCTTGATGACTTCATTCCTGAGGCCATTTATTTGAAGAATTTCCTACAACACAATAGCAACGACAAACAACATGAGAGGCTTTTTTCACACTCGTTGCTGAAAATTAGGTAAGTTAGTTTAGTAACTGTTGAAAAAGAAGGGTATAAGGCTAGTCTCACATTACTTGTTTTTGATGAAGCCACACTAGGCTCTTTTTGATCCCTATTTCCTTTTCTAGATATCTATTAACTATCTCTTTAATAATATGTTCTAGAATTTTGCCGGGGATTGTTGTTAAACACATTAGCCTATTCTCTGATAATCTTCTCTTCATTTTTTTTTGAGAAATGGGACAGTAATTATCCTTCTCCAGGCTTATGGTTCTTCACTTATTCTTGATGGCCTTTCATTTGTCACCTCGGTAATGGCATCTTCCAGTTCTTCAGCCTCCCGAGGATGTAGTTCATTAAGTCTAGTTCAACTGATCAAAGGCAGATAAGTATATTCATAGATACATCCTTCCTCCTCTCACTGTTAACTACTTTTATTCTATCTTTTCATGCCCCAAAGTCCTAAAACTTGTTAGAGAAAACAGATTTAAGATTATACTAATTGAGCAGTCTCTGTCGTCTCTGCCCTCAGAACCATCATTCTACCTTTTTTGATTCCTTTTGCTTTTCCTTTTTTTTTGTTGTTGTTGCTGTCCTTGGTCCTCATTCCTATTCTCAACTCATTCTGAACTATAATACTCCAGATATGATTCTTATAGTACCCGTCTTCTAGTGCTTGCCCATGTTTTTGTCTCCTGGACAATTCTTCTGGAAATCTAAGTTGGTCATTGAGTTTCTTGTGCATACACATTGACCTTTTCAATTTCCTTATTTCTCTTCACTGGGATAATTTTGTGCTTTCATAATTTTGAGAACTCCCCATTCTTTCTCAGCTGACTTTCCATATAAAAATGTAACCCTTAAAATGCTACCCATCTTTCCAATAACAGGTTTTCACAACTAGGGGTCCACAGATCCCCAAGAGGTCATCAATAGATTTCAGTGGGTCGGTGAAATTGGATGGGGAAAATACATCTTTATTTTCACTAAGCTTTAACTAAGATCTGGTATTTCCTTCCCCCCAGGCAGTTCATTTAAGTGATGCTTGCCTCAGTTTCCTCAGTTGTAAGATGGTGATAATAATAGCATCGTCCTCACAGAACTATTGAAAGGATCAAATTAGACAATATTTGTACACTATTTAGCACAGTGCCAGGCACATAGTAGGTGCTTCATAAATGCTTATTCATTTCCCTTCCCTCAGCAGTGAATATAGCCATGAAACATCATTCTAAGAAGAGGTTCATAGGCTTTACCAGGTTGCCATAACACAAAAAAAGGTTTAAAAAATATGCTATAAAACCTTTGAAATCTGCTTCCCCAAAATCTAGGATGTATTTCAGACCATTTTCAGCTTTCTACTCTTTCCTCACAAACTCTGAGGTAGTGGACACTTCCTTCCAAGATTCTCAGTATTTCCACTCTAGCAACAATTTTTTCCTCATTGGTGAGCTTTAGATCCAACACAGTTTTCCCTTGCTGGTTACTGTAGTAACTTTTGAAAGGTGAATTTACCAATGTCACATCAAGAAATGATTAGTTCTTCTTTTGAAAGAAACAAAGTTCCAATTAGTGTCTAGATAATGGAACTCTTCTAGCCTCTCTATATCTTGCCAGACCTGTGATGTGTTATGAATTTCACACCTTTTTCTTTGTTCTGTTCTGATAATCTATAGATGAACTGGATCTAAGGAAAAAAAGCTCTTCTGTTTCTTCCTCCATTGATTTTTATCCAGTTGCTCTTTCTGCTGTGCTTCCTTCCTTGGGGTTCTGGTCACAAGTGTATTAATGTATGATATAACCCCACAAATTTTTACCTACCTTGTTTTGAATAAAATATCCTCGTTCAAAGATGTATTCCAGTCATGAGTATCATCCCACCAAGTCTCAGACATATAAGGCCAAATTTGTCTCTGCATTAAGGCACTCTATTTACATATATTTTTCCCCATTTCTGAATGAAGTCTTAAGACCTTGGGTTTTATTAATGACTCTTTTTATGCATTTTCTTCCTTCTGTGAACTAAAGATCTCAGTGGCTGTTTGTCTTGATACTTCATACCTAATATCTATGGTATCTTGTGTGATGGATATACAAAGGCAGTTTTCTCTTTCCCTCTTCCTTTTTCAGTTTAAAGAATTACTGATTACATTTATAAGACTTTGGACAAATTCAGTCTTATCAGATTATGTAGGATGTACTCTATTCCTGGCTAAGAGCCATTTAGATTTATATTTTAAGCTGTGATCCAAAAACTCAAGTCAGATAATATAGTTTAAAGAAACTATTTACTACCCAAATTTGTCTTCTTTTCTTCAGCTTTTGCCTTTGATGGGCAATAAAGACAAAAATACCACCTGTGCCTCCTTGTTCTTCAGTTCCTTTCTAAAGTTAATGCTGACAGTGTTGCCTAGGTTCCTTCTGGCAGTGTCATGTATGCCCATATAAATCACAAGATATGGGTTTTAGTCACCTATTTTTCAAAAGTTCTTTTTTTATAAATGGTCCAGGAAGACACTAGCACCCTGTGATGTTATTAGGTCAATAAATAGTTGCATCCTTATTCCTCAGTAGGGAGTGACCAATAACCACTTTATCTTTTTCCTATTACCCTTACTAAATAACAATGACTTCTTACCTAACAACACCTATGGATCTACTTTATTCCTTGGAGGCCAAGCAGCTTTTTCCTCTGGAGTATCTAACTGCCTCCTTCTTCTAAAAGTGCCTTAAGTTTATTTTTTTAGCTCCATTAGTAGATGAAGGTCCTTCTTCCTTTCTTCCTTTCCAGCTCCTCTGTGACCCTCCATCCTCTTAACACAAGTCAATACTCCTTTCTCCTTTATATCCTATTTTCTTTTTTTCATATTGAAGCCCCACTTCATGTTTTTTAAAGAACTTTTCATTGCCCCAAATATTTTGAGGTATATAAAAAGTATTGTCTTGAGTCTATTGCCCTTCTGTTCTTGGAGGGAGACCAAGGTGCACTATGAGCACAGATCAAAGTCACTTGGCCAGCAACACAGGTCACTATAAATTTCCCGTTCTCTCTCTAACTACTGGAAGTGAGAGCCTTAGTTCTTGCCTTTGAAACTGCTTGTTGGTGATTATGCCTTATTCTTAATTACTTCTTCATAAATCATTAATGATTTGATGACCATTCCTGGTTTCCTTTTTTTCCCTTTCTAAGCTTTTACCAGTAGTTACTTAACTTTTTTACCTTCCTAGCCTTATCAACTACTCTCGAGTCTACTTACTTCTCTTTAGGTTTTATTCTTATTTTTTTCCCTTGTGACTTAAATCTCCTTTAGATTGTGTTTTTCCTTCATCTTCTTCAAGTTGCTATTACCTCTCAACTTTTTCTTAAATTCTCTTTAAATTTATCCTTATCAAATTCACTCTTGGCCTTCTTCATAATGTCCAAATCATCCTCAGTTTCCTTCTCTTTTTTTCAGTTCTAGTCCTTTTCTTTCTCTAACCCTTTTCTGCCACAGAAATTTCTTCTTTAGAATTCAAAAGTAAAACACAATTTGTGGGCTTGAGGTAACTCAGCACAATGCCAAATCCTGTATCCTACCCAATCTTTTTTTTTTAATTTAATTCTTATAAATTAACAAAAATCTATTTTTCTCTCTCCAACCTTTCCTTCTTGTAAAAAAGGAAAATAAAATATTCATAACAAATATACATAGTCAAGCAAAACAAATTCGCACATTGCTCATGTCCAAAAATATTGTGCATCCCAAGTCCATCCCTCTCTGCCAGGGAGTGGTTACTGTATTTCATTATTGGTCCCGTGGAATCCAGATTGGATATACTCAGTCCATAATTTAATCCTCAAAGTTGAGCCAGTAGCACCATTTACTGGATGTATCTTGAAGCCTTTGAATGCCATTCACATTTTTTAAAATGTAAAGGGTATTTTACATACAAATAAATTTAATAGACAAAGAATAATTTAATTGTCAGATTAATTATAAGTTCCAGTACTCCCAATGTATGACTCCTTTTTCACTTCATTGCATAAAAATATAATAAAAGAAACCTTTAAAATTGTACTTCATAATGCTGTACAGCTTATAAAGTACTTTTGCATATGTTTTCTCTTTTGCCACTCCTAACAACTCTGGCAATTAGCAGAGCTGGTATTTTATTCCAGTTTTACAGATAAGGAAACAGGTTTAGAAAGATTACATGACTTTCCTAAAGCCACACAGGGAGTTTTTGAACTCGGTTCTCATTTCTAGTCCACAGGGTGTTTCGTCTGTGTTTGTTTTGATTCACCATGCAGCCTCTAAAGGTTATATTTTCTGACATGCTTAATTAGTCTTTTTTTAAAAAAAAAATCAATAAATCACAAGCATTTAAGTTCCAGGTACTGATGAAAATACTTAGGTTTCCATCCTGTCATATAACTATGGATTGGGTGTGATATAAAGACCAGCCTTACTAAGTTCCAAGAGGTTCATCATGCCACTGGCCACAGGATGATGAAATTTTGAGCCACAAGGCTCTCAAAAATTATCCGTTAAGTTGAAGTGTTATAGTCTGGGTCAGTTAAGAGATAAAGATAGATAGATAAATACAGAATTTGTTAGGTGCCAGTAATGGGCAGTTTCTTTATGCTATTAGGGGAAGATAACACTTGAAAGGGTGTTTGGGAAAAGGATTCACTTGGGGCAGCATGCAGTAGTAGTGTGGGAAAGGTACCCACACAGACAGAATCAGAATATTAAAGTATTTCATTCAGAGTTGTTCATTAGATGGACAGTAGACCAGGCCATCCTTTATGGCAAAATAAAATGATGATTTCATCAACATGTTATTTAACTTTGTCCAGGTAATTATATTTTCACTAGTTAGCAACTAGTAAGAATCTGCATTAATAGTGTAACTATTGATAAGTAACAAAGCTCTTGCTATTGTTATCTATAATACAATTATGTTACTGTTAGCAGTTGATTTATCTATATAAAACCAGCGAGCATGTCTTTTATTATGATATTAGAAATTCTTATTATAATGATACTATAGAATTCTAAAGAATTTAGAAAATATGCTTTGAAGCCAGCATATTATGATTATATAAAAAGGGGGGAAGAGAAATAATCATATCAAAAATAAACATCTAGGCAAAAATGTTTGATCGCAAATCCTTTATGTAAACATTGATGTATACTTTAGCTAAAATAAGTCAGTGTTTCATTGTACAATATATTAGTTTCTGTAAATAAGGATAGCACTTTTTATTTGTTAGATAATTTTCTCAGAATAACAAAAGGAAATTAACTTTTTAAAAAGGTACATTATTATCCACAAAATAAATCTCACAAATCCCAGAGTGATAAAATTAAATTATTTTGTGCAAACAGAGATAAAACTTTTAAAAAATAAATTTCAGTTGTAAAACATTGGCTTTGGTAAAGATAGTATGAATGGAACGTTTTGTAAACTGAAAACTCCTTGAGAGCAATTGTTTATATGAATGTGTCCTTTGCTGGAAACATTGTGTTAGTAAATAAATTGAAAAATTTAGTTTCTGTGCTACATTTTAAGCTAGACATTTCAGTGATAGGCCTGAATCATTATTAAAATTGATTCCTACTCTCATTTAGTGAACTTTTCAATCTCTGATGCATAAGTATCTGTGGTAGTTTATACCACAAAATCCTATGTCAGAGTCATTTGCCTATCAAGCATCTTACATGTTCTGAAGCTACTATCCCAAGTCCTGTTCTCACTGAAGAGTCAGGTCCTCAGAGCTCAGCTAACTATTAGTTCCAGTGTAGTCCTGATAGGTTGGTTGTATCTTCTAGTGCTTTGGCTCATGAGCCCCCACCGGTGTGCTTCCTACCATGAGATAAGTATCAATTAAAAACAATTATTTAGCCAGACTTAATTAACCTCTAGAAAGGAATTTTTACTAAGGTAGTATAGTAAGAACAGTTGGTACAAAGTGTGTGATACGCTTTCCTGAAATTACATACAGAGTTTAAAAAAATGTTGGGCTTAAAATTAGGAAGCACACGGTGCAAAGGGGTAACTCATAACTCCTGTTTTCTGTTAAGTCATTTTCTTCCCTTTGTGCATACTCAAGAATTTCCCTTTAGGTATGATAATAGTTTATTTACAATAGTTTATTTACTTGGCCCCTTGTGTAGTTTTGAAGCTGTTCTTCCTTATCATGGCTCCAAGTACAGAGGCAGACACTGTACCATGTGTTCTGAAAACACCATTAAGATGAGAAGACCAATGGGAAAAACCTAGATTCTACAATCGTCCAAAGTTCATGAAATACTTTCCCAGCTAAAGGAATCCAAGAGAGAGTTAGAAGACCTAAACAAAAGCTGAAACACTCCCTCCTCCCGAGTGAATCCTTCTCAGAAGTAGGTTTCTCTCCTCTCCATTGCTAGACACTTTATTCTCTTGCTCTCAACTTCCTTAATAGTTTTACAAAGGCCCCAGTGGGAGTGACCGAGTCCCTTAGCCAGTTCATACAGAATTCCTGTCATACCTGCAAAGGTATCCTTCATGCTCGATGAGTAATTAAGGTGAATTCTCCCCTGATAAATGTATCAGGATTAAATGGGAGGGGATAATTTTAGCCCTTCTTTCCCCTTACATTTGTATACCCACTCTGATTTTACCAAAGTTGGAAGAATCAAATTTTTAGGCACGACATTATTGTGTTACATCAAAGAAATCTCTTTGTATGGAAAGTTGGACATGGGATAGCCAACATATATTGGGCAATATATCTCCGCTGTGGCTGTCTCTTAGGTTTAGTTTAGAAGAAAGAAAGCCAGTGGGTTTTATAACAACTTTTTTTTTGATAAGAAGGGCACAATTTAACCCAGAAGTAAACATATGGCCACATGTAAACTGGTGTTCAAAGCATTCTTTTCAAACTTATTTTCATTCTAAATTGTTTTCCTAATGCCAGCACCAGGATTTTGATGATTACTATTTTTAGGTCAACTATCGTAATAAAAATTTTTCCCCTTGGGTTAATTCAAGATGATCTATCTTAAATTATGATGGCTAGAAAAGGAACATGAAGCATTCCAAGAATAACTGAGACAAAAACACAGCATCTCTCTATGTTACCAATAGGTAATTTGATGTTTGACATATTCTCTTTACAAATGTTAATTTTTATAAAAGTACTAAAATAATGATGCATTTTTATGTCTTCAGTTTTAAGTGTCGTATTTTCTAAATATTAGGTATATATTTGTGAAATATGCACATATTCAGACCCAATACAAGGTAGAATATTACTTTTCATAAGGTAGCAAGTGCTTTTTGAATCTTGATAATGAGGACACTCTTCTAGATACCAAGGAGACGGATTTGTATCCTGAATGGACAAGAACCTTTGAATTATCTTTATAATAACAATATTACTACATCGTCTTGGTATTATAGATATAATGAATAGTGAGTGCCCTTCAGAACTTTCAGACAATATAATTTATTATTTGCAGAGCTTTAAAGCTGTTTTACTAGTCTTGAAGATACCTTTTCTGCTGGAATTATAGTAAGAGCCACTCCAGTGGTCTAATCAAGCATGAAAGTAATTTGGGGAAATGAAGACAAGGCTGGGCAGCACTAAATACAGATTATAGAAGTCACGAAACTGGATAAAGTCATAAATAGTAAGGTCAGAGAAGCAGACTAGGTTTTTTATAGTATAGTTTTTCTTCAGTGAAAAAAATACCTGGGAAAATGCTTTAAATGTATAATATGATTCATGATATGGCATTTTAACTCTAATAAATTTTCATATAAGGCCATTTCTTGGGGGAGAGCATCTGACCTCACACTGAAGATAACAAGCATTATATCAGCTAAAATACCCAACGATATTGTTATTCATAAGCATTTCTAGAATGTAATTTAATCTAAAGAAACCATACTTTTTAGTAGCAAAGTGTAAAGGGTGCTGAATTTGGAGTCAGAAGATTTAGGTAGTTTTGCTACTTATTACCTGTGTGACCTTGATGAAAACATTTAACCTCCCAAAGCTTCAGTTTTCTCATACCTAAAATTACAAGTTTGGAGTAGATGACCTCTTAGGTCCCTTCCTTAGATATGATCCTATGGTGATAGGATGTTTTAGTAATCTGGCTGGATTCCATGCTTTGTAATACTTTTAGATATACTCATTGAAATGTTTCATTATATTCTGTCTTACTGGTATATTTACTATGTAAATAAACCTCCTAAAATTTCCAGCTGGAAAGGAAAATCTCTTGAGGGGAAAAGGATTTGGGTATCCAACTTTCCCAGGGATCTCTCAGATGTTATTGAGTAAAGCTAGCTCCAGTGTTGTTCCTTGTCTAGATTATATTTGGTTTTTATAGTATAGATGTAAACTTGGAAATTGACCAAAACCATTCTCTAAATAATAATCTTTAATATTGGAAATAATGAAGTTATTATACTAAGCTACTTTTTGCTGTTTTTATTGGACTGTTAATTGAAAAGCTTTTTTAGTACTGAACTACCCTAAGTAGACAATTTTCCCATTATACTTTTTTTAATAAGAGGAGAGATATAAAGACCCCACCTTAATCATTTCTGTTTTAAGTTGATACATCCTACTTAGCAGTTCATAATATTTTAAGGAAATTTAAATTACTAACTTAAGTAGAGATGAATTGTAGGAAAACACTGGATGCCAAATGGATTAAAGTTAAAATAAATAGTATGTAGCTAAAATTGAGAGATCATAGTGTAATGGTATGATTGTAGAAAAGACTCTGACCTAAGAATTGGGAGGCCTCAGATCCAGCCCTGGCTCTGTCACTAATTAGTTGAGTGACCTGTCTGAAATCACTTAAACCCTTTAGGTCCTTAGTTCTTTCATATAAAGAATTAAGAATGTTTAACTAGATAATCTTATACATTATGGAGCTGGGCCAAGGATCTTTGCAGGCTCTCCTACCATTGACAATGGAGTAGTCCACAGACTACTTCGACACCATACAAAAACTATTCCCAAATCTGTACCAACCACTCTGACAAATTAAGGTCTTGACTTTGTCCTTTTCTTCTTTTTAGGGCATTGAGCATAGGTTTATACATATGCAGAGATGGGAAAGAAGTATCAACACTAGGAAAGGTTAAAGGTTTAGCAAAATTGTTCTGGAAACAAGGAGAGGTATAGTACTGGGAGTTCCAGGGAATACTTTGCCTGCTGCTACTGCCCTTGAACTCTTGACATCTGTGACTTCTACATATGCAGAGGGAAAGTTATATGGGCACCAGAACAGATCTGAAGCAAGATATAGATGTATTCCAGATAAGTAATAGCAACTGATGCCATGTTCCTCTTTAAGAATAAACGAAAGGAAATGAAACGAAAGACAAACAGCAACTGGAGTAAGAAAGAGGCATCTTAGTCTGGGGGAGGCAGTCTGTGGCAATAGTAACTTTAAACCTGAAGAAGAAGGTTGCCTTCTGGTTTAGGAAAGCCCAATAGAGAAACCTAGAGAAGGTCCATTGGAAAGCAGGCTACAACTAGGTAGCTCTTAGGAAGGCACATAATTTTATACCTTGGACAATGGTGTTAGAAACATAAAAGAAAAGAAGAAATACTAATCCACTCCGCTCCCTACTAGCATCATTCTGTACCTTTCATGGGTTTGAAGATTATCTACATACACAGACATTCAATTCCATTAAATAAACATTCCTTAAGTGGGATAGGGATACAAAAACACGTATGAAAAGAAAAATAGTTCCTGCCCTCAAGGATCTTACTTTAGAGAAGCTTTGGTCTTGAAAGCCAGGTGAAATCTCACAGATTAGAAGCAGTAGGTAATGGGAATTAGGTTCTTGGACAGGGGAGGACCATGATGAAAGTCATGATGGTATAGTCTTTAAATAAATAAGTAAAACAACTTTGTCCAGTCTACAGCGTGTCCCAAAAGTCTTTGTTTAGTTTTAAGCTATCAGAGCTTAAAACTGAACAATTTAAGCTATTAGAATTTAAAACTGAACTAAGACTTTTGGGATACTCCGTAGAGAGTACTAAAAGCCATGTGCTTCAAGGTTTGTATTTGTTTAATCTAACATGTATGTTAACTACATAGTTATTTTCAACATATAAACACAAATGAGAATGTGTATCTGTTTTTTTCAATTAAAAGTATGACCAAACTCCCAAAGACCCAAAGCATAAATAAAAATAACAGAATCCAACATTTGTTGCAAATATAGTAATACTTTGCCTGCAAATTTTTTGTATTTCACATGTTAACTTCTCTTATATACCAAGTTTTCCTAAGGGCATTTCCTACTTTAATGGTGAAATTCTGTTTTACAGGAGGGGTTCAAAATGGGACTAACTCTTGAAGGCACGGTATTTTGTCTCGATCCATTAGATAGTAGGTGCTGATGTCAAGAACAAGGGATCCTGACTCTTGTATGACATTTTTTATCATTGTTATTATAATGTGTAATACAAGTATTATCCATGTGCCAAAAATTTTTGTTTTTAGACATGTTAACTTCTGTGAGATATGCTTCAGTGAGACCAACACAGACTCAGTGTTGACCTGTAAAATTGTAAAAAGCCACATCTGCATGTGAGCTGTTCATTAAGTTACACCCTTATGTTTCTTTTTGCTTCTGTTGGAGATAAATTTATATTACTAAAGAAAAGAGAGTCTCCTAATTCTTCTTCTCTTTCTGGGTTATAAGTTAGTACTTTTGGAAGCTACGTTACCTTTTTTTTCAGTCCATTAGGATATCATTGAATTCTACTCAACTGTAACTTAGTAATTTTTTTTTCCTAGTAGTTTGAAGAAAAAGAAAGAGTCTAACTGAAAACTCAGGACTAATCTAGGCACTTGAAAAATCTGTCTGTGACTGTGTCTAAAGGATACATATGCTAGCCAATTCAGTGGGAGGCAGCAAAATGATTATTTGATGGTATGAGAGCCCAAAAGAAGTGGTTTGGATTTTCAGTTAGCTTTGATGGCATCATGTAGTTATAACCAATTATTTTACCTATTAAACCTATGAAATTTTCCTAAATCACAAGCCTTGTATATCATTAGTTGCTTTTCATATCACTGGAGAGTTTTACACTTTGAAAATAATGACCTCAGGTCACTAACTTTCAGACTGGTGAAATGATTAGTGAATAGAAGTTAAAAGGTTAATGAAGTTGAATGTACCTAGAATATGTAGTAGCAAACATAGATGCCAGGTAACTCAAATTATTATATTCATTTGTGTACTGTGTTTCTTTTTCATCTTAAAAGTAAGATTTGAATCAACATCTAAGAAAATATAGAAAAATCATTTTTAAATACCATCTTATTTTGAATGAGAGCAATTACATAACAAAGGATATATACCTTTCTAATTTGATAATACAGAGAAAATATATGAACATAGATTCTGCATATGTCTACAACACATTGTACCAGTATTTACTTTATTTACTTTACAAAGCATTTCTCTGCACTGAAGTAGTCTGTCTCTTACTGGAATATTTTCCCTTGACATTGCATTCGGTGCCTAGCACAGTGCCTTGCACATCATAGGCATTTTTATAAGTATTTGTTGAATTGAACTGAATCTCAGATGCTTAAAGTTGAGATGCCACAGTTAGTATTGGTATTTTAGCATCTATGACAACCATTCTGTATGAGTAAGTAATCATCGTTAGTGATATGAGGTGACCAAATTTCACTTTAACCTAATTTTCCTAAAGTACAAATCATTATGTATAGTCATATAAATTAAGTTTCCACTAGGGCCAGAGTATAACTGACTTGACTACTTGTATTCCATTAATCATTAACATTAGCAATAAAGATTTCATTTAATTTCATTCATGATTCACTTATGAACATGTTCACTGAAAATATTTTTATTATGCAGAATTACACATGCTTAAAATGTATAGTAACTATAATAAAGTAATACCCTAAAAGTAAATCTTATTAGGTTTCCCCTAATACCACTGTACTCAAAAAATAACTTGAAGATTTTGATGATTTAGAAATAGATGGGGGTAGTGGTGGTGGAAGTCCTCCCCCTAAAAAAAGAGGCTTTCTTTTTGGATTCATGAACATTTGCTTTTGTTCTGTATCCTAGGTTAAATTAAACCTGGAATGTTCATGCAACATCACATTTCTTTGAGTTTTTTTTTAATGTTTGAAGGTGTATATGAGTCTTCCTCTTTTCTGTTTTATGTTCACATGTATCACTAATTCCAGAGTAGCATATGTTTCATAAAAAGAAGTCTTTGTAATTTTGTTTGTCATATAGTATTTTGGAATTTGTATAATGAGGATGTTTAGTAGCCATATCTCAATGGCTTTTTTAACAGATAGAATTTGTATTTTTATTGTACTTTAAAAAGCTTTATGTAATAGGCATATATTTAGTGGCCATTTACTATCAATGGTAATACAATACAGTACTAAGATGATATTTGCACACTTAAAGACCTTTTTCTTTACTGATTTTTTAATGGTAATCAGGTATGGAAATGGCATGATTAATAATACATGACTGGTCATTCAGTTCAAAAATGCTTAATTTAGCAGTGCATTTTTAATGAGAGATTTGGTTGAAAACTGTATATCTTTGTAATCTCAATGGTATGTTTGATTTTGCTGGAAATAAATGTTTTTAAGTAAATTCTGTTGTAAAATTCATTCATTGAATGTTACTATAGTTTCCTTGATGATTTTCTTGGTATGAAATATACCCCCAAAAAGAATAGTATTTACTTAATAATCTCTCCAATTTTCTCAAAGCTCCTTTAATTCTTGCAGTATAGACAGGTTTCAGTCATTCAGATTGCTAAAATGTCTTTTAGTTGTGAAAATGATAAAAAAAAATGTTCAGAAAACAAGGAAACATAACTTTTGGAGCCCCATATGTATGCATATGTGTCTGTGTGTGCATGTATATGTGTTTTCTTGAAGTCCAACTATTCTAAGAGCTGAACCACAGACCATGCTCTGAAATCCCCTTTTAGTTCTTGAGTCTGATAATTAGAAAACTGATGAGAAGTGCTTATTTTCATGAGCAGTTCTGGAGCTCTCTCTCTCTCTCTCTCTCTCTCTCTCTCTCTCTCTCTCTCTCTCTTTCCCTTTCCCCCCTTCTCCCTTCTTTCTCCCCCTCCCCCCCACCCCGAGCAAGCTTGTGTGTATGTGTGTGTTCCATCTATATGATGGAAATATCTTCATTCAAGTGGTAAGTTCTATTGAGGTAACAATATTTGACAGGAACTGGCCACAAGAAAAGATGTGACCAAAAGTTCGAAGTTAAACCTTTAAGAGACCACTCTGGATCTAAGAGTTGCAAAGGAGTCAGCATTTTCAAAAGATAAAAAGTGTCTGCAGTATAAGAGGGAAAGCCAGCTTTCCTTGAAGAAAATTTCTTAAAGTATGAAAATAGTGAGTTGATTGACCATGTTCTCAGTGCAAAATGTTATAGCTTTTTAATAGTTTGCCTCAAAGACCATCTTTTTATTGATCACAGACATGTGTTTATAAGTTTGATTTGTCATATTCTGTTAAATAATAAATAGCTATAATAAAACACATATATTTTTGAAGCTGACTTATTTTATATATTTAAATAAATATATCTGGTTTTAAAGATCTAATTGGCAGGAGTTATCACTTAATTATTTTTATCTCTCTCATAGTACCTAGCATAGTGCCTTGCATGTTATAGATCCTTAACAAGTTATTTGAAATGAATTAGGAGGTTATAGTCTAATCAGGGAAATAAAGCTGGCTCAGAAATAACAATAAATAGTAATACATACTAGAAAAAAATGACACAAATTACCATAGAAGAGATACTTGTTTCTTATTGTATTTCAAAGTTTAAAGACCTTGAACTAGGAAAAAAAAAACCCAGTTGTTTAACTCAGTGCTTATCTAACTTCCATTATTTTGTTTTCTGAAACAGGTAAGATAGTTGGTCCATTACATTTTTCAATTGCTTCCATGTTTCTTCCATCATGGTTTTAATTTTTTTAAGACAATTTCAACAGAGAAATGCTGGGATTTTATTTTCAGATAGAATTCCTGAAGAAATGTTTGTTTAATTTTCCAACCTGAATTATGTTCCTGTTTTCTGATACTATTTAACAGAAAAATGAAAAAAAAATAACTGGCTGTTAAAATTTCATATTTTCATGTTTCCATAGATGTTTTCAAATTTAATATTTGTTCATGGTCTTTGAGCCTCTACTTCTGTTAAATTGCTTAAACAATCATTACCCAGATTTTAGCATTCCATCTCCAGGGTCCATCTAAACTACACCTTTGTAGGTAGATTTCACCAATGCAGGGTGGCATTATATAACACGGGAAATAGGCATCATGTGACACAGTATGCCTTTTAAATTAAGCTTAGAGTGTAGACGTTCATATTCAGACCATTTGGCCTTTTCCTCCAGTTTGTCAAACCACGCATACCCCCAAGTTTTTGGTTCCATCCCCTCCCATCTTGGAGCAGATCAGATTCTAGGGTACTGCCATCTTCTCTCTCTTTAGACACAAATTCTTATTTTTTTCATTTTTCAAAAATTTCTGTGTTTTGTTTTTATATCAGTTTCATTACCAAATATATCTCTCTACATCACCCCAGAGAACCATCCTTTGTAACAAAGAATGAGAGAGAGTGAAAGAGAGAGAGAGAGAGCTAAGTAAAAAATAAATAAATAAACAACACACCAACCAAATCTGACAGTACATTCAACATTTCTACATCTATAACCCCCGCCACCCCCCACCCCCCGCCATCTACAAATAAGGCAAGAAGATGCATTTTCTCTTTTTCTTGCAGCTTACAGCATTCAATTTCCTTTCTTTAATGCTTTCCTTTTACACTATTGTAGATAAGCACACATTTTTAATATTAGGAACTACTCAATTTCTAGGTCATTGCATGAACTAGAAACACATCTCAGCTCTAATAAAACCACATCTACACCTAATCATCTTTTTCCTCAACTCAAGACAATTTGCCTCAAGAATTCCTATCATGGTATAATGATACAACCACCCCTGTTGCAACCCTATGCCTAATCTGGAAATTGACTCTTGGAAAAACTGCATTTTCTCCCCAAAAAGGTTTGGCAATTTTTCTCATTTCTGTCCTAGTCCTTAAACAAATTTCAGTGAATTACCTTATGAGGTTTACATAGATTTGTATGTATTGATTCCTTGGAGCCAGGCTTATGAGGATCCATCAGGCTAATGAAAATCTGGCACAACTAGGAGTACCTACTAATAGATAGGGTGATGAAGGGTTAAGTAAGGGGAGACAAAAATGTTGCTACAGTTCTCTGTGTTGCTTTGTCTTAGCTCCACTTCAGGCCTTATCACCAAACCATTACTAAGGAAGGGAGCCAAAAGTACTTATTTCCTATTTCTCAGTACCTACTTATACCACTGGTATCAGCACCACAGGCTCAAACCGTGTCCCCAGAGGTGATACAGAGAAATGAACCCATGAATATTTTCGTCTCTCCGTGACACACCCTGTCTTTGAGCCAAACTGGCCTATTATATTCATATATCGTATTTTGCCTCTCATCCCTCATCTTCAGGGCCTTCCCCCAAGTCTGGAATGCTTTTTTATCCTCACTTCTGCCTCTCAGAATGCCTAATTCCCTTCAAGACTCAGCTCTACCACCTCTGGAATCCTCTCCTTTTCTCCCCCTGCCTCAATTGTTAATTCTTCCATCCAAAATTGTTTTGTATTGATTTGTTATTATATTGTGTATCTTTCCTATTTACTTATCTGTATATCCCCCCCCAGTAGAACGTAAGCTTCTTGAGAGTAGGAATGTATTTTTTAAAGTTTTCAGTGCTTAGGACAGCATCTGGAACATCATAGGTATTTACTAATGCAAATTGGATTTAAGTGAACTGAAGAGATAAGCAAGCAGAGATCTACAAAGGTGGTCAACTTCTTTCTGTCTGTGTATACCTCTGTGTACACCAGGAGGACCACAGAGTCTTTTCCTTCCATTTACCTAGAATCTTAAGGTAATCGTCTTGTTTTGCCCTTTTCACAATTCTGAGATTATTTGGTTTCCTTGACTGGAGTACTATTAATTTTAGAGGGGAAAGAGTGAACAGCCTAAGATTATAGGTAACAATTTTACCTTAGATTATTACCTATTCAGTAACTCTAACCAGTCATTGGAAGCAACAGTTGTAGGTCTATTTTCTTTTAAACCTAGCCTTATAAACCTAAATAAATTATTCCTATCCTAAACCTTCTATGCTGCAGCTAATGTTATTCGAGGAAGACATACAACCACACTGACTGGGTATGCTAGAAATTCATGTTCTCTAATAATAATTGGCCCTTCCCTGCTCTTTTTGTGTTTTCTCTGTCTCTGTCTGTCTGTCTTTCTCCTTCTCCCTCTCCCCCTTCCCTTCCCTACCCACTTCCATTCCACAAATGTCTTTTTCCTCTGACTTTACTGAGGAAATCTTCAACATCATTCATAAGCTCATTTCTTCTATACCATATCTCTAAACTTTGCTATGTCTTTGCCAACCCTCCCCTCATTTGCTTTACTTTTAGAAGATGAGCTGGCCCTTGTTAAAACAATCCCTGTACATGTTCCTTTTATTCTACTCTCTCCTGTCTCCTCTGGGGGCATTCCTGTCAATCATTTCTCTCATATTTCTCCTTAAACTTTGTCCATTGGTTAGGCTGCTGTGCCTTTCAGGTGTCAGAGTTGAGCTGAGGAATAACTTTTTTTTTTTTTAGTATCAAACATTTATTTTTTCTCCCTTCCAGTTCCTCACCCTCAGAAAAAGAAAAACAAAACCCTTAAAATTCCCCTAACCACCATGCCCAAAAATGTGTCATTTTTGCATATTCAGGCCATCATCTCTCTGTCAAGAGGTGAGTAGCATTTTTTTGCCATCAGTCATCTGGAATTCTGGTTAATTCTTTCATACCAAACTCACCATTAATATGTCACATCAAGCTATTTGTCTAGGCAAGAGAGATGCAGAAAAACATTACATTTGCCATGCCATCCACCCCAGCTCACATTCTCAGATATGTTACTGGAACATACACCAACAAAGCCAGCTATCCTGGATAAGATGAAGAGAAATCCCCCAGAATACTATCACTGGCTCCTCTTTCTAGTACTAGGTTACCTTTTGTTATACCTCTCTAAAAAGAGTAATAGGGATTGCCCCATAGTTAACTAGTAAAACAATGTACTGTCCTCTATTTTTAAATCCCTTATCCTATTACTGCTCATACTTTGCCAAACTCCAATGCTGAATTACCCCCACCACCTATCTTCATCACTTCTACTCACTTGTTGCAGATTGGCTCTGGAAGAAGTCATAATCGTGTGCTGACTTGGTCCACCTTACATTTTGCCAACTGGTTCCTCACTGTTGTCTGGCAACTCTGTTAGTATACTATAACTGATTCTCTGTCACGCCCTTCATGTTAGCTATTTCAAGCCTCCTCTTCTCAAGTCCACTATATAAATTGCTCCCCACTTCCCTCAGCAAAAGACTTTGCCTCCTAGTTTACTGGTGAAGAGAAGACATCTCTTGTGAGTTCCCTTTTTCTTCATATTCTATACCTGAAACACTGTGACATAATCTACTATTTTCTTCTCATTAACATCAGCCCCAAAGGACCTTGAAGGATGAGGTGGCTCTTTGTGTCCCCAGGACTAAGGACAGTGCCTTGGAAATTGTACAAAGATAGATTAAGCTTGATGTAAGGGAAAATTTCCTTAACCATTAGAACTGTCCATAGATTGCCTCAGGTGGTAATGGATCATTCTTCATTTTGGTCTTCAAGCAGAAGCTGGATGACTTATTTGTTGGGGATATAGTAAAAGAGATTCTTGTCCAGGAACAAGTTGAGGTCTGAGATCTCTTCCAACCCCACAGTCTTTTATAGGTCTCTATTCTTTCTACTCTCAGCTCTCCACATTATATATCCAGTTACAAAGTCATGATGATTATACCTCCAGGTCATCTCACATCTACCCCTTCTCTCCATTCATACCACTCCCTCTTGAGTTCAGGCCCTCATCTGCCACCTGAACTATGGCAATAGTTGCGATACATCTCCTAGTTGCTTTCTTACCTCTAGTCTTTCCCTTCCCCAATCCATTTGTCATATACTTGTATTAATAAGCCCATAATGCACAGCTCTGACTGTGTTGCTCCTCTCCTTAAATACTTTATATGTTTACTTTATTTCCTTTACAGTAAAATAGGGGAGAAATAATTAGACAATAGTTTCCGTGGGAAAAAAAATCTGGTAATTCCTTAACATGGGTTTTAAGGCTTTTAATGATCTGCCTCATAGCTACCCTGCCAGACATTTCATATGATTCTCCATTACAAAGTCTACATTTCCAATCAAGCTAATACTTAATTGTTTCCTACTCTTGACATCTCTATTCCCAGCTTCCATTATCCCCCATACAGAAAAGGTTCTTCTTTCTCTTCTCTACTTTTAAGAACTCTTATATTCTTTCAAGGATCAGCTCAGGTACTACCTCTTTTCTGGAAAATTTCCCTGATTTCCTGGTGTACTTCGTCCAATCACTCACTACCTTGAATTACACTTAATCTGCGCACCCACTACATCCATCCAAGGCCATGTTAGCTTTTTGAGTGTAAGGATTATTCTGGCTTTTTTTTTGGTCTTTTGTCCCAAGCATCAAACATAATGCCTTCCACATCATTGATACTTAATAAATGTGTTGAATTTTAAATCTCACATTGCTCAAGTTTCTCTCCCCACCTTTTGTACTTCATGGGACTTTTTAGAGTATAAAATGGTTTTCACATAATTTTTTCATCCACTTTATTAGATGAGATAACATTAAAAGGAATAAAACATTAAAAGGAATTATTTAAAAGCTATTTCAGAAATATTCTGTCTCACTGAAAGAGGGATTCAATTAGGCCATTTCTCTGTTTCTGTAGGCTTATTATTGAGCTCCATGTCAGATAGCCAAGTCCTCCTTCATCTCACCCCAATTTGTAAGATAGAGCCTTAGAAGTGCAAAGGCATCTTCATTGTGCATATCATACATGGAATAGTTCTTTTGGCATTTATCTATAAACTTTTAAATTCCACTAAATCCAGTTCTTCCATTTTGTAAGCAACTCTTTGATCATATATTAGGTGTGTTTGAAAGTACATTAATTTCTTTGAAATGTTTTAAGTAATGGTATAGTGGTTCAATGGGCATATGGTTAGAGCTTAAAGATGGCAGGAAACTGAGAGAATAAGATTGAGGCAGTGTCTTTGTAACCACTGGCAAAGCCTCTAAACTTTTTAATACTCAGTTTCCCTATGGATAAAATGAGGACACTAACATTTATATTGTCTACCTCTATGGTCTATTTTGAATGTAGCACGTCCCCTGGGCTCACTCTCCTACACTTGCAGTGGAGGGCAGTTAACTCATTCTTTCTATAAGATTCTATCTTCTGTTAATTTTGATGGACTAGGGTTTCTAATGCTATTATCCCATGACCCCTCACCTGATGTGTTCCTCCCAATATTAATCAACCAGTTGATATCCATTAGCTTTTATTAAAGAAAATTAACTGAGACAGAAGTTACACAACATTCCCCCAAACTGAGAAGCGTACTCCTTCCTGGGGAAAAAGAGCTCAAGACTAAAATGGTTTATACAAAATTCCCTTCCTAACTCCTCCAACAATCCTAGGGCGTACTCGACTTCCTTCATGCATGTGTATCGTGTGTACACATGCACACACAGTTCCTGGGGATGATGGGTTCAAATTTGAAGCACAAAAGTACTGAAACACATGTGGTGAAAATGGGATTGGAAGATACTTTGGGAGATACATATAGACTATAGGACACTTCAAGACTACTGGCTATGTGAGTACTGTTCTTTCCTCCTGGAGTCTCTACCAGCTTCATTTCAGGATGAGGCATTAAAAATGATTCACTTTCCTTTGCTAAGCTGGACTGGCTCCTTATAGGAATTGATGTCTCATCTAATGGCGCCAATCCACTACTGGGTTAGATCCAGCAGATCATTCCTCAGGGTTGGCGTCTCACTAGATTCAGACACACCAGTCTCTTTCACCATCTCTGTTTCCTAAGAGTACCTTTTTTGGCTTTTTCCAATGGTTTTAGGCTCACAAAGTCATAATTCGGTAAATTCCATCTCCGGATACTTACTCACCAATGATTAGGAAAGAATAAACATGACAGACAAAAGAAACAGAGGTGCCATGTGTTCATGGGTACAGGGCAGCTGGATCGGAGACCTAGCCTGTTCCTGTGCCACTCAGCTCACAGAGATCCTTATTACTTGAAATCCATAAGAGGAGACTATGAGAAATCACATATTTGAGCCTTTTGTGTGAACCTCAGTTCTGGGTCCTCAGCCAATCAGGAGACTCTTCATACCATACTAACAGCCCCTCAGTCACTCATGACTGGAAAATCGTTCCCTAAAGTTCCAAGTGTTGGATTGAAACTAGAGAACATTGAAAATCCTCTGCATCAGAGGTGTCATTCCCCACAGATAGTCTGGGCAAAACTCTCAAGGTAACCAGATTAAAATGTAATTGGGAAATGTTTAACAAAATAAAAATTAAACATAGATAATGTCAATTCGTGGTTTTCTAAGTCAATATGTAACCTGGAGGGATTCACTTCCATTTGAGTTTGACATCAATTCTCTGTATAATCCACCAGATGCATGCATTCTCTTTAAGTACTGGGCCCTAATTGGCTACCTGAGGAAAGCATTTTTTTAAGTATAAGGAGCTATAAAGTATGAGCTATAATTATTATCATAATTTGCAAGTTGATAGGTCTAATCTCTCCCCATATACATTAAGATTTGCTATAAAACCACATTTTTCAGCTTTCCTTGGCATTTTGTCATTACTTGGTATATAACATCCTTCCTGTCAGAATGTTAAACTAAATCAATAATTGTACCTATGATCATTAAAAACCATCTGGATTTGTTGCTATGTCAAAGATTATGATTTAATTCTTTGAGAACTTATCCTGTCAGAGATTTTAGATAAGTCTTAGAACGCTGCTTGGCATTCAGAGAAGTGCGACAATTTGTTTGTGGTCACACAGCTAAGTGCCAAATGTGAGATTTGCTAAGCTGCCAGCTCACCTTCTCTGGAGGAGAAATTATGTCAGACTTGTTTGTGGAATTGACAGTCATATGGAATGACATCATCCCTGTGATTTCACTGGTATAAAGAATTTCTGATGAAGAAACTCTGTCTACCAATGCCAATCAGCACCTTCTGCACAATTTAAAGTCTGACAGTTTCGAGACAATGAGAGGAGATTTGCCCAAATCACATAGTCATATTCAACAGAGGCAAGACCTGAATCCAGCTTAGTGAACATAGTACCATCTTTATATCTACTATGTCACACTACATCTCTTATCGACATCCTTGCAATGATTTCCCAAACAACAGTTATCCAAACATGCCAGGATGTTTTCAAAAGTGTCTAATTTTTAGTGGAGAGCTTCAGATTGAGAAAATCCAGTGCAAAATGTGAGGGGAAGAAGGGGAGAAAGTAAATGGAAAGAGAGAACCACGATGATTGCAGATCAGATGGAAGGGTATTCATTCATTTATTCATTTGACAAATATGTATTTAAACCATAGGTAATACAAATACAGAGATGATGACTATCTCTCCCTTGTATGTAGCAATGCTAGCATGGAATGTATGGTTCTTCTACCTCCCTGTCTACCTGAAACGTTTCAGGAAACAGTTCTGAGTAATTTTGATTACCAGGCCCAGCTGCTCATGGGGAATTAAAACAAACTGATGCTGTCCTCTGAGACTTTAGACCCCAGAGGAGTGCTAATACGCATAGGAAGAGGAGAGAATAGGAAGAGAGGGCACACTGCTATGTATCACCATGAGACAACTTCAAATGAAAGGAGAGAGACCCACTTGTAAAGTGCAAGGGGTGGTCAGTTCCTCTATCCTCCCGGAAGCCTGTTGTTTGTGAGGCGTAGGGAAGTGTTAACCACAATACTAAGATTAAAAAAAAAAAGCTTTAGGAATGGAGGCAGACTTGTCAGGAGGTAAATTTTGAGATATTGACACGTACTATGGAGAGTTCCATTTTGTTTTTCTCTTTGTGGATTACAAAAAAGGGGTGGTCCCTTGGGAACTGAGGAAAACTGCTGGCAGAGAGTCACACATGACAGGATCACAAACAGAATAGGTCATCTAACATGTTTGGTTGGGGACTACAAATTGCTACAGGCAAAGGGGTGCAGGACTATGAAATTGATCAATGACAGAAAGCATAGAACAGTGGCATCTGTTCAGTGTATCTGGTGTCAAGGGCTGAAGAAAAAAAATGCTGTGAGAACAAATAGGGGAGAACCAACATGGAAGAACAAACCAATTCTCCCTGCAGGGGATATAGCTGCTTCTGGAGAAAGGGTTGCTTATTGGTGAGGATTATTTTCTCTGTGTTCTGACATGAGATCTACCTGGTCCTTTCAATCTTTTAACAAACCTGCTCATGTGTTGAACATTGTGCACCTATATGCTTTTTTTTAAAAAACTTTTTTTGAGCTCCAAAAATTCTCTCCCTCAGTGTAGCTCCTCCTTTACCCATTGAGAAGGCAAGCAATATGATAACAATTATACATGTGAAATCAAGCAAACTATCTTTCTATATTAGCCATGTTACAAAAAAGGCAAGAAAAAATAAAGTGAAAAAATATGCTTCAATTTGCATTAAGAATCCATTAGTTCTGTCTCTGGAGGCAGACAGCATTTTTTCAAATCATGAGTCCTTTGGAATTATCTTGGATCATTGTCTTACCAGAGTAACTAAGTCTTTCCCAATTGATCATTGCTACAATATTGCTCTTACTGTCTACAAAGTTCTCCTGATTCTACTCATTTCACTTAGTATCATTTCATATAAGTCTTCTCAAGTTTCTCTGAAACCATCCCCCTTGTTATTTCTTACAACACAGTAGTATCCCACAACAGTCATTTCAATGGATGGACATCTTTTCAATTTCCAATTCTTTACTACCACAAAAAGAACAACTATAAATATTATTGCACATATATGTCCTTTTACTTTTTCTTTGATATATACCTAGTAGTGTTGTTAGGTCAAAGGATATGGACAGTTTTATAGCCCTTTAGGTATAGCTTCATATTGTTCTTATAATGATTGAACCAGTAAGTCTTCCTTGCAAGTACATTTTGGGGTTCTTCCCAGTTAAATGTTGCTCCTTTCACTGGATTTTTGGCCTGCCCGCTATAGTTTACTCTGTTCTCACTTGCACCACTTGAAACCTATTGTCTGGGTTATCTGGAATGAGTCCTAGTTCTGGTTCTTTCCTACAGAGAAATATATTTTCTTTGTTGGCTACATTTCTGAAGAAAATAATTTCAGAGCTGGGTTGCTTCACATTTGCAAAAATTAAGTGCAATTCCTTGGTCTGAAGAAAAGTGTTGTTTTCTTCCCCAAGCAATTGTCTCTCAAGTGTCTTGAAATGGTTTTTAATTTGTCATCATAAACAAGTGTTTATTGTAATTATTATTAAGTAATTAGTATTAACAGTGTTAAAAATAGCCTCATATTATCAAAGGACTATATACATGAAGTTTCTGCCTATTATGTTTTTAAAGAGTAACAAATATTCTAATTTTATTACAAGGAAAAAAGTTGATTTTTTAAAATCACAACTAATATCTCTAATCCGTGTCTTTAAAAAGTTATCTCATTCAATGTTTCAACCTGCCTGCCTCTAATTCCTTGCATTTGCTTCAGTTAGTAGAAGCCAAATTCACACACACACACACACACACACACACACACACACACACACACACACACATACACCATCCCTCACAAAGAGAATGAGAGGTGAATTATTTAAGACCACAAAGGGAAGAGGAAAGAGTGAATGAGCAATCATAAACCCACAGAGGGATTCTCACTAAAGTTTACACAAGATGTGGAGAATGTCTGGTCCCACAATCTTGGCAGAGACATTATTCACAGATGCTTGGTCTGCTCATTTTTCAGACTACTTACTCCTATTTGGGGGCCAAAAAGAGGCAAGGAACAGTGAAGCCAGTGACCTGGCTGCTATGGCAATTCTGCTTTAGTAGTTTCTAACTTCCTTAGAAAGCCTCCAAGTTGTGTTTTTTATTCCATAGTCAGTTCAATTCAATGAACAAAATAAGGGCTTTCTCTCTTTGGTCCTAATACAATACAGTGATAATCACAACATGGCCCCTACCCTAATGAAGCAGACTGTATAATCTAGAAGGGATGAGAATTTACAATCTAAAGCAAATTAAGCTAGACTGACCTTATAGCATAGCTACTACCTACAACTAGGTTGTGTTTTATAACAGAAGAGTTGTCGTGTGGAAGAGGGATTAAGCTTATTCTCTTTGGCTTTGATGGGCAGAACTAAGACCAAAGGGTAGAAATTATAGAGAGGCAGATTTTGGCTCAACATATGGAAAGCTTCCTAATTATGGAGGCTGTCCAAAACTGAGTGGGGGTAAAAAGTAGAGGTGGTTGTAAATTCTCCAGTGCTATAGGTTTTCAAACCCAGGGTGGGTGAACACTTACTATAGATACTACGGATAGGCATAAGGATAAGGATTAGAGTTAAGATTTCAATGGTATAGGAAATTCCCAGATGAGGAGCCTACACCTACAAATGCAGGTTGGCACCTTCTCTGCAACTTATAGTCTGGGAATTTCCAGAATACTGAGAAGGAAAAATGATTTATATTTAACATGTGTCAGGCCAAACTTGAACATAGACCTTCCTGTCTTTGAGACTGGATCTCCAGCCACTACACCATTCTGTCTCTTTGCCACAAATGTTGTAGGTAATAATTTATGTTTTAGATTGGGGTTAGATCAGATGACTCCTTTTAACTTTGCCATTCTATGAACTTTCTGTCATCTTTAGAAATGCACAGATTACTTTCAGATAAGCACTTGATTTTACAATTTTCTATACCACCTTTGTCCTGTTGATAAGACCTTAGAAAAAAGCATTCTCTGTTTTTTGTTAGGCAGTCCATGTGGACTAATATGTAGCCAGTTTTCATGTTTTTCATGATTTTCAGCAATCTCACAACATTAAAAAAGCCAGGTAGTAGGGTCCCTTCTTCTCATCCTATTCCAAGTTTAAGAGGGAGACAAGTCTTGTTACCTTAGGATTTCCTTTAAATCACATGACAGGAGGAGCCACTCACTCTGTCCAGACAAAAAAAAGCCACAATTATTATTTTGTGTCTTCTAGGAGGAGGAATGGCTAGCCTCTACTTCAAAGTAAACAATTATGTCAATAATAGCAGAATTTCCCTAGGCTGTAACTTCCTCACTACTTTTTGAGAAATATGCCATTTACATGGGACACGTTGCTACTACATGATAGCCAAACATGAGAATGTAGAGTTTAGGGAATGATCCTAAAACCTTATTGCCCAGTTAAAAGTCTATAAGGGTGATTACCTACGGAACATTTCGATTTCAGAGAAGCAGTGCTATCATTTTTCTATCTACAAAAATGAATATTCCATGCATGTCAGGAAAAGTCAAGGAAGGTCTCTAGTATATTGGCTGGACTCTATGTAAAAGTGATGGAAGAACATGGACAAGGGTCACACAAGATCAGGCATAGATGGGTTGTCTGATACATTTGTGGAAGGAATAGCCAAATAGATGAGATCATAGAATGAACTGAATATTCCCTGCCTAGTTTGATGAAAATCATGATTTTCAATTGATTGATCCATCGTTGATTGATGAGAATCCAGTCCCCCCTACTTTCCAAATATAGTTAAAAGATGCCAGAGAAAGTGGGGTCAGAACCTGCTATATGATATTGGAAAAAACAAGACATAACTCCCATGAGCGGAAAGCCCTTCAGTGTGTTTACAGAGGATGACATTTATAGACTTCCCTCATGGAACTTGCATTCCTTCTAGACTTTTTCCAAGGACCTACATGTGTGTGTGTGCTTGGGTTGCAGAGGAAGCCTCATATTTATTGGTTTTTTTTTTTTAATCCTCCCTTTGAATGGACTCAAATAAAAGTTGCCTTTGACATGCTGAGTTTTACTGCCCTGAAAACCATTTCCCCATGTTTTGGTTCTCTTTAATTTCTATTAAAACAGAAATATGAAATGATATACAGAGAACATATAAGATTGGTGCCATGGACAGCATCCCTGATCACACTCTACCACTACCTTAGGCTTGTATGGTGGGAATTTAGGAAAGACAAATTATATATCAGGAGCACACATAGTCTTCTCTGTAAAGTGATCAAAAGCCCTTACAAGCATTTAAAGAATAGCTTTTGAATACTAACACCAGTTCCTTCTTACCACAAACAACCAATACACTCAGCCTTAGCAACAGTCCTACTTCTGAAAAGGAAAAATCATGAACATGCATTTGGGCAATAATCCAAGCAAAGATTAATTAAATAGCTACTAGACAGAAAAAAAAGTCAGTGAGGCCATGGAAACCACATGAGTCATATGCCCTAATTGAGTCTATTTAGAACAACAAAACAAAAATTCAGGATTCTACCAAAAGCAGATTTCTTGTCTTCTATGTTCTTCTCCAATAAAAATTAGAAGCAAAAAAAATGCAAACAAACAAGGATTGCTGTGCAAAACAATTTTCAAACAAATGAAATAAAAGACACGGTACTATAAAGGTATAATTTCCCCTTTATTGAATCGTGAGAGGTAGCATAGTGTAGTGGATAAAGGGACAGACTAAGTTGGGAAGACTAGATTCAAGTCCGACTTCTGATATATCTGTATAACTATGGAATAGTCATTTAAACTCTCTGTGCCCCCCAGATAATTCTCTTAAGACCAAGTTACAAAAGACTTGCTGTAGCAGGGAACAGTTTCCATAGCAGTAGTTTCTTCATTCAAATACTTAAATAACCTTTGATCTCAGTGATGAGCATATTTCCTTAATTCATGCACATCACAGCCCATCAATGCCTAAACATCTTAGCCAACCCTAATCTATGTCCTCCTTCCATGTTTGTCGCTGAGGAGTCCACCCAACATTCTGAATGCTTTGCTGCTTTCTTTCTCTTAACATTGTGAGCATACCTGTGTAACAAATGGGCTTTCCTTCAATTACCCTGCACTCCCACCTAATGACCAGCCCATTTTATTTTTCAAGTATACATTTCTTTGATGACATCCTTTACTTTGACTCTTCTTTTTAATTTTTTATTGGTTACATTTTGTAGCCTACTTACACCCACTATGTGAATCTCCATCATTCTCTGAGTAATGTTCAACAGTTCTTCAAAGACCGGAGTGATTTAGAACTCACATCTATACAACACGGGTAGAATATTGGAATTAAAAATGAGTATTTGTTTCCTACACCAATGAAATCAGAGACCTTAATTTAAAATACACACACACACATACATACACATATGTACTTATATGTGTGTATATACATGTATTAAAAATGCTCATATGTATATAAATGTATTATATAACAATATATAATGGAAAAAATTTATATAAAATACATATGTGCATATATATTTTTCAGATGACCTCTGCATGAACAAGACATGAGGCAAGTGACTGAGGGAGGTGGCTATCCAGCACCCATTCCAATAGCAGGAGCATTATGGGAAAAGTTGGAGGAAAATAGGAGGAAAAGGTGGTTCCTTTTCTGCCCTTCACTTATTTCTACTTAATTGTGTGGTTTTTATTTTTAAACAAATTTTTTGGAAGACTACATTTGCTGGATTTTTTAATATTCATTTTATATACACCATTGACTGATCTTTTAGTTGCCTGGTGCCTTTTGTTTTCAAAAGGCAGGGAGGGTGTGGGAGACCAATGGGAGTCTCCCAAGAGGAGAGGAGCCTTTCTTAGTACAGGGTTGGCAACTAAACCTCCAGTCCACTGTTAGAATGTTCTGTTCTCTAATTGGGCATAAACATGAGAAATTTTATAAGTGCAAATTTGCTACAAATCCAGATCTTATTGCATAAATTTACCTCATAGACACAAACCCATGTTACATATATAATGTTAATATGAATTTAAAACTTTATTTTACAATACTGATCTTCTAATAACGATTTCATAGCAATTGTCAAGCAGGTCATGCCAGGATCATTTTGAAAAGCAAAAAGAAATATAGAACCAGAAAATGTAAGACTTGGAAGGGCCCTTGGAGAAGTAACCCAACTTTCTCATTTGGTAGACGAGGAAATTGAGATCCTAGGAAATTAAATGATTTGCCTTAGACAGACCTATTAACAGAAGATCTGGGATTCAAAGTCATCTCCTGACTCCGAGTTCATTGCTGTTGCCTTAGATGTCTTAAAAAGAACAGGTTTGATTTTGGATTTACTTACCCTCTCAGGAAAGGGCAAGAGATACTACTTTAGAGCTGATTAATTCTTCACCGTGAGCTTCTTGAGAAGGAACAATATATGACAGAGAAGAGTAAGTTCAGCTATTTTTCAAAAGGCCCGCAGAGAAAAACCAAGACCACATTTTCTATTTTTGAAACATATCCTACCATAAAAGAAAGTAATCCTAGCTTCAGGTCTTTAAGATAAATGTAATTCTTTTACTCCTTTTTTCATGCAAGACACCCAAATTTCCTGGATGTGGAAGGTGGAAAGTGGGTTCATTATTCACATACCCCTAACTATCCTCTCTTTTAGTAACATCTGTAAAGAGAAAAGAAGTGTTTGGTCTGCTTCCAGCCTGCACGTCTACCATGATGAAGAAACGGCTACATTCACTTTATGTCTCCACTTTCTGTGGTGTTCCCATTAATTCAAGCTTTGCTGCTAACAGCTCCGCCCTGTTTCAGCCAGAACTTGTCCTTGTCTGTGACCCAGGACCTGTCTCCTTCCTGGGTTTTGCAGGCTCATTACACATGGAGCCATCTGCAGCAATAGAGCTGAATTTTCTATTTTACAAGATAAGCTCCTTCCTTTCCTATTTGTCATTGTCCCAGGCAAGTGTCTTATGTCACAGTCCTTAGTAACAGTCATGGAACTTAGAGGAAATTTCACAAAATAATGACAGACCATTAATGCATAAAGCAATTGACCTTTATTAATTTTGTGAGAGTTTAAACTCACACAGGGGAAGGAGGTAGGAGGCCTAAAATGAAACTCTCCCAGGCAGGGGCAATAAGGGAAGGATACCACCAAGAGTAAGGCTGGAAGTGGAGGGGAGGGGAGAAGCAGCCTACCTCAGCAATTTCCTTTTGGAGAGGCTGCCCGTGGACTTGGCAAAACAAATGCCCCAATCTTTCCAATACTCCTGTGGTTGGTCCAGTAAGTGGACAATCACTTCACACCGTGGCAACTCACAGAGGTGGCTAAAAGTCAATGAGTTTTATAGAGACTGGGCAGATTCCCACTCAGTAGGAGCTTCATTTCATCTCGAAGGTAACAGGTATAAATGCAGAATCAATTTGGTGAAAGTGACCCTTGTGATTGTCAACAAAGTCTATATGTTTCAGACTTTTGGAACCATGGGGGAAGAAGGGGAAGGAAAGTAGCATTTATTAAGTGCCTGGCACTCTCTCAGTTTCTTTACAAACATTATTGCATTTGATTCTCACAGTAACTATAAGGTAGATGCTATTATTACTCCCAGGACAGTTGAGGAAACTGAGGCAGAGATTAAGTGATTTGCCCAAAGTCACAAAGATAATGCATATATGTAGAGGGCCAGCTCTGAGAAAGTCCATTCTGGGATAAGATACAGGCCAGAAACCTGTTCTTGCCCTTGGACTGATAACTGGGCACATGCGCTCTCCATCCCTCCCTCAGGATGAAGGCTCTTCAAGTCTCCTTGGTACACGCATGCTCTCTCCAAAACCCCCATGGCACACACATGCTAAATACCACCTGTGGGCTATTAACACAATATTGTTTATGGCAAAAGGGGAACAAAAGCATGAGGAAGTCATACGTTATGCAAATGCCTTGCACGTGGATTTGTTGATCCTGCTTGCCTAAAAGGGTATATAAGCCCTCTCCCTCAGTTAAATAAATGGAGCTGTTCTTTACCTGGCCTGGCCCGTGTTTTGTGTTTTTCTTTTCACTCTCCACGGCATTCTGCCATCTCCGGCCATTTCGGCACCACAGCTGCTGGCGGCACATATAGATTGATTTGAACTCAGATCTGTGCTCCAGGCCCAGCACTCTATGTACACTGTGCCCCCTAGCCACTTTTGGCCTTTCCCTTGGAGAACAATTTATATCATGGAGGACCAGTGGACTTCGGAGTAATGATAGCCCTCCTACTCCTATATTCCTATATCTGATTTAGAGAATTTCTAGAGCAAGAGACAGTGACACCACTTTAAAGACATTGATTCACTTTTGATGTGTGAGCCCCTTTAAATCAAGATACAACTTACCCTCCATGAGTGGAGCCTGTTAGGAAGACCCTAAACCACCTAAAAATAAGCAATTGATATATTTAATTTTAATAACACCTTCACATGTTTATGGTACATGTACTAACACCCATATTCCTTCACTTCTGCAAAGAAGGGTGCCTTTTCTCAGCTCTTCTGTAGGACCAAGCTTCTTCCTTATTATGTTTCCAAAGCAGTTAGTTTAAATATTCTTGATACAACTTACTGTCCTGGGAGAGATCTCGGCATTGCTTCCAATCTCAACCTTGCCATTTTATAAACTGCTGTAATTCCAACCTGATTGTTTACCATGATTGTCTAACCCAGCTTTGTCATCCATTTGGCTCCTTGATCATCCAGCTTCATTTCTCGCCTTTGAAGTGCTCTTGACCTGCTCAGCTTCCCTGGTTGGGTGAGGACTGTTGGCCCTCATCTTAATTTCTGCTGTCCTCACCCTGCCCCCAGATCAGATCTGGTTATTAATCCCATTTCCTCTGTGTGTTAAAATTGTACACTCCTCAAGTATGTTAAAACTATATCTTGTTTTAGTCCCCCTGGCCACCCCCACCCCCTCCTTCTAGTCAGTATAGTAAGTTTTATGAGTAGCCAGTATAAATGGGCACTAGCAGGAAATAGGATTGCAAAGGAGAACCTGGAAATCACACAAGATAGGTCCAAAGATTAAAGGAGTATAATTTACAAATTGTATCATGTATTAACCAAAATTTGCATCTTAGTAATATGTGCTGAATCAGTACAAATCCTGCTTGTTGGGGTTTTGGTCCTGTGATATGCAAATTCCAGACAAAATCCATATCTCCGCAGCTATAGAGCAACAGAACAACAAAAAATTATTGATAGCTTCGGGATTATGCTCTGATTTTTTTGTTGTTGCTTTGAATTTTTGTTGTTCAGTAGTTTAGTCATGTCCAACTTTTTGAAGTTTTACCCATAACTTTGAGATAATTGGGATATGTTAATGAACTAACCCTAAGGTGGCACAGATCTTTGGTTTCTTTCCCTAAAAAATCCTATAAAAATTAGTTCTCAAATTCCTGACCCTTGAGCATTCTTCCATTTCCTAAGGGTCCATGCTGCTTGAGTTCTTCCAAATCCAATTAGTGGTTATAGGATTGACTCATCCCCTCTCCATCCCTTTTCCTCATGTCACCTGCCGTAAGCATCTCATTCCCCATACTCTCATCATTTGCTTCTGGATTCTTTTATTGCTTATTTTTTGTATTTCCTATGCTATTTGCCCTTACACTCATTGTAGTTATTAAAGTGTGACTGCTACCCTGTTTCCCAATGCCAATTGTGATCTGCCTGCCCCTATTTCATAATTTCATAAATTAATTTTCAATTCACCAAGCATTAATCCAAGTCCCACAATGACTATTCAGGACCTTCCCTAGCCCTGGCCCCAATGCTTGGGCTTTGTTTCCACATAATCAACTATCATCACCTGCTATCCACCTTATGCCCGTCTTTACCTTAGTGTACTAGCCTGGAGACATAACCTCGATGCAATGCTGACCTCAAGATCACAGGTGCAGTAATAGTTAGTCTAACCATTGAAGGCAGCTGCCCTAATCTTTGTACTACTAATTAAGCACAGGGTTATGAAAGATAACCCTAGAGCTCTGGCTAATAACGGGCATCCTGAAACTAGACTACTTAATTGTGGAGAAGCCAGAATGAGCACATTATATCACAGAAGTGGTTTATCACTCAGAAGTTCAGTAAAGAATCAGGATCAGAGTTAATATATCCACAATAGTCTTTAGGTCCTGTCATCATGTACGAGTTGTAGTATACCCAATCCAAGTACTTTTTCTCAATCCTTACCCTTCTTGACCTCTCAGCAGCCCATAATTGATAAATAACCCTCTACTACTTCCTCTAAATTTTTATGACATTACTTTCTTCTGGTTCTTCTATTTTTTGGACCACTCTTTCTCAGTTTCCTTTACTGGATCTTTATATAGATCATGACCTCTAACTATGGGCATCCCCCAAGGCTTTATTGGGCTTTCTTCTCTTCTCCATTTATACTGTTTCACATGGTGAACTCATCAGTTCCCATAGATTTACTTATCATTTCTATGCTGGTGATTCTTTTTTTTAATTTTATTTATTTTATTCTGAACTTAAGAAATAAAACAAGCATTTCCATATGTCAGGAAGGTGAATTTTAGTGTAAGTAAAGTGGATTTTTGTTATTATTTCTTAGGATTCAGTTTCCCAGGATCCGTATCCATGAGTTCCCAGGCTCATAGTTCAAAACATCTCTACCACACTTGCACAACATTATATAATGATAAATAATATAAACATGCATGCTGAAATTGTAAACATCCACTGTGACTGTGCAGTGAGATATAGGGATGAGGTGATGTAAACTTATGAGGCTTTTGCTGGCAATATGCCTTCTTTGTTTGATTCTGTATAAAACAGGTGGCCATTGGTCAGTGAATTGGGGAATCTTTATGGTTGAATGCACAAGCTGGAATGCTGTGTGCCTTGATTAGCCCCCATCAAGGTTTGAGAGGGGGGAATCTGTGTGTGCCTCAACCTGCCCCCATTGAGGCTTGAGGGGATTTTGGAGATGCACAAGTTGGGCCTGTCTCGATTGACCTCATAGAGATACAGGCTTAGTTGCCCCCCAGTTCTTGCCAGCCCCTGCAAGAAGGGTGATTAGGCAATGCTATAGCAGTTTGTAGTGCTTCTGTTGTCAGCAATACTGTGTTAGAGGAGACTATACTGGAATAAAGCTTATTATTAATCCCTTTGAAGCTGTCTTTCCTTTCTGACCAGATCAAGAGTGAACCTGTTAGAGGCTGGAGTCAGAAACCTCCAGTGTCTCCTGTGTTATTTGTCTAACACCATAACATAATATAATAGAAAAAAGATGATTGTTAAATGTGTTTATTGCATCCTAACCTCCAGAGCCATATCCCCAACTGTCTATTAGACACCTTGAAACTGATGCCTCAGACAGTTTAAACTCACCATATCCAAGACTAAATTCATTATCTTCCTCTCCCCCAATCCAAGCTTCTCCTCTTCCAAATGACCCTATTACTGTTGAGAGTTCCACCATCCTCCCCATCACCCAAGCTCATAACATAAGTATCATCTTTACCTCCTCACTCTCACTGCATATCCAATCTGTTACCAAACTCTATCAATTATATATACATAACATCTCTTGTTCATGCTCCTTTCTCTCCTCTGATACTGCTACCACCTTGACCCTCATCACCTCACACTAAGACTCTTACAATAGCCTTGTGGTTGATCTTTGTGCCTCAAGTGTTACCCCCATTCTAGTCTATCCTTTACTGTTCTATCAAATCCTTCTAAAAGTACAGATCTGACCATGTTGCTGCCCTATTCAATTAACTCCCAAAGTTTTCTATTACCTCCAAGATCTAAAATAAAAACCTTTGTTTGGCTTTTAAATAATCATAATCTGGCCCCCTCCTACCTTTCTAATCCTTTTAACCCTTGTTCCCTTTACATACTCTGTGATACAGTGACACTGGCTTCCTGATGTTCCTCACACAACACTCCATCACCCAAATATGCATTTTCATCAGCTGTGCCCCACCCCATGTCTGGAATTAGCTCCTTTCTCTTCTCCAAACCTTTCACCTTCTCTGAATTCTAGTGCCTTTCCTCTATTGATCATTTCTAATTTATCCTTTATATACTGTTAGTGAGCTCCTTGAAAACAAGGAATGTTTACAGTGCCTGGCACATAGTAAGTGCTTAATAAAGGCTTGCTGACTGACTCCCCCAGAATTCAATAGAACAATCTTATGCTAGGTAGTTATTAAGCTGTAAGGTGTAATGCTTGGGACTGGCTAGACAGAAGCATTAACAAATGAAATTCTGTTAGAGGTTCCTTTGGAGGGTTTGGAGCCCTGAGGAAGTGGGTATCTCAGGCAACAGGGATGCTGGAGGGATCTATTTTATATGCTTTGTCTAAAAGTTTGTAGAAGCAAGCTGGAATTGTGACCTAGACTTCTCAGGTCATAAAGGGAACCAGCTTGCAGTGCAATTTGTTCAGGATTTCTGGTAACTGGTAGGTGCCTAAATTGAGTCAACCTGAGACTTTCTCTCTCATTCCAATAAAAGATGGGATTAAGTCAAGAAAGCTAACCTTAAGCTTGCCTTATGGTGCTTTATGTTCCTTCCAGTGCCTATTAGAATGTTATGTTCATGGTATGGATGTAATAAATACTGGGGGAATGTTGAATGTCATCAGCTCTGGGTAACACAACTAATAAGTAATGAATCCTGGATCTGAACCAGTTTCCTAATTCTAACTTCAGGTTAAATAGAAAAGAGGAGAATGTCTGATATCACTTAAGAAATGTTTGAATCAAATGAAAAAATGCCTTCCATAAAATTTATAACCCTTCCAAACTCCTAGCTTATAGGGCCAAACCAAACAAATCAAATTCAAAACATTATGTGTTAAGTATTTATTAATTTGGAGGGGGAAATGAGCTTTTCTTTTCAGAAAATGTTTACTAAGTTACTTATGAAAAAAGACACTTAGTGACTTCTTACACGTTATTGAAATGATTCAAATGTGCAAGCTGAATATAAGTGAATTAAACAAGCATCCGAATTAAGTCCCTATTAAAAGTGCCTGAGTTGAAAAACTGAGGATAAGTTTCCAAATGGGAAAAAAATGGGTTTGTGTGTACTGACAATGCAAAACATCAAAATAATCTGAGAGAAATTAAATGAAACTTTCAGATACCCTCTTTGGAAAAGTATTAGTCCTACTTATTTTTCAATGGCAAAAAGTAAAGGATCATAAAAACGTGATACAAATTCTATATGTGTATGTTGTTGCGTAATGAGGCCTCCAGAATATGCCTAGATTGCCAAACATGGAGGTGTGTCATAAGGCAAAAAATTGTTTCCTTAGCATTTAGTTCAACAAGTGCCCTTGAAGAGTTTGGCTTTTGTCATTGAATCTTGCTAAGTGCTAAGCCCCAGGCCCAAACCCCTATTAGGTGTAACATTAACATTATTATGTAATAG
>CM053622.1:615414608-615431321 GCA_028646595.1 Phalanger gymnotis | reverse complement strand
TTAATCTACACCCACACAGGTTTCACACCTGATAGGGCTTTGGGCCTGGGGCTTAGCACTTAACAGCTGAAAGTACTTCCACTCAAAAGAAACAAAAGCCATACTAAGGAGACAATTTTGCTTAACAACACAACCTGGGAAAGTCACTTAACCCTCTTTGCTTCAGTTCTTCATCTGTAAAATGAGCTTGAGAAGGGAATGCCAAGCCACTCCAGTGTCTTTGCCAAGATAACCCCAAATATTCATAAAGAGTCAGATAACTGAACAATAACAACAATAAAGCTTAGTAAATACTTTATTCATTATTGTATTCAATGTGTAAATGACTGCACATGTATATAATCAATGTGTTTGTCTATGGTGAATTGAAATGCTTCATGAATTTTAGCAGGCAAAAAAACCACATCATACAATTGCCATTTTTAGAACCATACAGGGAAAAAAAGAGACTTTTCTCTCTTTTCTTGGGGTTAATCCAACATCAGTATTGAAATAGACCTTTTGGTTTTATTTGATTTTGAGGCAGTTTATTTCATTATTTGGAAAATCTTGTGATCCCATCCATTTTCTCTCAGTAGAGCTCAAGTCTTATTCACCACCAACACATGTCTGGCCCCATGTGTATGCTGTCAAGTTCAGCTCCAGAGATGATACTTGACGAAAAAAGGGAAAGAAGACCCCCCCTTGATGGCTCTCATGAATTCAATCATTTTATACTTAAAATCTCAGAATAAATATACAGAAAAATACCTGGGTATTTAGTCACATCGAGATGGTGATTTTTTTTTTAAAGGACAACATAGCTCCGTGTCATAACGGAAATAAAATACTTTTTTTTTTTCTTGCGTGACCTGACCACAGCCTGAACCCTTCACTGAAAGTGTGCTGTTTCCACTTTGGTTTGTTCCCTGATGTGAAATGATATCATGTTTCCGTTGTTTCTGGAGAAACTCAAGTACAAGCTAAACCTCCACATGTCTTGTGGCTTTGATCTAAGCTGGGGTATGTGGCTTGCCTTTCTATTGTAAAAACTTCTGCAAATTGTCTGTTTCATAGGAAAATATTAGATTATACTGGATTTAATCCTTGTAGCTTTGTTCCTTGATCAGTTTCTATGCCTCCAACTTCTCAGCATGGAAAGGATATAGTCTGTTCAGCATGTGAATAAAAGGCCTTTCACTAACAAACCTTAGTCTCCATTTCTGTTGCCTGGTGTTCACCATTTTCTCTCCTGGAAGTTCTCTGTGAATCTCTATGGTTCATAACTCCTGGCAGTCATCCCTCTACAATTACTTCCAAATTACTTGGCTTCGCTGATGTGCTTGCAAATGCCTATGACTTTTGTTAAGCTGTCGCCCTGTTCTAGTCCTCATCTCCTTGTAAAAGGAATGTAGTGTCTGGTTTTGTGGTTATCGCTTGGCACACTTTATAGAAGATTTATCCAAACTCTCCTCTGCTGAATGGAATGTTAGCCCGATGCAGGATTGCCCTTAATAAGATGGCAGATTGTTTGACCATTTACTCAATAAATATTATATTTCAGATACGTTACTAGGGGAAAAAAGCATCAACAGCTAAGATTTCAGAGACAATTATGTTCTTTGGCTTAGAATCTTGAAAAGAATGATTTAAGAGTTAACTGTAGGTCAGTAGAATTTGGGGTTTGTATGTGTTTGGTGGTTCCAATAATGAGAATAGCTCTCATTAGTCTAGTGCCTTGTGGTTTACAAAGCTCCTTCCCTATAAAAGTCCAGTGTGGGGGGCAATACAATTATTATGTCCTCTTACAGAGAAGGAAACTGAGGCTGAGAGGGTGATTTAATGACTCACTCAGGGTTACACGACTGATGATGCCTAAGGTAGGAAGCCCAGCAAACATTTTAGTATACTACCCATCTCCAATGACATATATAAGCAGAGGCCAGAAGCTAAAGAAGAAAAGTGGATCTATTTAAGGAGAGTGATGTTGAGGGCGGGCAGGCAAAGAATTTACTGTCCAACTTGGGATTCTTCGAATTCTCACTTACAAGATGAAAGCAATAGCAGGGAAAGGAACGTAACTATAAAGGTGTGGACACAGCCTTACGTGAATCTTATCAGTGTTCCAAATGAACTAAGCCGGGGTAGCTAGGTGGCACACTGAGTAGAGCATTGGCCCTGGAGTTATGAGGACCTGAGTTCAAATCTGGCCTCAGACACTTGACACATTTACTAGTTGTGTGACCTTGGGCAAGTCACTTAAACTCAACTGCCCCGACCACCCCCAAAAAACGAACTAAGTAAAGTTTAGAATGATCAGCCAATAGTCAAAAGACATATATGAAGTGCCTACTATGTTTTAGGCACTGTGCTAAGAGCTGGGGATATAAAAACACGACACAAGACAGCACCTGCTCTTGAGGAACTCACAGTCTAATTGGGAAGACAACATGCAAACAAAATTGTTGTTTGTTCTTCATCCTTCCTTCCTGAAGAGGACTAATCACTCAGGAGAGTGATGTCCTGACTTGCAAGTGAATTGGATTTAAGAGAAGCAGGGCTATGCAAAGTCATCAGCCTCATTCTCTCCTCCAGAGTAATCAGAATCCAGTGGCAACACACAGGTCAGCATGGCTGGTGATGGCCCAGGATGCAGTGGGTAACTTTGGCCTTTTTCAGCTAAGGTTTTTCCCAGGTCTCAGTATGTCTGAGGCAATGCCCATTCAAGACTTAAAGGTTAGGCAAAGAATTGAGGCAAAATAAGGCCTACTTTGCCTTCAAAAAAGCATCAGTCTGGGAGGGGAAGAACTCCCCTGTCCAGAACAGAAACAGTTGCTATTTACCCTCACTTAGAGCCATCAAAAGCTAAACAACAGGCAAGTGAGGCTTGGGCTGAGACCTATTATTGGCCAATCAGTGAAAGCCAGATTGATTTGGCTTTAAAGACATAGTCAAGTAACTCCATTTGAATCAAAATGGGCTTTATCAAAGCTTGGTTTTCTAAAGCTATATTTAAAAAAAATCATGAATGAAAATTACATGAGACAAAAGAGTTAATTTTCCTGTTGTTTTTTTTTTTAAATGATAGAACAAATAAATAGGGAAGAAAAAAAATCTACCCCCCAAATCCTAAGATACCTTGTGAAATATGTGATCAAAATTTATATTTCTTTGGATAGAGCACCCACATATAAATGTATGACTCCCTGAGTGAATGGAGGAAGAGGAGGAGGAGGAAGAAGAAATAGGACCATTGCCCAACTGGAAGTGACTGATTAGATCCCTGGGGGAAGCTACTCTTATTAACAGATTGTTTTTCATCCTTCAGTTCTCCATTCTTGAAGCGGACCAATGACATCAGGAGGGTGATGTCCTGACCTGCAAGTGAATCGGATTTAAGTGAGGCAGAGCTGTGCAAAGTCATCAGCTTCTTTCTCCTCCAAGAGTCATCAGATTCCGGTGGTAAGACATAGGTCAAGAGAACTGGTGATGGCCCCTTGCAAATAAATATTTATAAAGAAAGTTATATGCAGGATAAATAGAAAATCATTTTTTAAAAAAGGAAGGCATTAGAATTCAGAGGGATTAGGGAAGGCTTCCTGTAAAAGATGACTTAAAGGAAGCCAGGGAAGCCAAGAGGTAGATATGGGGAAGAAGAATATTTCAGGAATGGAGATTAGCCAGAAAACATGCCAGGAGCAGAGAGATAGAATGTGTTTATCCAGAAACAGCAAAGAGGCCAGTGTCACTGGATCAAAGAGTATGTGTTGGGGAGTAAGAAGTAAGAAGACTAGAAAGATATGGATGAGGAGAGTGTTGGAACAATAATAAAGGTGATGAAGAGATGAGAAAACTATTAAATTCTTGTTTTCCACTTAATTCATCTGCTAAGTGGAGTAATCCTTAGGATTTAAAACAGAGTTTCCCAAACTTATTTGGCTTACTGCCCCCTTTTAAAAAATTACTCTGAGCCCCTCTGGAAATCTGCTTTTCTTTTTAACCCTTTAACTGTTTTTTTTGTTTTTGCATCATTTCCAAAAATATGAGTTTTTTTAACAATATGACGCATCTTAGATTTAATAACTTATTGCAAATTTGTGGGTTTTTTCCTTCATTGAAATTTTGATGATGCCATATTGCATCATGTAACCATATAGTATCATATGTCAGCAAGTCATTGCAGGAACATATTCCTGCTGAGGCATGCTGGACTTCCCAACAATGCATGATACTCTCCTGCTGACACTTGCTTGTTAAGACCTACTGGTGACCTTGACCACTGATTGCTTATCATTTGCATTTTGTATATTTATTGGAAAATAATGTAATCACTTGACTTTAACTCTGTTACACAACAGATGAAATACATACGAACAAGTTTTCAAAATATTCTTATTTCTCTTCTTTCCTTATGCTTTCACCACCCCCTTATTTTTATTCAAAGCCTCCAATTGCACCCGAGGCTATAACCCCTCCCTCTCCCAGGGCACAGTACTGCCCATTTTGGGAACCTATGAAAAGATAGAACAAAAAATGGCTAATAATAAGTAATTGAAACCTAATATGAGCTGTGCGCCCCCATGAGGCCCTCCTGTGTCCACCACAAGTGCAGAAATTGACACAAATGCTTTAGCTAAAGCATTTGTGTCAATTTCCACACCCATAGTAAACAGGCAGGCTGCATAAAATAGCACTGTGGGCCGCACTTTGGACAGCCCTGAGTTAAAGCATAATAAGAAAGCACTTGACTCTTCTTGACCAGTTCAAGACTTTAGTCTCGGGAGACATATATCCCAGGGTACTGAAAGAAGTGCTGATACAATTGCTGAACCCCTGTAAGTGATATTTGAAAGATGGGGTGAAATGAGAAAGACGCTATAAGATTATCTCATATCCTACATTGCCAGCACTGCTGTTCCTAGCCATGTCATATCCCCCCAGACACATAAACATGGGTCTATGTCAGCTTGTGTGCTGGTTCATCTGCTTATCCTTTCCTGTAATGTTATAGTCTATGCCCCAATAGGACAAGAGTGTCCATCAGACTATGAGAACTAAGAAACCATGCAAGGTGCTCTTATAGTTTATATCACTCAACCTACGCTTCAGTATCTCATTCAGAACCTTCTCCTCCCAGTCCAAACTCCTCTGACATGCCTGAACTCATTCAGATGCTCTAGCAAGGATGTCCTTGTCTAGCTCCCTGTCTGATGCTTCACATTGGCAGCATCCCAAGTCTGATACAGATTCCCAAATGTTTCCTTCGATTCTGTTTCGAAGGACTAGTAATTCCCCCAAAAAACAGATTGCTGATATCCCCTAATTCACCTATGATATAAGCCATCCATGCTTGGTCCACTGCAATTGGGCAGGGCTACATTCTGAACACTCGTAGTGCTGTTCCAGAAACCCAGAGACACCCCTGAAATACAAGAAAAGGACTCCAAAAGGACTCAGAGCTGGAGATTCAGGCAATGTGATTTTTACCATATAATTTTGTTACTCTAAAATTTTGACCATCAGCATTTAGAGTTCCCCTTATAAAAATTATGAAAGTGTACCTGCTATAGTATGTATTGAAATTACATCTTTGAACTGACTGAATAATAATAGACCTTAGATTTAGAGATTTTATTTTTGACTTAGGGGTTAATAGGCAATGTAGATATCTGTTAGTCTGGAAGCTTACAGTAGCCAGCCTTCTTTTGGGTGTGGGGTGTGGTGGTTTGAGTGTACTATCATATATTCCAGAATGTGGCTACTTTTAATTTCTAAATGATTGATTTAGGCTCCAGGATGGATTTAAACTAGAAAGAATAAACAAGGCCTTATATGTATCTATATGGGCTATTTCCTCATATGTGCTTATTGTTAACTGTTATTGCAACAAAATGAGAAAAATAATAATACCCTGCCCTAAGCTGTGATTAATGAAATTTTGCTATTTGAGGTAAAAACTATTGGGACTGTAAATTGATATCTTTCTGAATTTTATTTCAGATGTGATTGAATTGTCATTATCAATAATCTTCCACTCAAGGGGAATGTCAGGTGCTACCCAAAGGGAGTACAGTCTCAGAATTACTATAGGTGGGATGTCTGTGCTTGGGAAAGTCGAGGGGACAATATTTGCATAGGCAAAGGTAGGATCCTCTTCACTCAGTTTCCCCATTGTGCTATTTCCTTTCTGAATAAGAAATTTTCCTACTTGGTTAATTCCGAGCCCGACTTTGATAGACTATGAATTATGTGGAAATTTGATACATGATTTGCTGTTATCTATGACTGTTACCTGGAATCAGACAGAACTAAGGGAGTTTTTTTCCCCCTGTTCTGCTTATGTCAGGTCAGTCTGTGCCCTTGCAGAGGCAATCCTGATATTGATATTTGATATAGTTATAACCTTGTCCCTTCTTTTCCCCTTCATAGCAAATTTCTACAAAAAGGGAAGGTGAATTATAGATTTTATCATTGTAATACTAAATCTATTAATTAAAAGATTAATATCAAAACATCTCGGAGTTACTATAATAGGATGAAAGTGTGGAAGATATTACTGTTTTTAATCTGAATTTAGGGTCAACTTTCTAACCTAACCAACTAGGTAAATTGAATTTTTAGGCCTTGCCATCCCCTTGCTGTTATTTTTATTGTTGTTATTTGTCCTTCATTCTCAAAGATGACATCAGGAAGGTGAAGTCATGAGATTATGACTCTGCATAACTCAAGTTCTTCAACTTTTATGATGTCCAAGGAAACATGGGGTTATGATTTTTTGTGATGCTCATGGCCACAATATACTTGTTTCCTGTTGTAAGTTTAAGACCCCTGATTTGCAGCCCCTGAGACTTACTCAAATTGATCTTTCTGACCGTGAGACATTAGGAAAAATTTGTCACCAGTCTGGCCTCACTTATTCCTTAAATGAGTTATATCAAGATATAGACAAGACGGATAATGAGGATGCTTTCATTAAAACAAGTTATTTTAATGAACCCTCTTTGAAATTATAACCTGGCTCTTCTTCTGAAATGATGCTTTTGCCATTTGAGAATATTGGGTTTTAAACCCCCAAATGGAAAATTATAGATCATTTATTAATTTTGTTTGAAACAGACTTTAAGTACTTAGATATTGTTTGCACACAGACTGTCTTCCTGACCTCAGTAACTTTCTAGGAACGCTGGAGATGGTTAAAAGGAATTTGAGTTTCCTCCCTCTTTTGAATCCACCCAAAACATGCTTATTTTGGGTCCCCACATGCAGATCTTGTTTTGGGTCCACCCAGACTTGCATTTTCAGTTCCCTTCATGTGATTCATGTGTGATTCATGTGTGATACCTTTGTCAGATGATTTGTGTGTGACTTGTGCGCAGATACCTTTGTCAAAATCCTATGTAAAGTATACCTTTCAGAACCTGGAAAAGGGAATCATCTCATCTTTCTGGCTCCTTTTCTCTACCAAATGACCTAATAAGTTTCTTGCTAGAGTTACTTCAGAATTTGAAGTTTGTTCTCACAAACAACAAGGTAGATGACTGTTAATGTGTCTTCCAACTCTTAATGTGTTATGGATATTGTAAAATGTTAGAATAAGGGCAGGTAATGAATAGCATAGTGTGAAAGGGCCCCATAATAATAGTGATAGGACTATAAACTCTTATAATAAGATGCTGTTTGCAAGGAAAGTTAAGAAATTAAAAATATTGTTAAAATTATATTAGGGAAAGGAGGGGAATCAAAGAAGGGATAGGATTATTATTCAGTCTAGATGAGAGGATGATACTTGATGACTGAGGGAAGGCTATTCTGATAAACTGCTATTTTGCTTTAGAATTTTTTTCCTCACTAAGAAGAATGATCTTTGGCCTTGAGGTACATAACAGAAATGGCTCCCTGGAAGTGAAGATTCAATGTAAGTAAAAACATACCAGCCACCCTTGGTGAATATAAATGAGAAGACCTTGTGTACTGAAAGACATGAAGGAGGCTATTATTGGGTGTTAATGATCTTTGAAAGATCATGGAAAATAGGAAAAGTACTGCTGCATTGGATAAACATAGGTATTGTCCTCTTTTTCAAAAATGGGAAAATGATGGAGACTATAATCTGACTTAAATTTCTGGCAAAATTTTGGAACATTTTATTGATGGATATCAGATAAACGAAAAAGCTGAGCTGTGGTTAGAAAAGGCTAATAAGGTTTGATCAAGAACATTTTGTGGCATATCAAACTTATTTCCTTTTTAGACAAGGTAACTAAGCTGGTATATCAAGGAATTGCTGCATATATAATTTACCTATATTCTAGCAAAGCTTTGGACAAAGTTTTTCATGCTGCTAGTGTAGACAAAATGAAGAGATGTGGCTAGATGTACCCAGCTAGGTCTACCCAGAACTTGTTGAATGTGAAGAGCCCCAAAACAGTTATCAGTGGTTCAACGTCAGCTTGTCTCACCTCCATCTGTGTGACCAAGAGGAGGTCACATAAAATCTCTGAGCCTCAGGTACCTCTCTAAGAATGTCAGGAACATTTTATAATCTACTTTGGTGAAAGAAATTCCCACATGGGTAAAATAGTTTCCAGCCTGGCAAAACCCCTTTAGTGGAGTGCCCCAAGGATATGTTTTTAGTCTGGGGCTATTTAACATTCTTATTAATGATTTAGAAAACACTATCGATGATATGCTCATCACATATGAAGATAATACAAAACCAAGATAAGAGATTTATATACTATGATTTTTTACAAGTTCATGAAACAGTTATATAAGAAGCTCGGGTAATATATAACTATAAAAACACTTTAAAAGTTAATTGTATATTAAGAAAAGAGAACTCTTCAGGTGTAGTAGCAGCATATGCCTGTAATCCCAAGTACCGGGAAGGCTGTGGCTGGTGGATCTCTTGAGTTTGGGACTTCTGAGGTAAAATGGGTTATATACATAATGTAAAGTTCAGCCCCCGTATGGTAAGCAAGGAGCAGGAGGAGGTTTAAACTGCCTAATGAAAAGACAATTGGGCACAAGTTGGAAATAGAATAGATCAATGTTTCTGTGCCAATTTACAGAATCAGGTTATGAATAGCCCCTGTACTTCCAGCCTGGGGGAGATAGGGATACCAAGTATTAGAAAGGAAGGAGAGAGCAAAAAAGAGAAAAATAAAGAAATGGAAAAAAGAGAGGAAAAGAGGGGAGATAAAGGAAGGGGAAAGGAAGGGGAGCGAAGGGAAATAAATTGTTAATATTTAGTTGTATGTTTATTATATATAATGCCAGAAGTTGAAATAAGTTGTCTAGTTGCTAGATTGGCTATCATATATATATGTGTATATATGTCATAGGTTTCTGGGAAATTTTTGTCAAGAATTTTATTTAGTGCCATTTAAATTCCAAACCCTGTTTATCTTACTATTTTTATGCTTAACTCACTTGAATCATGCAAGAGGACCTAAGTAACTTGATCTAGAAATTGCTTCACATTTTATTAAAAGAGAAATGTTCCGAGTTAAAATGGATGTTTCCTCAGAAGAATTTTAGTGGTATTTGAGTTTATTCTGTGGAAGAAAATCTAGAGCATTTCAGAAGGTTTTTCAAGTGGCACAGTGCCTGGCACACATTGAATTGATTAATAAATTTTGATTGGTTGACTGATAATTGATAATGAACACAGAAAGGTGAAAAGTGTAATACTGTTCCATTTTTTTTTTTTGCAGGGGGGAAGGCAGGGCAATTGGGGTCAAATGACTTACCCAAGGTCACACAGCTAATATGTGTGTCACGTGTCTGAGGCTGAATTTGAACTCAGGTCCTCCTGACTTCAGGGCCAGTGCTCTACTCACTGCACCACCTAGCTTCCCCAATCAGGTTTCTTATACCATATTTTCACCACATATGTTAGCCTTCTATAGCAGAGGTTCTTCAAGATGATTCTTGTTCTTTTATATGTAATGTTTCCTCTTTGGAAAAAGAAATGTGTGTATAATATGTACATTTCAAAATATATTTTTTGATTAAATACCTTTGAAATTTTGTGGTTGTCACAAGACAGCACACACGTTTCTCCTTAGCAAAAGGTTTTTAGAAATATTATTAAATACTATTTCAAAGCACCCTTTTATTCCTTCACTAAAACATTTGAAGCAGCAAGGTGCCCTGAAGGGGAGATAAAAGAGAGCAAGTAGAAAGCAAATTGAACCACTACTACCTGGACCACCATCTTCCTCAGAATCCGATGGAGACAGCTCAGGACCCTGAACCCAAGAGCTTTGGGAAGAGCAGTGTGTCCCAAACCACCAGACTTGCTTCTAAGTCAAACAACCACAGCCATTATTGTGAAGAAGAGTTCATCTTCCTCATGTGACATTTAAAAAGGTTGAGAGATATAGTTTCTGGGTAATTAATCATTTTATCAATAATGCTAGCATTTTATGAATAAAAAGAATTGCCATTTGACTGGGTTCACAGTTTATGTGCCCTTGAAAGAGTGGGTATTCCTGAAGGTAGCAATCATCTCTGATGGGTTAACAATTAATGAGAAGAAGGAATATTACAATAAGAGTTGGAGCCATTGTAATGGAGGGCAGGGAGTTGTAACTTCCTGTCATTTACTTTTTAATTGCCCAGGCTTGGGCAATCTAATCAAAGAATTTAACCCCATCCAAATCTGAGTAGAACACAATGGACAGTAATTCACCTAGATAAGATAGTCTACCTGGGGTAAATTTTTGGCAGAGGTCAGTAATGTCTTTTAAAGACTGGGCTTTGAAGAAGGAAATGAGACAGGGAAAAAGGCTAGATCTTCCCCATAATTGGTTATTGATAATCACCACAAGCAGTAACTGATGACCAGCTGCTGCCATTAGGCAGATAGGCATAAGGACTCTGGAAGTGCCAGTACCTCCACACCACTAGTCCTTGTTATAACCCAACCTTCATAGCCATCATCCAGAGGTTCCTCCTGTGGAGAAGGGGCCAATCATCCCCATGAACTGCCAATAAAATTGCCATACAAGGGCAGATGTGCCAGCCTAGTTGAAGAATCAAGAACCGCAAGGGAAAGACAGAAAGCAATATGTGTCAGACAGGTCAAAATGCTAATGCCCCCTTGATCACCATCTCCCCTCTGACCCTAATGGAGACAGCTCAGGATTTTGAACCCAAAAGCCTTTGAAATAGCAATGCCTCCAGCCCATTGCCTGCAACCATCATCCTGAGAAACAATCTCTATGAAAATATAGCCTGGCACCTACTTCTGTAGGTGCTACAGCCATGTCTACTGAAGATCTAGAAATCTCTTGACACTCAAGTCTTTGGCACTATCCAATGGTTCACAAAAAAAAAAAACCCAGATATGATTTTATCTATGGAAATGCCTTTGCAGAAGAAGCATTAGCAACATCTTTGTTTTTGTACTCTAAGGACCATGAGACCTTTCCATCTGACTTGCAACTGAAATTTCACATGTATATTGTTTCCCTCATTAGAATATGAACACCTTGAGAGCAGGGGCTGTCTTACTTTCCTTCCTACACACTCATCCTATAGTACAGTACTTTGCACTTAGCAAGCACTTAATAAATGCTTTAGTCACTCATTCAAATTTTGGAGCAAGTCTTCACAATTTGTAAAAGAAAAAAAGACCTCTTTATATTAAATCAGCATAACTGGTGGTAAATAGAATTCTTTTTAGGGGAAGATGTAGATCATGAAGCATGATCCAAAAACCTTTCTAGATACATATGAGTATACATACTTATTCTAATTTAAAAAATAAATTATATAAGTATATAATTTATGGGACCTGCGATTTCAATACCAAAGGGAGAAAAATAGCTTCCCCAATACAAGTTGCACCTTATCTGCAAGTTATATTGTTAGGCAGTTGCTTGGGGCACTGAGATATTAAGCAAATTGCCCAGAGTCACAAAGTCAGAGGCCGGACTGGAGCCCAGGTAATTCTGGCTGTAATGCAAACTTACTATGCATTATGCAACACTGCCTCTAATTAGCTTTGTGTTAAATGGGGGGCCTGGCCAATGGGAGCACTATCCTTTGCATGAGCAGCGTGTTGTACCTTCTGTCAAACCACAAGGAGAGGCCTGGTGATCTTGCTTTCAGAAAGTGTGACGACATGTAATGAAAGGACCTTATTCTCCATTTCAGAGCATGTACAGTTATTTTACGACTCTGGCTTCTCAGTCAGAAAGGAATTATCAGGCTAGATGATGGTCTTTTTACTTCTGGTGGTGGTTGTTGTTTGATCATTTTCAGTCATGTCTAACTCTTTGTTACCCCATTTAGAGTTTTCTTGGCAAAGATATTGGAGTGATTTGCCATTTCCTTTTCCAGCTCATTTTAAAGATAAGGAAACTGAGACAAACAGGGTTGATTGATTTGCTCAGGGTAACGCAACTAGTACATGTCTGAGGCCAGTTTTGAACTTAGGATGATGAAGCTTCCCCACTCCAGGCTGGGCACTTTTTCCATTGTGCCACCTAACTGCCCTCTAGTGGTGATATTAGGCAGTAACTTCTGTAAGCCTCTTGGTGGTGAGAAACATGGCAGCAGCATCAGTGGCCTATACTCCCTTTTCAGGCCACCTGACCATGGATACATCACATCTCTGTTCTTTCCCTCTTTGCCTTTTGTTCTTTCTTGATCTTGGGCAAAGGAATATTCTTTATAATACAAAGTAAGCTGTGACCTTACAGACTTTGAAAGGTCAGGAGAACACTGGGATCTGTCAGGATCTGTAATCCATATTATAGTGTAACAGCCCCAAAATCAGTGAGGAGTGCCACCCTAAGATTGACTTATGGGATTCAGTCCAGCGGTGGATTGGCTCCAAGATGTCTCCACACGTCCCGTGGCGGCAAAAGAGTAATCTTTCCAGCAGCTATCCAACATTAGGGCTGAACTTGGTGGAGTTAAATGCTTTGTAGCATCTGCTTAAACTTGAGCCTACTCTTCCTTGGGTTTGAGGAGAGTATAACACCCTTCTTCCCTCTCTTCAGAGGAAAATGTTTCTATTTGGCTCTTGCTGTCTTTTGTAAAAGCAAATTGATGTTAAATGGTTTGATGATTTATGGAGCTAATCACAGGAAATTATATTTGGAAGCACGAAAGGGAATGGGTTTTTGAGCTGTTACCATTAAAAAGATACTCCAAGCAGAAGTATCTTTAGAACGTTGAGTAGAAGATAAAATCTTGCTCTGGTAGCCCAACTTGCCTGTCGAAGTGATAAGGACACTGAGAATTTATAGCTGGCATAACCTATAGGAAATGGACTTAACCAGTGAGAGTAGAAGGTAGAATGGAACCCCTGAGAGTATATTTATATCTGTGATGATTCTATGTTAGCAATGCCTTTGTGGAGTCCTGCTCACTGCTAGTGCATTTCCTCTGAAACTACCATCTATTTACATGCTATATCCCTTTTATGTACCTAGTCATTTGCATATTGTCTCTTTCAGTAGAATGTGAACTCCTGAGGGGAAGCCCATCTGTTGGGGAATGGCTGAACAAGCTGTGATATATGAATGTAATGGAATACTATTGTGCTATAAGAAATGATGAGAAGGCAGATTTCAGAAAAGTCTGGACAGACTTACATGAACTGATGATGAGTGAAGTGAGCAGAATTAGGAGAAAGCTGTACACAGTAACAATACTCACTGTGCGATGACTGACTTTGATAGACTTAGCTCTTCTGAGCAATTCAGTGATCTATGACAATTCCAAAAGACTCGTGGAAACTGCTGTCCACATCCAGAGAAAGAGCTATGGAGTTTGAATGCAGATCAAAGCATACTATTCTCTCTTTTTTGTTGTTTTTTTCTTTCTCATGGTTCTCCCCTTTCATTTTGATTCTTCTTTCACAACATGACTAATGTAGAAATATGTTTAATATGATTGTACATGTATAAACTATATCAGATTTCTTGCCATCTTGGGGAGGGGGGAAGGGAGGAAGAAAAAAACTTATAAAAATCCTACAAAAAATCTTATAAAAGTGAATGTCGAAAAATATCTTTACTTGTAACTGGAAAAAAATAAAATATTATTAAGTGGGAAAAAGAATGTGAACTCCTTAAGGGGAGAAGCCTTGTTTTTGCCCTTCTTTGTATCCTCAACACTCAGAGTCAAGCACATGGTAAGAACTCAATCAGTGTTTGCTAACCGACTGCCTATTCTGATTTCTGATCTTGTTCTAGAGAGAACTGTAGGTTCCAAAACGATCTGTTGGCAAAGAAAATATTTTTCATGCTCTACCATGCTGGAAGGGGTCAAGCAGAGTCCCAGCAACGGACTCTGTCTCCTTTCTAAGAACCAGCTAGTCCCAGTAGGGAGAAGCTAATCACAAACACACAAGATGATGAATAATGACGAACTATTTGGCCATGATAAATCCTGAAGCAGATAAAAAACACAAACTACCTCCCCATCCTAGTGGCAACCTTCTTCTTCCGTATTGATGGTGAGAGAGTAGAAGAAAACTATCAAGACTCACACTATTGTAAGATTCACACTATTTCCAGATCATCTACACACATTAACTTAGCTGTTCATACTCTAAATGTGAAATCACTAACCGGGGACCAACAAGTGGATATACTGCTAGAGCAACCAATTCCACAATCTCAACACTTTTGTTATAAATGAAATATAAAGATAGAAAGAAGTTGTGGTCAAGTGGAAGTATGGCTTATAATTTCTCTTTTGAAAGGCAAAAAAGAGGAATTAGTGGAGGTGGTTTTATAATGTATTCGAAGGCAATATGAAGCAATTTCATAGGACATTTGGTCCTCTCACATTGTAGTGCTCATAACAAGTATTTACAGAAAGAATATATATCATGACAATAATTGTAGCTGATGTGCCAACATCTTTTGATGAGGATGATGGAGGGTTGGAGGAGAATGAGCATTTTTATAATGCCTACCAAGTGCCAGACACTATGCTAAGCACTTTATAAATATAGATCCTTCCTATGATAGTAAAAAAGAACCTTCTCTGCCTATGCTTTGTAGGATTTTTTAGTATGAATATTGTTCTTTTTCTGTATTTATTTAAGTAAATATAGGGTTTGGGGATAAGCATTTATTAAGCACTTACTTTATGTCAGGCATTGTACTAAATGTTTTACAGATTTTATCCTCACAACAATTATCTTTATTTTACAATTGGAAAAACCAAGGTAGAGCAATTAAGTGACTTGCCCAGGGTTATACAGCTAAGAAATCTGAGGCTAGATTTGAACTCTGGCATTCTTGACTCCAGGCCCAGCACACTATCCAATGAGAGGTATCTAACTGCTTCTTGAAGAGTTTGGGGTTTCAATATGATTATGATGAATATTTTACTAATGTTGAATCACCTTTTCATTATATATTCTATTCTATTCTGGCCATACTGAATAATTCATTTAAAAATTTTCTGCGGTCTTTTGGCAAGTATTTTATTTAGAATTTTGAAAATGGTATTGATATTGGACTATGATTCTTTTTCTTTGCTTTAACTTTCCTTGGTTTAAGTATTAGCATTATATTTGTTTCACAAAAATAATGAATTAGTACAGTGTATTCTTTTACATTGCCTTTTTAAAAATGTGGTACAATTTTCCTATAAAACCATCAGAACCAAGAGTTTTTTCTTTGGTAGTTACTTTATCTCTAGGTTTAGTTCCATCTCAGATGTTGGATTACTTATGATCTCGATTTGGTGTTCTGTTAGTTGGCGTATTTTGTACTTTTAAGGATAATTCTTTGTATCTTTTGTGTTTTTCTTAGTTTTGTTGGTATATAACTCTGTAGGTCCTAATTTTTTTTTTTCATTTCTTCTGGTTTTGTTGTGATTTCACCTTATTCATTTGTCTTTTTTGTTTGTTCATTTGACTTTCTGTCCCATTCTTTATAATCAGGCTAGCTAAATGTTTATCAATTTTGTTAGTCTTTTCAAATAACCAGCTTTTAGTCTGTCTTATTATTTCTATAGCTATTTTATTTCTAGTTTATCCATTTCTCTTCTAATATGGTGATCTTTTGAGTTCATTGATTAGATTTCTGTTTTTTAAAAATCTAGATTCAATTCATTAATCTCCATTTCTGTTCTTGCTAATATATGGTCTTAGGGATGTAATTTTATGGTAGCTGCATCTCAAAGATTTTTGTAAGTTGTCTCGTTATTATCATTTTCCCTCATGTAATTATTGTTCCTACGCTTTGTTCTTTGATATTCTCATCGATTAGAAGCTAATTATTAAATCTCCATTTTTGCCTGTGTCTTTTGTTTGTGCTCCCAGTACTGAATACTATTTTTATTGCATTATGGCCTATAAAATATGTTTAGAATTTTTGCCTTTTTATTTACAATTGTTTGCAACTTTACTGTGCTCTAATACATGAACAGTTTTTGGCAAAAGTGAAATGTACTGCAAAAATATGCTTATTGTTTAAGAGTCCCATTCAGAATGTGCTGTCTGGGAGGCGGAGCCAAGATGGCGGCTGGAAAGCAGGGACTAGCGTGAGCTCCCCACCAAGTCCCTCCAAAAACCTATAAAATATGGCTCTGAACCAATTCTAGAACTGCAGAACCCACAAAGTGGTGGAGGGAAGCAGGGCTCTAGCCCAGGACAGCCTGGATGGTCTCTGGGTAAGGTCTACCCCCCATGGATCTGGGAGCGAAGGAGAGCGGAGCTGAGTGGAGCAGAGCCCAGTGTGGGCGGCGCGGACC
>CM053622.1:615385487-615414108 GCA_028646595.1 Phalanger gymnotis | reverse complement strand
TTACAACATGAGTATTGTGGAAGGGTTATACATAATGATATGCATATGGCCCATGTTGAATTGCTTCTCTTCTTAAGGAGGGTGGGTGGGAAGGGAAGAAGGGAGAGAATTTGGAACTCAAAGTTTTAAAAAATAGATGTTCAAAAGTAAAAAAGTCTTTTTTTCATGCAACTAGAAAATAAGACACACAGGCAATGGGGTGTAGAAATTTATCTTGCCCTACAAGAAAGGAAAGGAAAAGGGGGTGGGAGGGGAGTGGGGTGACAGAAGGGAGGGCTGACTGGGGAACAGGGCAACCAGAGTGTATGCCATCTTGGAGTGGGGGGGGGGTAGAAATGGGGAGAAAATTTGTAATTCAAACTCCTGTGAAAATCAATGCTGAAAACTAAACATATTAAATAAAAATAATAAAAAAATGAATGTGCCGTATGTTTCTTAGCTCTAATTTCTTTTTTATACACATATATACATTTTTTTAATTTTTAGTTTATGACACTCAGTTCTAGAAGTTTTTGAGTTCCAAATTTTCTCCCCCTTCCTCTCCTCCCCTATCCCCGCCCCAACACAGCATGGAATCCAATGTAGGTTCTACATATACCTTTGCATTAAACTTATTTACACAATAGTCAAGTCGTAAAGAAGAATTATGACCAATGGAATGAATCATGAGAAAGAAGAAACAAAAGCAAAAAAGAAGAGAAAAAGAGAGAGAGCAAATAGTTTGCCTCAATCTGCATTCAGACTCCATAATTCTTTCTCTGGGTATAAATAGCTCTTTCCATCACAAGTCTTTTGGAACTGGAGAGGCTGCAGAGGATAGTTCCAATGTGTCAATTCCAGGGCTGGAGAGATCTTCTAAGATAAAGCGGTTTCTGGGGCATGGTAGACAAAATCTACAATGCAGCCTGGAGAGGAAGGAAGTGCTCTGATTACAAATCTCAGTACTCTTTCTTTTATACCATGTAACACTTTCACACACACACACACACCTCACTACCCATGATTGCTTCCATCCCTTTACTATTTTCCTTTTTTTGTGGTAACTTGGATACTGATTCCTAAGTGCTTTCAAAATTGTGTTGCCTCTAGCACAGAACTCTTTTCTGTGTACTTATTCTGGGTCAGCTGCCCTTCCAAACCTCATCTTCTTAAGCAGCATTTCCACTTCCTCATATAGGATACATATCCCAAAATGGCCTTATGATCTTTCCACTTTAACCTGCTACATATTGAATTTCTTCCTTCTGTTAGTAACACCATGATTCACTTATCTCTCCCATTTAGAACATTTGTGTTCTTCCAAGCTAATCTGCCCATGTCACTTTTCTACTTTATCAGTTGATCAATAAAAATTTATTACATACCAATTATGCTTCAGTTTCTGTGCAGATATTGGGGATACATGTAAAATATTTAATTTTTATTGCTTTTTTGTTATTCTCAATATGATTCCTCCCTTATAGCTATAGAAGCAAAGTATGTACATTATGGTTTGAGCACACACCTGCCAGAGTTGATTTTTATTAATTAAAATAATTTCATCTTGCCCTTTAGGATGGATTCTGTCTCTATTTCACAGTCTCTCTCTGTCTTTCTCTTTTTTTCAGAAGTGCTCAGATTTAGAACTTGTACCCCCAATACAACCTACAGAATTTTTCTTCCATCTGCCTAACCTGCTGAGTCCAATCTCGACTACCTCTCTAAAATCTTTCATTTCTGTACTCTCGTCTTTCTTTCTCCTTTCTTTCTTTTTGTATTTCTCCAGTTTTAGTTTTCAATAATTTAGTTTTCAATTTCAATATTCATTTTTATGAGATTGTGGGTTCTAAATTTTTCCCCTCCCTCATGTCTGTCCTCTCCCCTCTTTCCCAAAATGGGGTGCAATCAGATATAGGCTATACATGTGCAATCAAATTAAACATATTTCCACATTAGTCATGATGTAAGAGAAGAATCAGAACAAAAAAGAAAGATCATAAGAAAGAAAGAAAAGAGAAAATAGTATGCTTCCATCTGCATTCAAACTCCATAGGTCTACGGATACCATTTTCTAACATGAGTCTTTTGGAATTGTCTTAGATCATTGCATTGCTCAGAGGAGCTAAGTCTATCAAAATTGGTCATTGCATAATGTTGCAGTTACTGTGTCCAGTGGTCTCCTGGTTCTGCTCACTTCACTCATCATCAGTTCATGTAAATCTTTCCAGGTTTTTCTGAAATCCACCTGCTCTTCATTTCTTATGGAACAATATTATTCCACTACATTCATATACCACAACTTGTTCAGCCATTCCCCAATTGGTGTGCATTCTCTCAATTTCCAATTCTTTGCCACCACAAAAAGAGCTGCTATGAATATTTTTGTATATGTGGGTCTTTTTCCTTTTTTATGACCTCTTTGGCATACAGACCTAGTAGTGGTATTGCTGGATCAAAGGTATACACAGTTTTATAGCTCTTTGGGCATAGATCAAATGGTTGGGTCAGTTTACAGCTCCAACGACAGTTCTTTAGTGTTCCAATTTTCCCAGATCTTCCCCAATATTTATCATTTTCCTGTTTTTATCATGTTAGTCAATCTAATAGGTGTCATATGGTGCTTCAGAGTTGTTTTAATTTGCATTTCTTTAATCAATAGTGATTTAGAGCATTTTTTCCATATGACTATAGATAGCTTCAATTTCTTCATCTGAAAACTGCCTGTTCATATCCTTTGATCATTTATAAATTTCTATAGAAGAAATGACATGTTCTTATACATTTGATTCAGTTCTTTATATATTTTAGAAATGAGGCCTTTATCAGAGACACTGGGTATAAAAATTATTTCCTAGCTTTCAGCTTCCCTTCTAATCCCCTTCCCCTCTAATCTTGCATTGGCTTTGTTTGTGTAAAACCTTTTAATTTAATGTAATTAAAATGATCTATTTTGCATTTCATAATGTTCTCTATCTCTTGTTTGGTCACAAATTCTTCCCTTCTCCATAGATCTGACAAGTAAACTATTCCTTGCTCCCCTAATTTGCTTATAGTATCAATCTTTATATCTAAATCATGTACCCATTTTGATCTTCTCTTGGAATACACTGTACAATGTTGGTCTATGCCTATTTGCTGCCATGCTATTTTCCAGTTTTCTCAGCAGTTTTTGTCAAATAGTGAGTTCTAATCCCAGAAGATGGAGTCTTTGGGTTTATCGAACAGTAAATTACTCTCTTCTTTATACCTACTGTTACCAACCCAGTACATGCCTTATTAATACCAACTTGAACTTGTCTTACAGTCTCCTAATCAGTCTTCTCTTGCTCTATCATACTTATATTGCCTACCTTACACAAATATTTTCAAAAAATTATTTTGCTTTGCACATTTCATAATATGAGCTGTTATTAATAATCTTGTTGAGATATGTGTTTTAATGGATTTTAAAAGATCAGATGAAATATTCGTAAAGTCCTCAGCAAGAGCCTAGTACATAGTAGGTACGTAACAAATGCTCGTTCCCTTTTCCCCTTACTCTTCTCTCCCATGTCAATATTCTTTTGCTAATGCTGCATGGCTACAACTCATAGAATATATCCCTTTGAAAAACTGAAATTGTAGATTGTTTAAAGGCATCTATAGGTGTGCATGGTAGGTTTAAATGGGTGAAACATTACCAACAAAGAATTATAGATAAGAAACAGCATAAAGGTTGTGCTCATAAAGTTGTACTCTATTAGCAAGGTCAAGGGATAATTGATGGGTATCACACGTGTCTCTAATTATAAAATGTCTAGAGAGCTAGAATAAGGACTCTAGTCTTGTATAAAAGATCTGTCGAGGATCCATGGCAAAGTAGGGGACAGCTAGGTGGCACAGTGGATACTGTTGGGCCTGGAGAAAGACCTGAGTTCAAATCCTGCCTTAAGTATTTAATAGCTGTGTGATCCTGGGAAAGTCCATTGACTTTTTTGGCCTCAGTTTCCTCAAATGTAAGGGGATAATAATAGCACCTACTTCTCAGGATTGTTGTGAGGAACACAGAAGATAATAATTGCAAAGCACTTAGCACAGTGTCTAGCATATAGTTGGTGTTATAGAGATGCTAGCTATTATTACGACTAGTAATTATTATTATTAAAATATAAATGATCACGGATGGGCTGAGATCTGAATCACAAGAGATGTTCTCACATGAATGACATCATAAATCCATTGGGGTAACTGAGTGGTGAATTGTATTATTATCAATTTAAAATGAAAAATATTGATTTTTATTTTAATGCATTATAAAACTATTTAAAATTGTTTATATGGAATTCTATAAGGCATATGATAATTTTGTATTTATTGGTAATTTTAATGATAATGGACTTTGTTCCATTTTGCTGTTCATTAATTCAGATCACTAACTGTACAAAGTTGCTTATTTAACAAACTGCAACCTAGAAAATTGAAAGTGTTTTTCAAAAAGGGAGTAGTTCTGAGGCTATTCAACCTGAATTGGTTGAATGAGCAATTCATGTTCAGTTTCCTTAAAATAAATGTTACATCATGGTCCTTAATTGTACTTTCTTCTCTCCTTTCTCCACATTTTTAAGTTATGATTTAAATGTTTGCATTTCATTTAGCTTCTCTTTATGTAATAGCCTTGACTAATCTTCTTTAGAAAAGCTTCCTGCCAAACTCCACTTTCACTAATCACTAGCTCTTTTTTAGATTTCTTCGGATACTATCACTGAATTTTGTTTTTCACCTTATCATTTATTTGAGTGATAACATCTGTTAGGAAATTATAATAGGCAGTAAGGGGCCTACTACTCAAAGCCAACCACCAGACGTACCTGGAGTTCTCTTGACTCTTCTCCAAAATGAGTCATATTTCAGAGCTGCTGGAGTAATGACCTCATTTTGCTGCTGCCACCAGTTTTCACCTGGTCTGGCGCATGGGAATCCTGGATTTCTCCTTGCCTTGCTTGGTTAAGTTGTGTCCAACTCTTCATTACCACATTTGGGGGTTTTTTTGGCAATGATACTGGAGTAGTTTGCCATTTCCTTCTCCAGCCCATTTTATAGATGAGGAAACTGAGGCAAACAAGGTTAAGTGATTTTCCCAGGATCACAGAGCTAGTGTCTCAGTCTAGATTTGAAGTCAGGAAGATGAGTCTTCCTTACTCCAGTCTTACACTCTACCAACTCTGCCACCTACCTGCCCTTTTTTTAAAAATTAAAATTGCTTAAGAATATTTTCTCATGAAAGATTCCAATTCAATTTAAAATTCAAGTCAGGTCAGGTCAGCAAGAATTTATTCAGTCACTACTTAAGTAACTGTTCCAGGCACTATTAAGCAATAGGGATAAAAAGACCAAAAAAAAAATGAAAACACTGAATTAAAAAAACCATAGAATCATAGATCTCTATGTGGGTGGTATCTTCTAGTGCACCTAATTTAGCTCCCCTCACTTCATAGAGGAGGACACTGAGCCCCTGAGAGATTAAGTAACCTAACCAGAGTTTCACAAGACAGAATTGAACCAAAGTCTTCTAACTCTCAAGCCAGTGACCTTTCCACTGTGCCGCACTTCTCCCCTCGAAGCAAGGAAATGGAATGGCATTTGAATCTGGAATCTAGTTTTCTGATGTAACCTAGCAAAAAGTTGTGAATAAATTGCCATCTCACCATTCCTACAAGCAAGTATTTTAGTAAGTGAAAGAAACAAACAAATTGATAAAACTAATAGACAAATGATAAAATATGCTGTCACAATTTTCATTTTTCATTCAAAATTCTTTTCAGAATACTAGTAAATAGTCAGTAATTTTTGTCATCGGTATACTTTGACACAAATAGGAAATCAGTCAGTAAATAAGCCATACCATGTTCCAGGCACTGTGCTAAGTGCTAGGCATACAAAGGAAGGCAAAAGATAGTCCCTGGCCTTGGGGGTCACAAACTAATGTGAGAATATGCATATTTCTACTTTGGGAATGGTAAGTCTATGCCAAAGTTATTGATTCAGTACCTATTATGTCAGCAACATAGACATAGGTTAAAGTTATATTTCTTCCCTGTTTCTGTAAAAAACCTGCTTGGGCACAGGCCCCTTTTGGGGGCACTTTCCTCAGTGTCTAGTTTCTTCATTCTCTAGCTTTTTCTTTATCCTTGGCACAAAATATCTCTAACTCTATTTGCAAGCCTATCCTAAAGGAGTTTTCCATCTTTTTGAGGGATTTCACATATCTTCCAAGAAGCAACGGAAATAAAATTAATAGGAACTGTGGAGAAATCACTGTTTCCTGTACTTGACTACGCTCAACTTTGGTTTATGCTTTGTAAAACATGAGTAGTTATAATCTCTCAAGCTCTGTTGTCTACAACAAAAGGTCCTGAATGAGAAGCCCTTTCAATTTATACTAATTGAGAGAGCCACCTTACATGTCCTGATGTGTAATTGACTTGTGTCCTAAGGAATACAAGAAGAATATCTTTTGAACCGAGTTCACCTCAAGAGCTTTAGATGCAGCTGAGGTGAATGGGTTTGGATTTCCTGTTGGGGAGAATGTGAGTCATTTCTGAGAGAACAAAAATCTGAAATATGGCCATTTCACCATTCCAAGACCAGAGCTACTCATTCCTTTCCAGATAAGTTTGCTATCTAACCAGTGCTGACCCATTAAAACATATGTAGTACTATGGCACTGAGTCCATTTACTTATTCAAACTTTGCTTAGGTCTTAGAGAACTTCATATAGCCCTCTTTTGAGGTCTAACTTAAATACTAAGAGAAAAAAAAGGAGAAGGGTAAAGATTAGATGAGTTATAAGGCTTCTTTCATTTTATTGCCAGGCCATCTGTTCTTCCATTATGACAAATCAGTCTTTCCAAAGGAGCATCTTTTTCTGCAAAGACTTTTCAGTGATAAAGGGACACTTAAGGATATTATGGAACTGGGAAAAAATGTGAGGGTAAAAAGGCCCTGACTTTTTTCTTTTCTTTTTTTTCTTTCCTCCTCCATAACTTTGTCAAATTGTGATTGAGCACACCTGTTCTTTGTTGTTCTGTGTTTAAAACCACAAATAATAGCATAGGTCAAAAGTTCTGATAGCTATAGAACATGACTGCAAAGGTAATATCCCTTCGCCACTTCCCTATGCTGGATAAAGAGTTTTAGGCAACTAAAATAGTAAATAGGTATGTTTGGAGAAGGGGAAGGGAAACACTTAGAAACCTAGCCTATCAATTGTCCTTAAGAAAACTCTAGTTTTCTTAAAATAGTATGTTCTTTTTGGAATACAAATGCTTTTGTAAATTGGTTTTGGAAGAACTGATGTCTTAGTCAAAAGTGTCTCTTGCATTCGTATTTTCAAAGAAAGTTTCAGATGTTGAAGTAAGCTAATACATAGAATGCTGGGCCTGGAGTCAGAAAGACAAGTTCAAATCCATCCTCAGGTATTTCCCATGTACTATGTGAGCCTGGATTAGTCACTTAACCTTGTCTGCTCCAGTTTCCTCATTTGTAAAATTGGGATAATAATTGCACCTACCTCTCAGGGTTGTTGTGGGGATCAAGGGAGATGATATTTTTAAAATGTTTAGCACAGTGCTTGGAACAATAATAAAAGGCTAATAAATAGTTGTTCCCTTCCTCTTTCCCCTAAAAGACCATCTAGTCCAACCACCTCATTTACAGGGGAGGACACTGAGGATCAGAAAGGAGAATGATTTACCTGAGGTCATACAGCTATTAAGATAAACCCAGAACCTCAAAATTGAGTTCTAGCACTCTTCCCACTTGGCTACCTCCCTTCAGTTAATTTGGAAATGCTTTGTCTTCTAACATTATCCTGTAAGCAGCATTTTTACAAGTGTAATGGAGCCAGAGACTGTTGGCTGGAAGTTCTGCCTGCTATCAATTCACACAGATGTTTGGGGTGCCTGCTTCTGGAAAAGCCGAGAGGCCTGCTGGTCACTCCAGAGCGTGCTTAGGAATTCTGTGACTGTTTCCCATCAGCTTGCTGTGTGACCTTGGAAAGCCTTTTAGTGGATTATTGAGTTATAACTAAGTATCCAAACAAAAGGTGTGAACTGGTCACGTTGAATCTCTCTTTCCAGGTGGCAAATAAGGCAAAAAGTGCTGTGGGGCTTCTGGTAGAAGAGGAGCCTCTGGCCCTCCCTGTCTGGGAACTGTGTGGCTTTGAACGTATCACATTCATGCTCTTCTATCCCTGCTGTTTCAATTCTTAACTGCTCTTCGGTGAAGGAGAACTGAACATAAAATGATGTTGTGATCTTCAAATGCCTGAAGGGTTTGTTAGCAGCCGAAGCTACCACAGCCATAAGGAGCAGCCTGCTTGACCCGGCCCAGCAGCAGATTGACCTCTTAAGAAGTTAACAACTCATCTACCACCGATGCTACAAGTATGAGCAAACTTGGGTGGGTGGGGGGCAAATTTCTTGTAGCAGTGACTTTAAGTTTGAGCCCGAGAGGGTACCCTGGTGCAAGGAGATATTTTCGTTCTTTCTGAATCTTCTCAGTAAATATCTCTTCGTGCAAGTTAGTTAATATTAATTGCTTATTGATGACACCAAGAATATGCTAATGATCTTAATTGCTTATTGACGATATCAAAGATACACTAGTTGATTGACTTTTGGAGCAGGCACTAGTCACTAGCTATTGCTGTTAGAGGGGAAACAGCAGAGTGGGTACTGAAGCTGAAGCACTGGAAGAAACCCACTGCCTTGCCATGGATAGCCTAGAACCCTGAAGGGGAGACGTGGCTAACCACACTCTTAACTCATAAGTAATGCACACGTGACATAGGAGAAACTTTCTGTAAGAACAAAATCAGAAGACATTGTATAGGAGAAATGTCCAAATATTAGAAGAGTTAGTGGATAGATTGTTAGACTCGGTCGGCAGACATGGGTCCAATAACTGCCTTCTTTTGTATGGTTGTAGGCACTTCTAATAACTTGCTATCACAAACCCTTAAATGAACAGATTTCATATTTCTGTTGACCTTCAATGTTCCTTCACTCTCACTGCCAGTAGAATGTAAGCTCCTTGAAGGAAGGGACTGTGTTTATTAATAATAATAGCTTGCATTTGCATAGTGATTACTATGTGCCAGCTACTGTGCTTGGTGCTTTATGAATATTATCTCATTTGATCTCCAGAATAATCCTCTGAAATAGGTGCTATTATTATCCCTGTTATGTAGATGGGAAAACTGAAGCATTCAAAGGTTAAGTAATTTGTCCAAGGTTGCATAGTTAGTAAATGTCTGAGGCAGAATTTGAACTCAGGTCTAGCATTCTATGAGCCGCTAGGTGGAACAGTGGATAAAGTGCTGGGCCTGGAAACAGCAAGACTCATCTCCCTGAGTTCAAATCTGGCTTCAGAAACTTACTAGCTCTGTGACCCCGGGCAAATCACTTAACCCTGTTTTCCACAGTTTCCTCATCTGTAAAATGAGCTGGAGAAGGAAATGGCAAATCATTCCAGTATCATTGCCAAGAAAACTCTAAATGGGGTCAGACACAACTGAAATGACTCAACAACAAAAATAATTAGTCTTCTATTCACATTGTTGTCTAGCTGGCTTTTTTTTAGCTTTGTATCCTCGTAGCATAGCACTTAGTATATAACAGTCCCTTAATAAATATTTGTTGAATTGAACTATTGGATTTCCATAGCTATTACTGGTGCTTGGGGTAAAAAACATAAGCTGTAGTTATATCACAGAAACCTGTTATAAATTTAGATTCCAGCACGCAGTGCTTTAAATTGGCTGGCACTGAATGACTATAACATTTAAGATATGGAACAAATTGCAGTGATTTCTTTTGATGACTCCTGAAATGTCATAGTCATATAAGTACATGCTTCAGTCATCATACATATATTTTGAGAGAAGAAAAAAGGAAATGGTCAAAAAATCATAGCAGAATCAAAATTTGAATTTTCCTGTTGCTTTTAAATGCCTAGCACCTATTCTGTTGGTATTAGGCCAGTCCATAAAAGTTATGTAAGTGATGATGGATAGGGATGGGGCTAAGTTAACATGCATCTCTTCAATTTCACAAAACCTCAGAGATGGAAGTGATCTCCAAGGCCGTCTAGACATAAGCCATACCCGAATGAGATTCTCTTCTTAATTGTGCCTGACAATCACTTATTCATCTTCTACCTGACAGTATCTAAGGAGGAGCATCCCACTTCCTCTCAAAATATTCCATTCTGCTTTGGGTTAGTCCTGATTTATAGTATCTTTTTCCATACATCCACCCAAATCTGGCCTCTCCGTAGCTTCTACGCATCGCTCTCAGTCCTTACTCATACCCTCCAGGGCCAAGAAGAAGTCAAATGAAATCTTTTATAATGAAGAAAACTGCACACACAGACACACGTGTAACATGTGATATTCCAAGAAGCTCTTTTTATAGAACAGATTAAGAATTTGGCTGATAATTTTGTGCTAGTCTTTCGGGAAATGAATTCATTGTGTTTCTCTTGTGTCTTAAATATCTCATTTAAGAACCAGAGCCATTCTTGGAGAGAAACTAATTAATGTGTTTGTCTGAAGTTGAATTCTCTCCCTCTCGCCCCGAAAAAAATGTCCCGAAAGCAAGCATGACATGTGATAAAGACTGGACTACAGATTTACATAGACTTAGAAGCAGAGATTCTCTTGATGCACTCCACAGGTTATATTGTTATATTCTGAGCTAATGAAGCATATTTTAATTATATGGGTGATTTTTATTGGACAACATGTTTGCCTTGTGTTGCTTGCTTGCTTCTGTTTCTGTGGGAGGTGATCTTGACCCTAGGTTAGATTGCATAGAAGATTATGTGGTATAAGCTCAGTATCAAATGTGACATCCTGCAGAGCTGGTGCGGTATGTAGTCAGTCGGAAATTCTTGCCCAATGATCAGCTGCTGCTCAGGCCTTCAGGCAGTTGGGAAGTTGTGGATACAATGTTTGGTTTCCCCTGTGTATGCCAGGGGGTGCTGTGGCTCAGCATTAGTGTTTTCCAACTACTTATGTTCCTTTAGTTTGCATGCGATGGAGCCCCTCTGAAGAAATAAACCCTGAGTAGTTTTGCAGCAGTGTGGGCTGCCTTGTTGAAGTTCTGTTCATCCCTTGCCAGTTTTCGCTGCCATACAATGCAAGAGTTTACCAGTTCCCTTACTGAACACTGACCTCTTCCAGTTTGTTAGAGTGGAGAAAACAGGAATCACATGGTAAAAGGCATTCATCTTTGGAATATGTCCCTCTAGTGTGAGAGAGCCCTAATTTGTTGGTTCTCAGAGAACACTGCAAAACAGTTTAATTCTGGCCTTTACCCAGACAGACTTCAACTATCTAATAAACATGCTTCACTATTACTACTTATGGGCCTCAAAACCTCACACTGAATAGATTTTATAAAACCAAGAAAGAATATATCTCACTAGGCTACATGGATGTGTATGGCAGTTTAGTAATTCTGATCTAGCCAAGTGAATAAGCCACATCCTGGGTCTTGCAACTGCATCTATAGTATGGAGTTAGCATTTCGGTAGATAAGTTAACTTTCTGACCATTTGATTAAATGCTACTTAGGTGAGGTTCATACCAAAGGATAAATTAATTTCTGATTCTCAAAATCCCTCATTTTTCTGAGGAATTAATTTATATATTTTTCCCCTTTTGCTGTTTAATATTACTTCTAAACCATTCTTGGAGAGACAGAATATAAAAGGATATAGAGTGGAATCTGAGAGATCTGAATTCAAAGCTTCTCTCTAAAACATATTAGTTGTATTATCCTGGACTAGTCACAACTTCTCTGAGGTTCAATTTCTTATTCTATAAAATGGGGACAATACTGCTACGTATTGTAACTCAAAAGGTTATTGTGAGGATCAAATGAGATGATGTATGTAAATTGCTCGGCAAACCTTAAAGTCTTTATATAATTATGGGTTATTATTATTATTAAAGTAATTTCCTATACTAAAATTTCTATTTCCTATGTAGTATTTTAGGTTCTTTAAAACTGAATTCCAAAATATGTATAGAGGCAATTTGGATAAATTATTTCTTTGGGTTACGATTTACTCCTAACCTATTTCAAAATGTTTCAATGCACTTTAAAATATTAAGAATAATACAAGAATTTTTTCTTATTTTATTAGACATAAACACAGAATAGAACTTGTTTAAAGGAAAGTGAGGGAGTCGATTATGTTAGGTTACTGAGATGATTGACTACCATAATCTAACAATGAATTTGGCTTGAAATTTCTTAACAGCTAAGGCAAAAAGAGAGACAGAATGGATTTTCATCAGGTTACAGAAGGTGATGAGGTTTTCAGGTGTAGCCGTTCCCAGAGAGCACCTACTAATTCACAGAGGGCTCGTAGTCTACACTGATGGAGAGAAGGGCTTGCCATGACAAAACCAGTCTTGAAATATCGGAATAATAAAAAGTAAATTAAGATGCATTAAAATTTTAAAAATAATCATTATTACATTGGCAAATGTAAATATGCTCTCTGTATAGTTCTATGAAACCAAGTAAAATGAAATACATTTGAAGAAAAATGGAAGTCTTGTAAGTGCATTCATTTTTGTTCATGATTTTAACACTGGTCCAAATACTGCTTTGATGCTTATAGATCTTATACCCACATGGAAAGGGAAGAATAGGCCTTATTGTTTTAATACTTTGGAATTTAATTTTCTTTGGCCAGAGTACAAAAGAAAAATCAAATCAGTCTTTATCTTTTTAATCCAGAATAGGATTAAATAATTGTAGAGTAATGCAGATGTTTTATTAATGCCTACAGGCAAGTTTTAATGGCATTTCAATGCTTGGCAAAGTGCCTAGCACATAGTAGGTACTTAATTTTTTGACTGATATTATTTAATATTATAACATTTATTTTATATGATTTAATAACTTATGGCATGCATACATGATACTGATTGTAATGAGACATAGGAGAAAGAGTACTGGTTTCGGAATAAGGTAATGTAGGTCCAAATTCCATTTCTATTATGTGCTCCTTGTGTGGTCTTGGGCTACTCACTTAACGTTTCCCATTCTCATGCTTAAAATGAGAGGAAATGAATACATGTACTGTAAATTACCATCTAGCTCTGAAAGGTTATAGATTATTGATGGGGTTTGGTACCTTTCTTTACAAAGCTTTCTCTATGTGGTTTATTCTAATATTTTCCTTTACTGTGTCAGAATTATATTTCAGAGTCCATATACGTCCATTGTCTATTTGGGTTTTAAGTCATTTTTTTTTCTTTCTTTTCTCTCCCCTTTACTTTTTTTGTCAAGGGGAAGATTCCATAGTTCTAAACAACCTACCGTGTTACTCTTGTGGAAGTTAGAATCTTGTTTAAAAGTCTAGTATATATATATTGGCAAAAATGCCTTGACTTTTCAATCTCAGGGAATTGTGGTTATCAGCTGTAAGATTTAAATTTTGCAGCTGTGTTTAATAAGAAAATTTTTGGACCAAACCTTGGAAAAAAAACACCGAATGCTTGCCAGAATGTCCATCACCAATAATCTGGAGTTTCTATAAAGTTTCTAGTATTAAATTTCTAAAAGTTGGATAACTTCGATAATGCAAAATGTCTTATTAAGCAGCACTTTACTATACAAATATGTACCAGACTAGAAGCTTTGACAAACACTCAAGAGATTGAAGTGAGATCAGTTCCAGTTTCTCAGCCTGCAAGAGTTTTTCAGCTCAATTGTGTATACAAGACAGCTTTAGCAAAGACAGTTTAAAGCTTTGTAAATTAGTTTGAGAAAACCTTGCCCAGAAAGCAGAATTAGAGCATATTCATGGTAATATCCTATAGACAGCAATACACTGTAACTGACCTTAAGACCCATTACTCATCGTCCATTACTCATTCCCCTCTTGTTGCGTAAGACCGAATTTTTAGTAAAATGAGGTGTCAGGGTGACTGATTATTTTTAAAAAGAATTTAACACTAGGATAGCCTGTAGATGGTAGAGCGCTTACAGTATTTAGTTGTAAGCTGAAATGTTGAAAGCTACTTCAAGTAAAAGTTACTACAAAGTAAAATAAAGGTTAAAGTAAAACAAGAATGTTACTCCAATATGGCCAATTTCCACACAGATTTTTTTTTTTATTTATGATGAAGTTTGACTAAACCTTCCTTTATGAAGCTCTTCAGTTCTGTGAAAATATTCAGTAAGTCTACCCCAAGATGGAGACAAATGAACATTGTTTAGGAAAAGCACATATATGAAACCCTGAAGAAGCTGTGTGTTTTATGAGAGTTAAACCCATGGAGAGAGTGACTAATTGATGTGGAATCTTGGCAAGTTTATAATACTGATTAGTTTGTTTTAAAAACAGGGAATTATGAAAATGCTATCAGCATCTGACTTGTTTAAGTGAAAAAGATGAAGGAAAGTGTTTTATCAACGAAAAAGAGTGTTTGGAGGGGAAGTGGACTTAATAGATAAACAAGATACTTGAATTGTGGTTTATAGAGCCCGTGTTTTGAAACAACACATACTTTTACTAAGATGAAGAGGCTTCTGTGCACTGAAATCCCTGGACTGAAAAGCTAAAGAGAATCTAAATGAAATAGTTGTCACCTGATTTACTCAGAAATCCTAATGAGGATATCCCTATATTGATAGCATCTGTGTTTACAGTACAATTTCAAATACCAAACTTGTTTTACCGTTTTAGAAGAAACTAGAGATCCCTGGAGCCTACTGGGAAGCACGTTCAAGGGATGAATTTGTTGAGAGATGAGTAGCTGTTGTGAGTCAGTGTCACCATAAAAAAGCCTTCATTAGTCAATGATAATAAACAAGGCTGTGAAGTCTACTTCTGGGGCCTTGTCATGGAGTAGAGGTGAATCTGGGTTCTTAAAGGCTATTTCAATAGACCTCAGGCATGGTCAATTTGGGTCATGGCTTTGTGCATGGTTTTACTAATGGAATGTATGTATGTTTGTCATCTGGGGACAAGTCTAGTGCAAATTAGAGAGACTTATTATCAGATTAACCACAGTAACCCATGAATACCATTACATGAAGAGTAGAGAGGGATTATCATCTATTTAGGTGGATGGGAAGAAGTACCTAATGCTAACGAAGTGATGAACCCCTAAAGATGAAGAAAAAGCAAGGCATTCTTATGGAAACAGAGTTTTACTGATGGGTACGTACCAGTTTCCCATCTATTATAGTCATCTCTGACACCAGCAATAAAGTGTCTCATACCAATTACATACTTTTTAAAATTCTGAGCTTTGAGGCATTTTTCTTTTCCCAGAAAGAGCTTTTTGAAAGTTAGATCCCTCATGGTACTCAGACAACAAAAGGGGTAGTTACCTCCCAAAGCAGTCAGGGGTCATGCTCTCTCCTTCCCAAAGATTTTACTCTGTCTTTTGTGACCAAGTGGCTAAAGGTTGAAGGAAGCTAAGACATTGTAGTAATGGAGCCTCAGACTCCTTGAGAGTTGTAGCCCTTTGAACCTGGGGATGCATCCTATGTGAGGGGCCGGGGTGCCTAGGAAGCTCTGAGCAGGCTAATTAAGTGATCAAAAATACGTGAGGACAGTGCCTGATTTAACTAAACTGTGTGTCCCATCTTCCATTGCCAGTGCTTAACTCCATGGTCTCCATACAATAAGTACTTAATAAAAGTTTTAACGTATAATCCTACAGAGAGAGTGTGGTGAAAACAGCCCATTCCTCTTACAGAGTATCTTTCTGGTACTTGCTTTTGACCTGGCAACTATTCTGCCAATTACTGGTTGCAATTAGGCTCAATGAACGTCTCTCTATCTGTTGCCAATTAGTTACAAGGGAGCCAAAAAAGAAATCCAGGTCCTTCCTGATTCTTGGCTGATCAAAACTGGTGAGCAACTCATGAGCCTTTGATCCACTGGCCTTCTTGCAATCCCACAAACAAGACACCATTTCTCCCCTCTGGATGTTTTCTCTGACTTTCCTTCAGTTGTGGAAGGCTCACCCTCCTCTTTTCCACCTGGTTTCCAGGCTTCTTTTACGTCCCAGATAAAATCCCATCTTCTACAGGAAGGTTTTCCCAACCCCTCTTAATTCCAGCACCTTCCCATGCATAATTAATTATTTCCTATTTATCCTGTATATCCTGTTTGGTACATATTTCTTCGCTCATTGTCTCCCCCATTAGATTGTGAGCTCTTTGACAGCAGAGACTATCTTTTGCCTTTCTTTTTATTCTCAGTGCTTAGGGCAGTGCCTGGCAATAATATTCACTTAATAAATGTTTATTGTTGACTGACTGACTGCTCCATGTGTCTTCAATGCATATCCCTGTTGAATATCCTTCTTCCTGTCACTAAGTAAATTTCCTTTTGTTAACTATTGAATGACCTATGAGTGTCTCATTTCCTTCCAACAACAAATGTAAACTACCAGAGGACTGAAAAATAGAACTCGATATCTTTTCCTCCAAACTCTTCCCTGCATAAGGCTTTTGTATCCTCAGATATTGTTATATTTTTATCATCATCATATCTTCCTTTGTCCCTTATCCGATGGAATCCCCTTAGACTTTAAGCTTCTCGAGAGCAGGGATTTTCTGTTATCCTTCTTTGTGTCCACAGCACATCAGAGGCATTGACTAAATGCTTGTTGACTGACTGATTGTTTTTGTGGTTCCATTGTCACCTTCTTAGGATAAAAATCCTCCTAGGAGGATTTAGTTGTCTTCTCTTTAGGAATACCCTGATATTTGTTTTCAAGCTCTCATTGTGCAGGTGCCCCTTTCCTTCCTTTTCTCCTTTCTGCCTTCCATTTTTTCCCCTCTGACAATGGTTATATATTCCCTCCTTTTTTTCTGCCCCATTAAAGTATTGCTTCTTTTTTCTCTAGGAATCGCTTACCCTCCATAACAACTTAAAATGCAGAGAGACATTCTTCTAGTCCCTTTACCTTCTCTTCCAGGAAGGAGATTAGCCTACAATAGAAATACAGCTAAGTCCCTCACTCAGCAGTGGCAGAAGTAGAAACATTTATATACTCAATGTGAGTGGTTTCATATTTTCCTCTATTATATATAATGATTGAGAATTTCCGTTTGCTGAAACCATTTGTAAATATTTATATCTCAACCCAAAGCACCTGGTTAAAACTTTTTAAAACAAATTGTTATTTTAAAAACTTTTTTGGTAATATATATTTTATTTCATTAAATATTTCCTGATTATATGTAAAAAAAATTTAACACCCATTTAAAAATTTTTGAGTTACAAATTATCTTCCTCCCTCCTAACCCTATCCCATTCTTTGAGAAGAAAAACAATATGACATTAATTATATGTGACAAGTCATGTGAAACATTTTCTTATTAGCCATGTTGCAAAAGAAAATACACATACACACACACACAAACAAACAAAAACATGAAGAAAGTTTTAAAAAGTATTCTTCAATTTGCACTGAGTTCATCAGTTTTGTCTCTTGAAATGGGTAATATTTTTTATCTTGGGCCCTTTGGAATTGTCTTGGATCATTGTCTTGATCAGAAGAGCTAAGTCTTCTGCAGTTGATCATCCCTACAGTATTGCAATTACTGTGGACAATGATCTCCTGGTTCTGCTCACTTCACTTTGAAACAGTTCATATAAATCTTTCCAGGTTATTCTGAAACCATCTTGCTCATCATTTCTTATAATACAATAGCACTCTATCACAATCATATACCACAACTCGTTCAGCCATTACTCAGTTAATGGGCATCCCCTATTTTCCAGTTCTTTGCCACTGCAAAAGATGATGCTAGAAATATTTTGATGAAATCGGCCCTTTTCCCTTTTCTTTGATCTCTTTGTGATACATTCCTAGCAGTGTTGTTGCTGGGTCAAAGCATATGTAGTTTTATAGCCCTTTTAGGCATAATTCTAAATTGTTCTCCAGAATGGTTGGACTCGTTCGAACAGTACATAAGTGTCCCAGCTTTTCCAGATCTTTTCCAGCATTTGTTATTTTCCTTTTCTGCCATGTGAACCAATGTAATAGGTGAGAGGTAGTATCTCAGAACTGTTTTAATTTGCATTTCTCTAATCAATAGTGATGTAGATCATTTTTTCATGTGACTATTGATCTTTGATTTCTTCTTCAGTTCCGTTCCCTAATTCTCCTTTATTTTCCTTAATCCTTTTTATATACATTTTAATCATTTTTTTTTGTTTTTTATCTTGTTCCTCTTATAACCACAAAATAGAATCTGAATCAGTATCTAGGCCTGAATATAGCTCTCCAAAATTTGTCAAATCTCTCCTCCCCAGATCCAATTTCTGGTCTACTTTACTAGTCCAAATCTCTCAAAAATCGCCATTTCCTCTTCTTCCTCCTCATCCTTCTTTATTTTGGCATCAGTACTTTATTCTCTTCCTTCTTCTCTTTCTTTCCTTTTAGTATTTGGTTCAAGTCCTTTCCACTCTCACTCCTTCCCCCACAACCTCTTTCCATGGAAGGTAGAACCAGAATGAGAATCAGTGAACATTTCAAGGGATACTTGCTGATGTAATCCAGTTTAGGGAAATCAGACCTTTTTCTTTCTTCTGGTCGCCACATAGAAACGAGGACCGGTTCTCATGGTCTTGGGCTGGGGTCTGTGAGACATTTCTTATCTATATAGTATGAGAGCAGAGGGTAGCAAATAAGAACAACAAAAAATACATGATGCCATTAAGTCCATCTAGGGCTTGAATTTGTTTACTCCTAGAAGCTGGGATCCAACTTTAAAGCATGTTTTCCGTATGGATGCAGTAAATAGGTTGACACTCTCTAATTTCTTCATATACAGGAGAGGATCTTTGGTATCTATGAGATAGATCCACAGACAAGTATAGTAGACTTTAAAAAAGACTACTAGAACAAAGACCCAGATTTTAGTCTTAATTCTGTCACTGACATGTCCTTTGGTCTTTGGTGAAAGGCCCGTAGCTTATCTGAATTTTTCCTTCCTTGTCTATAAATAGGTGTAATAATATTTTCCCTGACTAGCAAGCACATAGGGTTTTTGAGATAATTAAATAAGAAAATTTATATATGATACTTGGTAAACCAAAAGCTCTATGGTAATATGAGCATTTGTTAGTCCATTGAGTGGTTTTCCAAAATGATGGAAACAATGAATCAATTACCTGACATTTAATTCAGAATAGGAAATTCATGAAATGCCTTCTTTGGTTTCAATACTTAGATTCTTTATGATTATATCTGAGTGAATACTTTCTACCCTTTCCCTAGGGTCCCAGTACCTAACATCTCTGTGACTTCATAGATGGTCTTTGGTAGTTGCTATGGCCAGAAAATTCACCATCCTGCCCCTAAACTGGTGGTAAGCCTCCCCAATCTATTAGATCAGGCCTGCACAACATATCTGCCAAAGGATTTCAGGCGGCCTGCCAGCCAAAAATGTAGGGTTGCCCCTGCACACTCTCCTGTTTTTCACATGACCCAAGGTAACTTGTCAGTCTGTCTCTAGTCTAACCTATCTGTGGCCAGGAAAAAAGTTTAGAGCCTATTTTAATTTTGGCCCCCACCTGCTGCCAAGTTGTGCAGGTCTGCATTAAGCTCCTTGAGAGAAGAAACTGTCTTTTGCCTCCCCTTGTATCTACAGCTCTTAGCACAGTACCTGGTAGTAGTAAGTGCTTAAAAATGTTTATTGATTGATTCTAAGCATTTATTAAGCACCTTCTCTGTGTAGGACACTTAGCTAGGCTCTGGGGATGATATGTACCCCTGGTAGAATCTATGAAACCCTGAAGCATAATGGTTTGTTGCCTAAGTTCATAGTGAAAGGAAATGTTAAATTTCAGTCAGAGGTTAATGAAAATAAAGAAGTAATTTTTTTTGTATCTAGGTTCACAGACCCGCTGAAATCTATCCCTGGATCCCTAGGGGATCTATAGATGCTAGATTAAGAACCCCTGCCTATATGCTTCCAATCTCTTGTTCTTGCATTTATATAAATGGCATACTAAGGCTGTGCATTCATCTCTCTCTGTCACTGCATAAGCAAACTAAGTCTTTCTTGAGCCAAACATATCTCTCATGATATCCTTTACACTATTTACACTGTATCTCTTGTACAGTTCTCCTTTGGTAACATGTTAAAATCTACTGCTGCAGCCTGCTGCCCAGCATGGGTCTCTCCATTGTCCTCTGGGTGACCTGCAACTTTCATTCTTCAGAGAATGTGCTATTCCATGACTCACAGCCATACAACATCAGCTGAAGAATATTAATGTTAAAAAGATGGGACTTTTTTTCGGAGAGAAATTTGGGGTCATTAAAAGTACAGTTTCCCAGAAGCAACTCAGCTTTATCTCCTCCTGTTCAGTTCTGGGTCTAATCCACTGTCCATCCACTGTCCAAGATATGCATACTATTGGGCAAGTTCTCTAGGATGTTCATCCAACCATATACCATAATTTACACCAGCAGTCTCTAAACTTTTTTGATTGTGCACCTCTATCAATTAAAACAAAAGCACAACCCTCCTATATATGTACAAATATCTGTATGTGTATAAATGTATATAACACATAAATGTACCATTGTGTTTGTTATATAAAACATATGCAAAAATAAAAAATTAAAAGGTGAGAATAAGATGATTTTTTTACTTATTAAGTTAACACACATTTATTAAGTGCCTACTATGTGTCAGTCACTGTCTTGACAGTACAAAAATCCTTTTTGCCTTGATTTAGCAGAGTTTTAATAGATTATTGAAGTATGTTCAGTCCCATTGCTTTCACTAAACACATGTAATGAGAACGATGTGAATTGAATATACTCAATTAATTCTGAAAGTTGTAGTTGAACACTTTGTGATATAGTGGTTGGAAAGTCTGGTTCTACCATTCCTGTGCTTGGTTTTTAAGGACTAACAATCGAAAAAAATTCAAAAAAATCGAAAAAATCTCATTAAGACATACAGAGGAAAAAAGAAGTGGGTGGGCTAGTTTATAAATTCCCTGAGGGCAGGGATAGCTTTTACCTTTTTCTTTGTATCCTCTGTACCTAACATGATACCTGAAACATAGTAGGTGCTTAATGAATTTTGTTCCATTGACTGATTGAGCATTGACTGCATTTAGTAAATCACAATACACATTTTTCGATCCTGTATACTAATTATGCAATGGTTTTTGTTCATATTTCACTAGTAAAGTTCCATCTTCCCTGATGTAAATCAGTTGTTATAAACTAATCATAAAGTGTTGCATTTTTACATGTTTAACAAATGGATTCAAAGCCTCCTGGAGGTTTTCATTTAGGTTTTTACAAAGATTAAAACTTCCAAGTATTTTAAGTATAAAGATATGAATTTCTACAGGTGATATATCATTTTCAGAAACAAAAGTTTAGCTTTTAAATGTCTTGATACCCATATCTTCTTATTAACATTAGCTAATTATGATCATAAAATGCTTTAAAGTTTGCCAAGCATTTTACAAAAATCTCATTTTATCCTCATATCAATCCTGGGAATTAGGTGCTATTATTATCCCCATTTTACAGACAAAGAAACTGAGGCCAACAGAGGTTAACTAACTTGCCCAGGGTAACAAAGCTATCTGAGCTTTATCTGAAGCCAGAATTGAGTCAGGTCTTCCTGAATCCAAATCTATTGCTCTATCCATTGTGTGACCAGTTGTAATATAAATCTGGAGTAGGGAAAAAGTTGTCAGTCATTAATAACAGTAGATGTAAATCCATATTAATAAACCTTGTTAATAATTTTAGATTTTTTTGCTGACCTTTTTAGACCTAATTGAGCTTCATTATTTTTGATCTTGTAAAGTGGTAGAAAAAGAGCTCATATGAGGAGTGGGAAAACTCATGTCCGCCATTTTCTTGTTCACTCATGTTCACATATTTATCTTATCTTCTGTTCTTTCCAGAAATATTTTTAAGTGACTGGTCCATTGTATGAGGGTTAATTTAGTTAAAATTTGATAATATAATTCATCAATCCGCTTATCTGGTGTAAAGTCTCTATACATTGAAGATGAACAAATGAGTGAGGGCACTTGTTAACCCTTCCACTTAAGGAGCTATCCATGCTTCCCCCAGGATTCCACACATATCTCATGTGACTGTCTGACATAAAGAACAAGTGCCCATCTATGGATTAAGCATGAGTGAAGCTTAATTTCTTCTTTTTTAGATAAAAATAATAGAAATAGAAGTTCTAATATTTCCTTCTTATACCCCAATGAATCATTTTATTTGCCCTCTTTAGTGCATTCACTCCATTTTGGGGATCGGTGGTTTCTAAAATAGAGACTGTGAGTCCCAAAGAGTGTATGACAGACCACTTGAAAGTTGGGAATATGGATCACATCCCAATCTCCACAGGATAGATAGTCCTCTTATCTCCAACACAATTATGCTATCTCCTTTACCAATTATCATTGGACACTCCCCTCCTCTGACTGCTTCAGATATAGGCTCCCATAGGTGGTGAGAATCCATTCTACTATTATCTTTCATAAGTCTCTTTAACATAGCCTATGCTCCCATCAAATTGGAACCCCCATAGCAATCCATTTATGACTTTTATTGTGTACATAACATTTTATCTTATAATATTGTTATTCTTAGGTCTTATTCATCTATATATCTCTCTCAGGACCTTGCATAGACTTTTGCATGTGCATCAATATTTCTTTGATAAAATGTATAATCTTATAGGTGTGGCTATTCCATCTGTCCCTCTTTCCTGTGGTATAGATCAAAAGCCATCTGCACTGTCTCATCCCAAGAGATTCTTCGTCCTCATCCTTACATTAAATCCTCCATAAAGGCACTCTGATATTCTGGAAGCGTTTCTTTATTTCTTTTGAGGAAATATTAAGGCTGTCTATATATTAACGCTAATGGATACCCTAACTGAATGGACCAACGCTTGTTCTAAGCATACTTAATTTTAATGATGTCTTTATGCTATTTCATGTGTTCCGTTAATTGTCAGTAACATTCTGCTAATGCTTACCAGATATTTTTTCACAATTCCTTTGGTCCCCTGTAATTTGGATTTTTCTAAGATTGTGGAATTTCATGATTTGCAATCATGTATCATCACTGAAAAAAAATATTGGTGTTAGAAAGATAGGGCTTTCATGACTGGGAGAAGCTAGAGGTCATTAAAAGTACCCCACAATTTCTCTACTCTGATCCAACCTTAATTCTTCTTCAATTCTGGGTCCAGACATTACCCCAGAAAGAGAATAATGAATGTTTATTAAATTTGAATCTATTGATGGTCTAGAAGCTCCGGGCCAAATGGAATAAAGAAAAAGCATTGAACGGCCAAGGTAGTCAAACAGAAATACTGGAAAACAAGCTGTTGCATTGGCCATGCTCACAACTATGGTATGATAATAGATCATTTCAGTATAACATTTTGCTTCAATGTGAAAAGCATTAATTTATATTTTGGGACCCATGTGACCTTGGTCATCATTTGACCTCCCTAGGCCTCAATTTCCTCATTCGTAAGATTGAGCTAGATGACCTATAAGTTCCCTTGGAGCTTCAAACTATGATCTCATGATCTAAGCTGACCCAGATAAATCCTATCACTAAAATTAGTGTAAAAATCCATTTTAAATAATTCTGAATTTGTTAAAACCAATAGAATTAAAGTATTTTATAGTTGGTAAAGAAAAGTGTTATTTCATGTATCGTTTACTGTCCAGTAAGCTCATTATTCCGAAAGCTACCTTTTTCCTCCCATGGAAATAAAGTGAAATAGACGTGTCTTTCATTAACCATATTTACCACTGCTAATTTAATAAGTAAAACATGCCTTCAAACCTACCCATTTATATTTGCTTAATCAATTTTGTAGATCTAGTTCCATTAATGCTTTAAATATTGGGTGCTAATAGTTAATTAACAATGCCATTTAAAAAGAAAGTACATTTTTCATAATTTGGGTAGATATTCTCCATGTCCTAAACTTACACTTTCCAGGGCAACTTCTATTTGCCCTCAATCAATAAGCATTTATTAAGCACCCACTATGTGCCAGGCACTGTGTTAAGCTCAGTTCTAAGATGGATGAAGCTACTTAAATTGAGTAATAAGTCCAAGGTTGCCTGGATATTACCTTCAGTTTTGTTCGGCAGTAGGGCTATCATGGAAGAAGATGCCAGCTGTGCAAAAAGAGAACTTTTTGGTGTGTACTAAGAAAATGAGAGTAGCCATATGAAGTAGTATCATAACCCTTGGTGTCAGTGGATGGGAAAAGCCAGCAGCAGGGCTCTGAAAGGCAGAGGAAGACATGAGGAGGAAGTCTGAGCATGGCCTAATGATTGCAGAGTTAACTTGAGTTTCAGTGGTTATCTGTCAGTCAACAAGGCATTTATTAAGTGTTTACTATATGCCATGCACTGTGCTAAGCACTGGGGACACAAACACTGGTAAAATTAGTCCTACATTTTAAATAACATACAAGTAAACATGTAAATAACATACAAGATACATATAGAATAGATAGAAAGCATTTTATGTGTATAGGGGGGTAGTATTAGCACTTGAGGGTACCTGGGAAAGGCTTCCTGCAGAAAGTGTAATTATTGGGCCCTCCACTGAGACTGCAGGCAAACAAATTCAAAAGGTACATGGCTTTGAACTCCAAGCTTTACCCCTGGTTGTTTCAGTGTGAATTGTCCTGTATCAGCTATAACAGAGATCAAAGAAGAGTTTGATTATCACTCCCTTAGAAGCTTCGGAGAGGGCAAATATTTTTAATGTTGGTATAGAACATATTTACTATCTGATTCAATTTTCATTGTTATCGTTTTGTGCCTTGCTGTACTATCTTAATTAAATGTCTTTTATCTTAAGATCTATATGTCTTCTGCAGGCTAGAGTGGGGGGGGGGGTTGTACCATAATTCACAATAGATTATGACCCAAAACAGGACCCTAACTTCAGAAGTATCTTAGGGCCCTGGAATCATATGGATACTTGTAGTGGGGTGATGGAGAAAAGTGAGGATAGATGCATTTTAATGCCATAACTTTAAAGTCAAATGCCAAATCAGAGTAGAAAGATATGGTAGGTTCCTATTTTTCTAATCTCTAAATCAATCTTCCTTCTCCACTGAGAAAGGTTCAAATAAACATGAGGGAGAGAAGTTTTAAAGTAAGGAAAGTTTTTTTCCTTTCCTTTTTTGTTTAAATTCCAGATATTTAAGTTTCCTGAAACTTAGTTATGTGGATGATCTTGTATCCATGTGGTTTGGACCCTAGTGAAATCAACGTGAGGCTGTGAATCTCCAGTGTAGAGAAGCCATATCAAATTCAGGCAACACATTTCTCTCTTTCCCATTCCATAATGGTCTTGACATCTGTCTCCTGGCTCTGACACCGGGGAGCATACTGTAATAATGCTTATTAGTTTGGAAGATCAGAGATGGAGACCACTGAGAGAAGAGTGCTTTATGAAAGACAGATCCTCCCTCTGACAATTTTAAAGCTGAGAATAGACCAAGAGTCACCAGCTCCATTCAGTGTTTACTGATTTATGCTTCTATGACTGAGACATTCCTCTGAGGAAGGACCTGGCATATACCAGTGAATTACTTAGATGTAGCAGTGGGGTTTTCCAATCTGCCATAATTCTTAAATTATATACCTAACCAAACTGTCAGCTCCCAGGACATTTCTGTGACCATCTTATAGGTCAGAGTAGAATGTGCCCTCAGTGAATCTAATCCTGGGAAGGTTTCAATAGTATAGAAAGTCTCTCAGGAGGCTTGATTTATGTAACTTGATAGAAATGCTTTATTTCATCCGGTTGCATTTAAAATGAGCATTTCCTTTGATTTAAAATTAACATTTCAAATTTCATATGCATCTGAACGCCCTTAAATTATTGTTTAATTATTCTCTCTATAACTAATGGAATAATGCCACATGATACTTCAGTCAGAATAAATTGATTTCCAGAATATTTTTCTATGCAGTAGTTCTGAAAAAAGGTCTATATGCTTATTTTTCTATATTTGTCATGAGATTTTGACTATATTTCTTAACTTAAGTATTCCTACATATGTGCCTCTGCTTCATAAAAGGTGTATCTGTTAAACTTTATTACTTCTTGCTCGATGCCTAGAACAATAACAAATAGAAGTTACCATGGTAGGCGCTGAGGTTACCAAAATTCCCGACCACCTGTCATTTAGCTTGGAGTCAACTAGTTATAGATTGCTTCCCATCCGCTAGCTACATTTTGACTTTTCATTGTGCCTGACTTATGCTTTAAACCCCTAGGATTTACTAAGAGTTACTGAAGTGGGAGAGGATTCTGGGAATATGGTGGAGTAAATCAGAGAATTCCAAGCTCTCAAGATTTTCTCCCACAAAAGAGTTAAAATAGCACCTTAAGGCAAACAAAGTGTGGGTGGAGACAAAGAAGAAGAGGGGCACAACCAGGATCTTTCTGGGACAGTTTGAGAAGATCTGAAGAAAAATTCCAGGACCAGGTTTGGTCCCTGTGAGGACTAAACACCTCCAGGCTAAAAGGTTCCCTTTTAACAACAAGGGGGCAAGTCACTTAAACAACTAGTGGCAAGCCCTGGGGTTAGTTGGTTTGAGAGACTGCCTCCGTCCCAGCCACCAGAACTTTGCAACTTAGGACAGTAAGGGGAGTCCTGTGTTTGAGCCCAGGAAGATTGAGGGAACCTCTGCTGATGAGGAACGCCAGACCCAGCTGTACTTCGAAGAGTGGTAGGGGTGAGAAGAAACCAGCACAGGTCCAGTGAGTGCAGAAGCAGTGGGGCAGAAAGCCCCTGGCTGTGGGCACTTACAGAAGGTTGGAGGTTTGATTTTGGTTCCAGGCTAGAGAGGAGAATGGAAGATCTGGGGCAAGAGGTACCATTTCCCATACCCCAGGGCTAGAAGTGATTACAAAAATGAAGTTATTACCAAAAATGCACAGGCAAAGGAGAAAGAATCCAACCATAGAAACCTGTTACAGGAATAGAGATGGGCCAAGATGGCTGCAGGAAAGCAGGGACTTGCTTAAGCTCTCCACTAAATCCCTCCAAACACATGTGAAAAATGGCTCTGAACAAATTCTTGAGCTGTAGAATGCACAAAATAGCAGAGGGAAACAGGTCTCCAGCCCAGGAGAGCCTGGATGGTCACCAGGAAGGGTCTATCACATGATGCTGGGAGCAGAGCCCAGCCCAGCGTGGGCTGCACCAGGACAGACTGGACTGAAGTTGGCCAGCCAGAACAAGCCTTGGGGCCAGGAATCAGTGAGCTGTGGCAGTTATCAGACTTCTCAACCCACAAACACCAAAGAGCAGGTTAGAGGGAAACTGCCGAATTGAGTTTAGAGTGGTCTGATCACCAGCCCTGGGGGTGGTGGAGGTGGTGCAGCAGTGGTGGTGGTGGCAGCAGCAGGAAACTCGTGAGGCTGCTTCCAGAGATACAGCATCAGCTGTTTCCTGAGTCCCTGGATCACATGGTGGGAGGAATCTAGTAGCGGATCAGGATCAGAGCAGGAGTGCAAGGAGCACATCATGGGCACAGAGGCACATTCTCTTACTTTGGCCTGCTTGGATCTGTATTGCCGTCCTAGTTGGCAGTTCTTGCGGGAGGAGGAGTGATGCGGTGACAAAGCCTGGGTGACAGTGGAGTAGAAGTAGCTCTGAAAACAGCAGTGCTTGGCCCCTAAAGCTTGGGACAAAGTACTCTCTACTCTTCAAGCAGTCATATCCTGATAAAAAGCTCAAGGGTTAAGTAGTTGGCTGGGAACATGAATAGGCAGGGAAAATGAACTCAGAATGAAACACAGCCTCAAACTCAAACTCTAGATTCCTTTTTTGGTGACAAAGAAGATCTAAACATACAGCTAGAAGAAGTCAACAAAATCAAAGAGCCTACATCAAAAGCCTCCAAGAAAAATATGAATTGGTCTCAGGCCATGGAGGAGCTCAAAAAGGATTTGGAAAAGCAAGTAAGAGAAGTAGAGGAAAAATTGGGAAGAGAAATGAGAGAGATGCAAGAAAACCATAAAAAACAAATCAATGACTTGCTAAAGGAGATCCAAAAAAAATACTGAAGAAAATAACACCTTAAAGAACAGACTAACCCAAATGGCTAAAGAGCTCCAAAAAGCCAATGAGGAGAAGAATGACTTGAAAGGCAGAGTTAGCCAAATGGAAAAGGAGGTCCAAAAGACCATGGAAGAAAATACCACCCTAAAATTAGATTGGAGCAAGTGGAAGCTAGTGACTTTATGAGAAATCAAGATATTATAAAACAGAACCAAAGGAATGAAAAAATGGAAGATAATGTGAAATACCTCATTGGAAAAACCATTGACCTGGAAAATAGATCCTGGAGAGATAATTTAAAAATTATTGGACTACATGAAAGCCATGATCAAAAAAAGAGCCTAGACATCATCTTTCAAGAAATTATCAAGGAAAACTGCCCCGATATTCTAGAACCAGAGGGTAAAATAGAAACTGAAAGTATCCACAGATCACCTCTTGAAAAAGATCCCCAAAAGAAAACTCCTAGGAATATTGTCACCAAATTC
>CM053622.1:615365887-615384987 GCA_028646595.1 Phalanger gymnotis | reverse complement strand
ATATAGTTAGCCTTTCACAACATGAGCATTGTAGAAGTGTTTTACATAATGATACAGGTGTGATCTATGTTGAACTGCTTTCCTTTCTTGGGAGGGTGGGTGGGAAGGGAAGAGGGGAGAGAATTTGGAAGTCAAAGTTTTAAAAGCAGATGCTCAAAAAAAGTTGTTTTTGCATGCAGCTGGGAAACAAGATATATAGGGAATGGGGCATAGAAATCTATCCTGCCCTACAAAAAAGTAAGGGGATAGGGGATCTGGGAGGGGAGTGGGGTGAAAGAAGGGAGGGTGGACCGGGGAATGAGGCAATCAGAATATATGCCATCTTGGAATGGGGGGAGGGTAGAAATGGGGAGAAAATTTGTAATTCAAAATCTTGTGGAAATCAATGTTGAAAACTAAAATATTAAATAAAAATTATTTAAAAAAAGGGAATAGAGATGACCAGGGTTCACCTTCAGAGGAGGATATTGAAGTAAAGAAACTCCTAAAGGGCAATGTCAAATGGTCATTTGCCCAAAAAGAATTCATAGAAGATCTTAAAAAAGACTTTAAAAATCAAATGACAGAGATGGAGGAAAAACTAAAGGAAAAAAATGAAAAACAAGAAGGTTATGAAAGGAAAGTCAACCAATTAGAAGAGGAGATCCATAATCTCAAGGAGGAAAATGAAACCTTGAAAATTAGAATTGGGCAAAGTGAAGCCAGTGAAATTGTAAGAGATCAAGAAATAATTAAACAGAACATGAATAAAGAAAAAATAGAAAAAAAGTGACACATAAGACAAACAACAGATTTAGGGAATAGATCAAGAAGAGAGAATATAAAAATAATTGAAGTAACTGAAAGTTATGATCAAAAAAAAAGAATCTTGATACAATAATACAAGAAATAACTAAAGAAAATTGTCCTGAAACATTAGAACAAGGCAGAGAAGTAGAAATAAAAAATAATCCATACAATGCCACTTAAAAGAGATCCTATGAGGAAAACTCATAGGAATATCGTAGTGAAATTCAGAAACCCCCAGCTCAAGGATAAAATATTAAAAGCATCAAGATTAAGGCAATTTAAATATGATGGTGCCACAATTAGAATTAAACAAGACCTAGCAGCATAGACCTTAAAGGACCACAGGTCTTGGAACACAATATATCAAAGAACAAAAGACCTGGGGCTCTGGCCAAAAATATCATATGCTTTAAATTTAAGTATTATCTTGAATAGAAAAAAATGGACATTTCACAAATCCTCAGACTTTGAAGACTTTGTTAAAAAAATCCTGTACTTAACAGAAGATTCAACATACAAGAACCAAGAGAAACATAAGGTATATACCAAAGACTGACTATAAGGGATTCATAAGGACAGATTGTTTACCTTTTATATAACACAAAATATATGTCTAAGATTCTTATTAATAATAATAATCATAAGAAAGGGATAAATCTGACTATGATTATGAATCTAAAAAGTAAAACTACTTAGAAACAGCTAAAAAGAGTAACTCTTTTATGCAAAAGAGGTGCAAGAGGAAGAAAGGATACAGAGGAATTAGATGGGGGAGGAGGGCTGGTAGTTCTGGTAACCTTTCATCGGGAGTGGGTTTAAGAGGGAACAAAACATATATTTAGAGGAGTATAAAAGTCTTCTAAATTTAGAAGAAATAAAATGGTAGGAGTATAGAGTGGGGAGAGGACAAAGGAGAGATTTTTAGAGGGGAGAATGAGGGAATAGGTAAAAGATGTATATAGAAAGGTGTTTAGATTTGTGGGAATGGGAAGATAGGGGAGGGATCCTTGGAAGGGGGTAGGCAAGTAATAGGAGGGCAAGGTAGTCAGTCAAGTAAAGTAGAGGAATCACGAGGGATAGGAAACAAGAGATATGCACAAATATTAAAAAAAAGATTAAGAGTAGAGTATGTTTGGCAAAGTATATATGTATGTATATATGTATATGTGTATCTATATATCTATAGGTATAGAGCAACATATCTAAACTTTATTGTAGCCTTCGGGGGTCGGGGTACGGGGAGGGGAAAAAAGAACTAAGTAAAAAAGTGCACAGCAGAGAACAAAAGAAAACACAACGAAGCAAAGAAAAGATGGACAATTCTCAAAACAACATGTATTATTTATAATATAGGCTTCTTGAAATGAAAATTTATTGTTTTATATTTTGAATCCTCTCTTACATTCTGCTATGCACAAGGCATGCTTTTTTCCTTTCTTTGTATTTGTTTCAATATTTAAGTTTATGATATGTTTTGTTTCTTTTCTCTATTGTGTGTTTGTGTTCTAGCCTTTGAGTCCAAAATTAAATTAAATTTTTAAAAAAAGAGTTACTGAAGTGGTCCTTGTGAGTTTGTTCAGGATCATAGTTCTAAACCTGGAAGGGACCTCAGAGGTCATATAATGTAGCCCCCTCATTTTGTAGAGGAAGCCTGAAGGAGGAAACAAACCCAAAGAGATTATGTGACTTTCCATAGTACCACAGGTAGAAGGCATCAGAGACATGATTTGAACCTAAGGTGGGGTTCCTACCAGCTCTTGAAAGTCAATTGTTAAATTTCCAGTGTGAGCACTTACATCTCTGAAATTGACAAATGCTACAAATTAGGGCTTGATTTATTCTTTTGTTAGTTATCCATACAATGAAATTGATGAAGAAAATGTTAATAATGCAGATTAAACTTAAAAATTTGTCACACATTCTCAGAGAGCTGGTTATTAAACATTTAGTAGCATTCTGCTAAGCAAAGTCCTTTGACTCTTAAAAAAGCACTTTTTGTATCATACAAGGTTGCTAATCTTTATTCTCAAATTTTTAGTTGACTAGTTGAGACGTGGGAGGAGCATTTGAAATCAGTATCCACATTCGCAATCCATCTAAACACTGAGTTCATCCTTTCTTTCTGTGTCATATTAAATGATAAGTGAATCTGAACCTACTTAAGTTAACAGGCAGCCGTAAACTTCATGAACCTATTGCATCACAATCCTTTAATAGCTCTGGAGTCTTCAGAACTTCATCTAGATTTGACATGTAGATTGGGAGACTAGAAAACTGCTGTGGTTTGTTAACCTTCTCAATGTATTTAGTAAAATGAGATAGGATCTGAGGTTTTCTCCCATTCATGGCCTTTCCAAAAGGCATGACCTCCATATCATCAATATAGAGAAAGATCCAGGTACCTACTCTGAACAACATTTGAAGCACATTCTCTTATATTGACTCTCTGTCCTAACAGCCTAGCACATTTAATTTTCCCCTCATGGCAAATCAAGTGAACCTCATCACAGGAGCATAGATTGAGAGCCAGAAGGGAAGTTGAAGGTCATCTACTGCAATTGCCTCATTTTACAGATGAAGAAACTGAGCAAAGGTTTTCTTTGTATTTCTAGGGAACATATACAGTTGCCAGTGATTGCTGGGTAACTAATCTTTAAATCCTGACTCCCACGTGGGCTACTCAAAGACATTTTTGAAAGCCAAAGCTTGTTGAGAGTTGATGGTTCTGAATCTTTATACATTTTATACCCTATTTTGGAGAGAACTTAAAAATGCCTGTATCGTTTGTACTTGCTTCAGTAGTCTTAGACTAATTTTGATAGGTCTCAGCCACAGTTTTTTCACCCTTTATATGTTCTTTTATGTCCTTTGATAGTCTGATTTAACCTAGTTCTCAGAATAATAGTTTTTTTAAAATTATTTACTTATTTATTTTTAGCAAATAGTATTTTATTTTTTCCAATTACATGTGAAGAGTTTTCAACATTCATTTTTATGAGATTTTGAGTTTCAAGTTTTTTTTTCTACATCCTTTCCTCCAATCTTCCCTCCCCAAGACAGCAAGCAATCTGATATGTTAGGCATGTGCAATCATGTAAACATATTTCCACATTAGTCATGTTGTGAAAGAAGAAACAAAACAAAAAGGAAAAGCCACAAACAAATTAAAATAATATGCTTCTCTCTGCATTCAGATTCTTTCTCTGGAGGTGGATAGCATTTTCCATCATGAGTCTTTTGGAATTGTCTTGGACCACTGTATAGCTGAAAAGAGCTAAGTCAATCATAGTTGATCATTGAACATCATTGCTGTCACTGTGTATAATGTTTTCTTGGTTCTGTTCACTCAGCATCAGTTCATGTAAATCTTTTCAGGTTTTTCTGAAATCAGCCTGCTCATAATTTCTTATAGTACAATAGTATTCCATTACATTCATATACTACAACTTGTTCAGCCATTCCCCAATTGATGGGTATCCCCTCAATTTCCAATTATTTGCCACTACAAAAAGAGCTACTATAAATATTTTTGTATATGTGAGTCCTTTTCCCTTTTTTATGATCACTTTGGGATGTAGACCAAGTAATGGTATTGATGGATCAAACAGTATACACAATTTGGTTGCCTTTTGGGCATAGTTTCAAGTTGCTCTCCAGAATGGTTGGATCAGTTCACAACTCCACCAACAATGCATTAGCATTCTAATTTTCCTACATCTCCAAGATTTATCATTTTCCTTTTCTGTCATGTTAGCCAATCAGATAATCAAGAGATAGTACCTCAGAGTGGTTTTAATTTACATTTCTCTAATCAATAGTGACTTGGGGCATTTTTTCATGACTATAGATAGCTTTAAATTCTTCATTTGAAAACTGCTTGTTTATATCTTTTGACCATTTATCAATTGGGAAAACACTTCTAGTCTACTAAATTTGTTTCAGTTCTCTATATATTTGAGAAATGAGGCATTTGTCAGAACCACTTGCTGTAAAAATTATTTCCCATCTTTCTGCTTTTCTTCTAATCTTGGTCACATTGGTTTTGTTTGTGCAAAGCTTTTTAATTTAATGTAATAAAACGTATCCATTTTGCATTTCATAATGTTCTCTATCTCTTGTTTGGTCATTAATTCTTCTCTTCTCTATACTTCCAACAGATAAACTATTCCTTGGTCTCCTAACTTGTTTATGGTATCACCCTTTATGTCTAAAATCATGTACTAATTTTGACCTGCTCTTGGCATATGGTATGAGACATTGGCCTATGCCTAGTTTCTGCCCAGTTTTCCCAGCAGTTTTTGTCAGTGAGTTCTTAACCCAGAAGGTGGAGTCTTTGGGTTTATGAAAAAGTAGGTTACTATAGTCATTTATTACTGTGTCTTTTACTTAACCAATTCAATTGATATACCACTCTGTTTCTTAGCCAGGCTCTTGATATTTGAATTGTTTCTTTCTGGTTGCTTGCAGTATTTTTTCCTTGACCTGAATTCTGGATTTTGGCTGCCATATTCCTTGGAGTTTTCATTTTGGGATCTCTTTCAGGAGGTGAGCAGTGGATTCTTTCGATGACTATGCTACCCTCTGATTTTAGTATGTCAGAGCAGTTTTCCTTGATAATTTCTTGAAAGATGCTGTCCAGGTTCTTTTTTTGATCATGGCTTTCAGATAGTCCAATAATTTTTTAATCACCTCTGTGGGATCTATTTTCCAGGTCAGTTGTTTTTCCAGTGAAGTATTTTATATTTTCTCCTATTTTTTTTCATTCTTTTGATTTCATTTGAATGATTCTTGATGTCTCACAGAGCCATTTGCTTCCATTTGCCCAATTCTAATTTGCAATGAATTGTTTTTCTCAGCCTTTGTACCTCCTTTTCCATTTGGCCAATTCTACTTTTAAAGAAGATGTTTTCTTCAGTGGATTTTTCTTCCAATTTGGCCAGTTCTATTTTTTAAGGAGTTGTTTTCTTCAGTCAATTTTTTGCTTTCTTTTCAAGATGTTGACTCTTTTTTTCATAATTCTCCTGCATAACTCTCATTTCTTTTCCCAATTTTTCTTCTACCTCTCTTACTTGATCTCAAAAATGCTTTCTAAGCTCTTTCAAGAAGACTTTTGGGTCTTGAAACCAATTTATATTGAATTTTATATTGAATTTATATTTATATGAAGGAAGGAAAGAAGGAAGGAAGGAAGGAAGGAAGGAAGGAAGGAAGGAAGGAAGGAAGGAAGGAAGGAAGGAAGGAAGGAAGGAAGGAAGGAAGAAAGAAAGGAAGGAAGGAAGGAAGGAAAGAAGGAAGGAAGGAAGGAAGGAAAGAAGGAAGGAAGGAAGGAAGGAAGGAAAGAAGGAAGGAAGGAAGGAAGGAAAGAAAGAAAGAAAGAAAGAAAAAAAGAAAGAGAAAGAAAGAGTTCACAGACCCTCTAAGAACATCTGTTCCAAACTGATTTCTGACAGTGATGAATTTAGTTTTCTTAACTCAATAGTGATTTGCTGAATGCCTGTCAAATTTGTCTTCTGAGGTACCACTTTTGAATTTGAAAAACTAGACCAAGTATAGGTACATAGCTGATAGATACAGATAGATGATAGATTGATATAGCTAGATATATGATAGTAAACGGAGAGAGAGAGAGAGAGAGAAAGAGTGAAAGAGAGAATGTGACAGAGAGAGACAAAACAGAGAGAGAGAGAGACAGAGAGAGAGAGACAGAGACAGAGAGAGAGACAGAGAGAGAGAGAGGAGAGAGTAAGAGAGAGAGACAGAGACAGAGAGAGCAAACTTTAGCAAGCATATGAGAGTGAATACTCTGAGTTGAGGTAGCCCCAGTGAGCCAAATAAGACATTTCAGGGATGAATGTGGTAGCCAGGTCATATCATCGAATAAATCTTCAATTTGTAGCCAAAATATGCATATAGTTGGTCTTTTCAGAGCCATTGAAACCCACTTAGAAAGAAGCAAATTCCTGGGTGAACTGACAGATTTACTAAAATGTAAACTCCTTGTGAATAGTGATTATTTCATTTTTATATACCTTCAATAACTAGCATAGTGCTTGGCACATACTACATGCTTTATGAAAGCCTGAGGTTTGAATTAATTTAATGAAGTGTTGACATAGCTTTGGTCACATTACATTAGAAATTTTGTTTTGTAAGCACAAACCAGTAATAAGTCCAATTATAAGCCCATTAACATAATAGATATCACTTTACCAAGAATGAACCACAAGCAAACTTCAATACTTTACTGTTAACTGTTAAAAACCAAAATACTATGAAATATACTAATTTATCTCTTGTTGAATTATCACTTTAAGGACACAAAGCTATTTAAAAAAAGAAATGTAAGAATTTTGCTTGTTTTCCATATTTGGTACCGATATCATTAAAGCAGAATTCATGATTTCAAAGAAAATCATGAATATACCTGAATGGTCCAGAATCACAGGATATAAGGAATTCTTTAAGTAGAAGGTAGAAGAGTTAAAGCATTTATTCAAACTCCAAAATAGCAGACCCATGGACCAGTGTCCCCAATTCGATATCCTGGCAAGAACCTTCCAAAACCAATATGTCCACCTCACAATAGTGACCAGGAGGTTACAGAAAAATATTATGGCAGCAAGCCAAGCCATACTGGTGATTCCCTCCAATGCTAGGGCCCTCCAGTAAGAAGATTACCCACTGGCCTCAAGCCCTTGCTCATCGCTCTCTGGTCTGCATGAGGGTCAGTCCTGCTTTTAGTAGCACCTGCTGCCGTGGCTGCCATTTCCAACAATGTAATAGTAATTAAGGCAGGCCTTTTTGCTGTTGACCTTTAATGATTCTGGCCTTTATTTGAATGGGGCAGATAAAGTGGGATGTTTTTGTATTTCTCAGCACTGAGACAATTGGGAACCATTGATTTGTATCTGATGTGATATTGGGGGTGGGGAACTTCTCCACGCCCAGCCTGAGTGAGGTCAGGTCCCTCCAGCCCTGAACAAGATGCATAAGCACAGAGGTTAACATTCTCTCTCGGAGCTCTGAGCCACCACAGGAGTGGCGTGTGACTCTGGGCCAGCCGTTCTAATGACCTCCCCGGCTGTACACCCAGATGTTGAAAACTACGAATTGTATTTGGTCTATAATTCAGGGTGCTGGCTTTTCCCCTTGAACTAGGTGGATGTTATTTGTATACTGGATTAAAGTAAGATTCTTTACCCCTTAATGTTGCTTTCCTTAAGTAAAGTATATCAAAAGGACCTGTGTTGGCAGCTTTCTGGGTGCTGGTTGTTGGTGGATCTTACACCTCTACAGAAGCTGCTAGCTGGATTGTTGAAACAGTACCAGTGACTGAACATAATAAAATTCAGCACTCCATTTTTATTAGCAAAAATGGATGCTATTTAAATAGCTGTGCTTCATCCTCAAAAAGAAGTTTTCCCACATGTTCCACTTCAGTGGGGCACATATGCAAAGTCATTAAGTGCCTTAAAAAATATATCAGAACTCTTCCAACTCTATTCGAGTAATTATTGGCCTCTGACTTTTCTGTTTGGTTTGGAACAGAATGAGCTCTTTGGTTATATTCACGACCTTTGCCTCTGGCTGACTCTTCATTGCCTTTTGTGGAGAATGGCACCAGCTGGCTAAAACAGATTTGTCCTAGAGTAGGGGACAGCAAGGATTGGAAGAATAGCTTAGGTTTCATTTAGACATTGCTATGGTGCAGACCTGCTCAAAGAGGCCTAGATTTCTTTCCAGAGGTCTGGATGATTTCAGACAGGGCAGAAATCAGTTCATTGACTTAGTAATAATTAACTGAATACCTCTTAAATCTGTCTTCTTAAGTCCCACACTTACACTGTGACATATGCAGCAATATATGGGGACTTAATAATTACAAAGGAATGAGTATTATAAGTTAAAGGCTGTGTTAGCAGAACGCAGGTCGGCAGCTGAGATAGAGGGTCTCTCTGTACATTGTTTTAAGAAAAAGACATGTAAGAACATATAATAAATACAACACCATACTTAAGCAGCTATGTTGCAGAGAGAAATTTTGTTGATTTCTTTACCAGTCAATGCATCCACCTCCTTAGTTCATGTCCTTATCTCCTCTTACCTGGACTCTTAGTTGGTCCCCTAGTTTTCGATCTCTCCTTTCTTTACCATGCAGCTGCCAGAGTAATCTTCCTTAAGCATCTGACCATGTCACTCCCCTGCTCAAGAGCCATCAATGGATCCCAATTCTCTCTAGGATAAAACACAAAGTCCTCAGATTAGTATTTAAATCACATCACAATCTGGCTCCAGCCTATCTTTCAAGGCCTACTGCACATTAATCTCTCTTGTGTAATTGACACTGCAGCTAAACTAATGTCCTTGCCATTGCTGGAATTCAGCATTCCATTGTCCTCATTTGTGTCTTTTCACAGTCTGTTTCCTAAGACTATTGTTGTCTCTCTTTACCTCCATGTCTTAGATTTCTGAGGGACAGCTAGGAGATCCAACGGACTTGGATTCAGGAAAACATGAGTTCAAAAGTGACCTCAGACGCCTCTTAGCTGCGTGACCCTAGGCAAGTCACTTAACCGCTGTCTGCCTCAGTTTTCCTAACTATGAAATGGGGATAGTAATAATACCAAGCACCTGGGGCTGTTGAGAGGATCAAAATGAGGTAATATTTGTAAAGTAGTTACTGCAGTACTTGGCTCAAAGAAGGCATTTAATAAAAGCTTATTCCATTCACGTCTTCTTAGCCTCCTTCAAGGATCAGATAAGATGCGGACTCTTACGAGAAGCCTTTCGCGATCCTTTTAGTCATGAGGGCTCTCTTCTTCCTCAAATGATCATGTGTGAACTAATCTCAGGTTATGTGCAGGGGTTGTTTTTACAGTTGCCTGTGTATTATTCACAATGCCTTGGATGCAGTTGACACTTCGTATATGCTTGTTGGAGTGGACCCTGAGCACTAAATCTCAAACTGAAGTTAATAAAGACATCAACACAGCCATGCCTGGAGGAAGAACAGGTCTGCCGTGACAGAGAGGATTGTTGTTAACCTTTCGGTTATGTCCTGTTCCTCACGGCCCCAGTTTGGAGGGATTTCTTGGCAAAGACACTGGAATGGTTTGCCATCTCCTTCTCTAGCTCATTTTACAAAAGATGAAGTTCATCGGTACTGTAGATCAATTTCATGATGGCGCGATTGCGTTGGTTCTAGATAATGGACGATGCTTTCGTGCTTTCCCAGTCACTGATGGAATGAAGCAAGAACGTGTGCTCGCTCCTGTGCTTTTTCGCATGATATTTTCAGCAATGTTCTCAGATGCCTTCAATGATGACTAAACCAGCATCAAGGCCAGCTACAGGACTAATGGTAAATTATTTAACTTGAAAAGGCTACACGTCAAGCCTAAAGTGGAAGGGCAGTTGCTTCGTGACTTTTTTTGTACACAGTTGATCGTTTGCTCAATGCAGCCTGAGGCTGAGGTGGAACAGAGTATGGATCGATTCTCCGCTGCTTGTGCTAATTTTGGCCTGATAATTAACACCAAGAAAACAGAGGTTTTCTACCGGCTAGTACCACACCATCTATAAATGATAACATTGGTTACAGCAAATGGAGAAATTTTGAAAGCTGTGGATAAGTTCACTTACTTTCTAAGGATGTATTCATAGATGATGAGGATGATGCACACATGGCCAGAGGTAGCTTCAGTGTTTGGGAGGCTCCAAAGGAAAGTGTGGGAAGGAAGAAGTATTAGATTGCCTACAAAACTGAAGGTCTACAGAGCTGTTGTGTTGGTTTCATTATTGCATGCCTGTAAAACCTGGGTAGTATGTTAGTGCCATGCTAGGAAATTAAATTGCTTCCATTTGAATTGTCTTAGGAAGATTCTGAAGATCACCCGGCAAGCTAAGGTATGATAAGGGACAAGTCACTGAAGTCCTTTCTTGAGCTGAACTGCCAAGAACTCAAACTCTACTGCAGAGAGCACAACTCCAGTGAGCTGGGCACATAGTCCTAATGCCAAGTGTACTTTTGTCTAAAAGACTATTTTGCATAGAACTCATGCAAGGCAAGCATTCACATGGTGGTTAGAAGAAACGATACAAGGACACTCTCAAGCATTCTCTGAAAAACTTTGGAATTGATTACATAACATGGGAGAGTTTGGCACAGGACCACCCACCATGGCATACCACATCAAGGAAGGTGCTGTGCTCTATGAGCGAAGCAGAATTGCAGTAGCTCAAAAGAAATGTGAGACATGCAAATTTAGAGACATTTCCCCTCCAAATGTTCATATGGACTATTGCTTCCTCAGCTATGATGGAGTTTTACAAGCTCGTATTGATCTGATTGGCCACAGTCAGAAACATCAAACTTTGACTCTAATGTAGTGATGTCATTTTGGTCCTCTTTCAGAAGGAAGGACAACAATCACCCATTTTACAGATGAAGAAACTGAGACAAAGAGAGTTAAGTCACTTGCCCAGGGCCACAAAGTTAGTGTCCAAAGCCAGATTTGAACTCAGGAAGATGGGTCTTTCTGATGTCAGGCCTAGTACTCTATGCACTGTGCCACCTAACTGCCCCCACCAATCAAGGGGTAAGCCCCAAAGTAGGGGCATCTTGAGAAAGCCAAGGCTCAAGCCAAGAAGAGTGAATCCACAGCAGGGGTGTGCTGGGACTGGCTCATCTTGGAAAGCCAATTGTTAAATTTCCAGTGTTAGCATTTATACCTCAGAAATCAGCCAGTGCTAAAAACCAGGGCTTGATTTATTGCTCTGTTGATAGTATCTAGACTTAAGAAAGTGATAGGGAAAATGTTAATAATAAACTTTAAACTTAAAAGTGTGTCCTGTGTTTTTCTTTGCCTGGTCCAGAATAAGTTAATTGGGAGTGAGAAGAGGAGTGTCAACCCCTCATAAAATGGCAATGCACATCAAGGACTCACTGATCACAAGGGCAGGCCTCAAGGAAAAGGCTCTGAAGGCAATAGGACAAAGGAAGAAGAGCTATCTTAATTTGCTCAGGGAATTATTCTTCAGGCCAGTCCTGGCCCACTAACCCATGCCTTCTGGGAGGCTGGATAAAGAGCCTCCTTGAGTGCCTGCTAGAAGGGGCTCTCTTGGATTCTCAATTGTCTCTGGGTGAAGCTCTATCTCTGTTGTTATTGTTGTTTTTGAGTTGTTTCAGTCATGTCCAACACTTTCTGACCTCATTTGGGTTTTCTTGGCAAAGACAGTGGAGTGGTTTGCATTTCCTTCTCCAGGTCATTTTACAGATAAGGAAACTGAGGCGAACATGGTTAAGTGACTTGTCCAGAATCACACAGCTGGTAAGTGTCTGTGGCCAGATTTGAACTGAGGAAGATGAATCTTCCTGACCAGCACTCAGCCAGAAAGGAGTAATGAAGAGCAAAGTGGAACCCAAAGTGCTCAGTACCAGAAGTGTCTAGGTTGAGCACTGATAAATGGAGAGCAAAAATACTTTGATATTTGAACCATTTCAGGAAATATATATGTGAAAGGTCATGTATATATATATATATATATATATATGTGTGTGTGTGTGTGTGTGTATTTGTGTGGGATTGAGGAAGGGAGGAATCTGAAAGGCTGAAGCTTAGGGTAATTCCGATAAAGATGAAAAAGATTGTAAGAGATGTTGATAATTGGGGAAAAAGCAAAAATGCAACTCCTTGTAATGACCAGACTCTTAGATTTTAGCTTCATCCCACTGCTGTGATTCTCCCTTAATTCTAGTGCCTTCCCTCTACCGATTATTTCCAACTTAAAGCTTGTTTGTACATATGCGTGTACGTGTTGTCTTCCCCCATTACACTCTGAGCTTCTTGAGATCAGGGATTAGCTTTCGTCTTTCTTTGTCTCTCCAGTGCTTAACATGGTCTTGGCATACAGTACAGACATACCTCATTTTATTGTGCTTCCACTTTGCAGACATTGTGCTTTTTACAACCCTGCACCGGGTGAGTCTTTCATGCCATTTTTACAGCAGCACGCACTCACATCATGTCTCTGTCACACTTTGGTAATTCACACCATATTTTGAACTTCTTCATTATTATTTTTCATTATTATTGCATTTCTTATGGTGATATGTGATCAGTGACCTTTGATGTTGCTATTGTAATTATTGTGGGGGACCGTGAACCATGCCCATACTAGACAGTGAACTTAATGGATAAATGTTGTGTGTGTTCTAACTGCTCTACCAACCAGTGGTCCCCATCCTTCTCTCTCTCCTTGGGCCTCCCTATTTCCTGAGACACAACAATATTGAAATTAAGCAAATTAATAACCCTACGCTGGCCTATAAATGTTCAAGTGAAAAGTATAGTTTATCTGTGAGGCAAATTTCTTATTTTAAGTAATTGCTGCAGTCACCCCAAGCTTCAGCAACTATCACCCTGGTCAGTTAGCAGCCATCGACATCGAGGCAAGAGCCTCCACTAGCAAAATGATTACGACTCACACAAGGCTCAGATGATGGTTAGTATTCTTTACCAATAAAGTATTGTTTAATTAAGGTATGTACATTATATTGGATATAATATTATTATGGATTTAATAGACCACAGTATAGTATAAACATGACTTTTATGTGCACTGGGAACCAAAAAATTCATATGTCTCGTTGTATTTCGATATTCACATTATTGTAGTGGTCTGGAACTGAACCCGAAGTATCTCCAAGGTATGCCTGTAGGTACTTAATAAATATTTATTGATTGAATGACTGAATTACTGACTAGTTTGAAGGCCTGGATGAAAGTCAGTGCACTCATCATTTTGGGGAAGGGGAATGGAATCAAGGAAAGCCTGGCCTCGTGATGGCAGCAGGTAACAGCTTCTAAAGAGGCTATTGCCACCTTGATCTCTTGGACTTAATCAGGCGCTCATAAGTTCAGGCTCAGGAAGACCCAGAAAGAAGCACGTTCAATATTCAGAATATAGTCCAGGAGGGCTAATGCTTTAGAAGTTCCCCATTCACACAGCCTTTGAGATTATTACAAGCACCAAAGGTATTCACTTTTAAAAATAGAAACCAGGGCTTTTGGTACCTGAAGCAAAGAACACTAATGACAGTGCTTCAGCTAAGGGTGGGGTACAAACACCAATCCCTGAGGTGGAGACAGATACTCAAGAGTAAATGAAGCTACTGTTGGGAAGATTGCCCACCTGCCTAGAATCAGGCCATTTGGTAGCTTCCCATTTAAACTAATTATTTGTGAAAATTAGGTGGTAAGGTTAATTGTTTCATTCCCCTTGACATTCTGAGTGGAGCTGAGTGGTAAACCTTAATGCAAACACATGGATGTTTTTTGAGAAAGGGATTTAAAAAGGGATTGAAGCCACCCTGCCTTCCCATTTCCCATGAAAGTATCATATCAGAATTGAAAGGATTTTTAGGAATCATGGAATCAGTCCATCTGCTTGATTTTACATAAGAGGAAACTGAGGTCCCAGGGAGGGGAAGAGACTTCTTTCACTTCACAGAGAAATGCTAATTCGGCTCTTCCCGAATTTGATCCCAGTTCTCATAGACTTGAGCTGAAAAGGCCCTTAAAGTCTATGTTTTCCAATTCCTTCATTTTATAGAGGAAGTAAGAATGGCCCTGAGAAGTGTCCTGGCGTGTACTAAATGCCCATTTTTCCTGACTCCCAGGCCAGTACTTTTAACCAAGGTGTTGAAATTCAGCCTCAGGCAAGTGTTTGGGGAAAGGAAAAGACTTGGAAGAAAAGATATTCCCTGGTGATGGTGGGGTGGGGGTTGGGGGCTGAGGTGAGGAGAAAGTTGCTACTCCATCCTGCCGTCATCTTCACCTGGTTCCTGTGTCATCCCAGCCTACCACTAGTCTCTGCCTCATCCACCAGACTCCACAACCTCCACTTCCCAACTTTCTTCTTGAGAAGCATATGATTACTTCCAATTGCTCTAGACTGTCAAACGTGTTATGTTCCATTTTTTGTTTGTTCCCTGGAATAAAGTGCAGGGCTGATTGATGAATGTACCTTTTGGTGCATTTTTTCCTTCATGGCTTTGCTATCTGAATGATTCTAGATAAGTCAATGTTGAGGCCTCCTCTCCCTTCACCATATGGAATTCCTATGCTTTGGAGCTCTTTAAGAGATCCTTAATCCCTTCAAGAAGGTATCCTGGAGTATAAGGTTATAAGATCAATTGAGAACTATGTGAAGCAATTTACAGACCTTAGAGCTACATAAATGTGAGTCATGGTTGTTATTCTCATTGTCATCTTATATTCAATGGAATTCAGATAAAAGCGATCCTAGGAAAAGTCACTAACATACTATACTTTTGTTTTTTCTGTTTAATGTTCATTGGTCTGGTTGTTGTCCTTTGTTCTTGAAGGGGACTAAAATGACATCACTATGCTAGAGTCAAGTTTCAGTGTGTCCAGCTGTGGCTGATTAGACCAATATAAGCTCAGAATGCTCTACCACAGGTCAGGCACAAATAGTCCATGTGAAGATTTGGGGTAGATATTCTAAGTATTTGTGTCCTGTGTTTCCTTTGAGCTGTTTCAATTCTGCTTTGCTCATAGAGCACCTTCTCTGATGTGGGAACACCATGCTGAGAGGTCTTGTGCCACTGTCTCCCATGTCACACAATCAATTCTTGAGAGAGACCTTGAGATTGTCCTTGTACCACTTCTGACTACCATGTGAACGCTTGCCCTATATGAGTTCTCCATAAAACAGTCTTTTTGGCAAGCACACATTTTACATTTGAACAACATAGCCAGCCCATCAGAGTTACACTCTCTGAGGCAGAGTTTGAACATTTGGCAGTTTAGTTCAAGTAAGGGCCTCAGTGTCTGGTACCTTATCTTGCCAGGTGATCTTCAGAATCTTCCTAAGACAATTCAAGTGGAAGCGATTCAGTTTCCTGCATGGCACTGGTAGACTGTCCGGGTTTCACAGGCATACAACAATGAAGTCAGCATGAAGGCTCTATAGAACTTCATTTTGGTAATCAGTCTAATACCTCTTCTCTCCCGTACTTTCCTTTGGAGTCTCCCAAACACTTGAGCTAGCTCTGGCAATGCTTGTGTCAACCTTATTATCAATGTGTACATCCCTGGAAAGTACGCTACCAAGGTAAGTGAACTTATCCACAGCATTCCAAACTTCTCCATTTGCTGTAACTGATGGTTCCACATATGGATGGTGTGGTGGCGGCTGATGGAGCACCTGTGTTTTCTTGGTGTTAATTGTTAGGCCAAAATTAGCACAAGCAGCAGAGAAATGATCCATACTTTGTTGCATCTCAGCTTCAGAGGCTGCATTGAGTGCACAGTCATCTACAAATAGAGAATCATGCACCATCACTCCCTCTACTTTGGTCTTAGCTTGTAGCCTTTTCAAGTTGAAGAATTTACCATCATTTCTGTAGCTCACCTTGATGCCATGTTCATCCTCATTGAAAGCATTTGACAACATGGCTGAAAACAACATGCTAAAAAGCATGGGAGCAAGTACACAGCCTTGTTTCACTCCATTGGTGACTGGGAAGGCACAAGAGCATTGTCCATTATCTAGAACCCAGGCAAGCATGCCATCAAGAAATTGACGTACAGTATTGATGAACCTCTCTGGGCAACCAAATTTTGACATAATTTTCCATAAGCACTCAAGACTAGTGGTATCAAAGGTCTTGGTCAGATCTGTATACAGACCTCTGTTCTGCTCTTGGCATTTCTCCTGGAGTTGTTGGGCAGCAAATGCCATATCGACTGTTCCTAGGCCCTTTCTGAAGCCACCCTGGCTCTCAGGTAAATGACCATCTTCCAAGTGAAGGATCAGCCTATTAAGGAGGACTCTATCAAGAATCTTGCCAGCAATGACTAAGAGAGAGAGACCCTGGTATGATTGCCACAGGACAATCTATTTCCTTTACCTTTACAGAGTTGGACAATGGAGGCATCTTTGAAGTCCTGGGGGATAACTTCCTCTTGCCATATGACCTGGAAAATTTCAGTCAGTTTTTGTATGAGTGATGGAAACCCTACCTTGTAAATCTCAGGTAGAATAGAATCAGCACCAGGTGCTTTGCCACAGGAAAGGAGCCCGTTGGCATTCAAAACTTCTTCAGTTGGAGCTTCAGCTAAGGAGGGATTGACTTCAACTTGAAGTAAATTGTCAATGGCCTCAGTGTTGATTGATGATGGTCTATTGGGAACACTATAGAAGTGTTTAGTCTATCTCGCTATGACCATATCCTTATCACTAATGAATGTGGCTCCATCAGCACTGAGTAGTCCATCAGCACTAAGTAGTTGAGATGCACCATAGGTCTTTGGCCCATAAATAGCCTTCAGGGCATCATAAAAGTGCTTTGGAGTATTACTATCAGCATAGAACTGAATTTCATCTGCCTTCTTACTGCGCCAAGAATCCTGCCTCTCTCCAAGCTTTGCTCGTACTTTACTTTTGATGGAGTTAAATGCTGTCTTCTTAGAGGTGGATGAACTATCCTGTTGGTAAACCCTGTGGAGTTCTTGTTTTTCATTTAGCAGCTTCTGAATTTCCCCATCGTTTTTGTCAAACCAGTCTTGGTGTTTGTGAGTGTTCTGACCCAAATGAGCAAATGCAGTTCTATACACCAAATCTCTGAAAGCTGCCTACTCCTTTTCTGCTTCACTGTTGCCAACTTTCCCTCCAAGTTAGCCGCAAACTGTTCCTGCTCAGAGAAGAGCTCTAATTTGTTGACATTAATTCTTCTGGTAGTCATTTTGCCTTGGGGGCACCACTTTTGTTGAATGCAAATGTTTAGCTTGGAAAGGATGAGTCTATGATCAGTCCAGCACTCTGTACCACACATTGCCTTCATCATTCTCATATCCTGTCTGTCTCTTCTTCTTACTATCGTATAGCCTATTAAGTGCTAATGTTTGCTGAGAGGGTGCATCCATGAAGTTTCATTGTGTTTAGGTAAACAGAAGACAATATTGGTGATGAGAAAGTCCTGAGATACACAAATCTTCAGTAGTAAGTGACAATGCTGTTGCTGTTTCCAACTCCATTCCTCCCTAGGACTCTCTGCCAAGTCTGATAGTCTGAGCTTACTCTGGCATTAAAGTCAACCAGAATTATAAGGTGTCCTCTTTTGGCACATTGATGATAAGGGTCATAAATTTTTTCTTTGACCTCATCAGGGTTTGTCAAAGTAGGAGCATAGGCACTCATGATGGTGGCATGACGTTTTCTTGAAAGTGGCAATCACATTGTCTTAAGCCTGTCATTTACTCCTTTTGGCAGGCATACAAGCTTGTTGACTAGATTAGTTTTGTTTGCAAAACCTACACCAGCTTCACAATGCTCCTCTTCACAGCAGCCACTCCAGAGAAACATGTATCCAGCTCCCACTTTAGTAAGCTGGCCTTCATTTGCCAGCCTTTTTTCACTTCAGGCTACTATTTGGATGTGATACCTGCTGAGTTATCTTGCAACAAGAGCTGTTGGTCTTTCAGGTCTACTGGATTTTGAGTTGTCTATAAGTGTGCACACATTCCATGTACCGATGGTGAGTGGAATCATCTATGCAGACCTTTTTGCGTATATTTTTTTGACTTCTTCAGAGCTAATTATTATTTATTTAATATTTTTAGTTTTCAGCATTGATTTCCACAAGAGTTTGAATTACAAATATTCTCCCCATTTCTGCCCTCCCCCCCACTCCAAGATGGTATATTTTTTGATTGCCCCATTCCCCAGTCAGCCCTCCCTTCTGTCACCCATTCCCCACCCCATCCCCTTTTTCCTTACTTTCTTGTAGGGCTAGATAGATTTCTATGCCCCATTGCCTATATATCTTATTTCCTAGTTGCATGCAAAAACAACTTTTTTTTGAACATCTGCTTTTAAAACTTTGAGTTCCAAATTCTCTCCCCTCTTCCCTACCCACCCACCCTCCCTAAGATGGCAAGCAATTCAACATAGGCCACATGTGTATCATTATGCAAAACCCTTCCACAATACTCATGTTGTGAAAGACTAACTATATTTTGCTCCTTCCTATCCTATCCCCTTTTATTCTGTTTTCTACCTTGACTCTGTCCCTTTTCAAAAGCATTTGCTTTTGATTACCTCCTCCCCCTATCAGCCCTCCCTTCTATCTTCCCCTCTTTCTTATCTCCTTCCTCCTTCTTTCCTGTGGGGTAAGATACCCAATTGAGTGTGTATGTTATTCCCTCCTTAGGTCGAATCCAATGAGAGCAAGATTCACTCATTCCCCCTCAACTGCCCCCTCTTCCCTTCCCACAGAACTGCTT
>CM053622.1:615331535-615365387 GCA_028646595.1 Phalanger gymnotis | reverse complement strand
GTACTCAAACTGTTTCTTTCTGGCTGCTTGCAGTATTTTCTCCTTGATCTGGGAGCTCTGGAATTTGGCGACAATATTCTTAGGAGTTTTCTTTTTGGGATCTTTTTGAGGAGGTGATCTTTCAACTTCTATTTTACCCTCTGGCTCTAGAATATCAGGGCTAACTCTGCCTTTCAAGTCATTCTTCTCCTCACTGGTTTTTTGGAGCTCTTTTGCCCTTCAGTTAGTCTATTTTTTAAGGTGTTATTTTCTTCTGTACTTTTTTGGGGGCTCCTTTAGCAAGTCATTGATTGGTTTTTCATTGTTTTCTCACATCTCTCTCATTTCTCTTCCCAATTTTTCCTCTACTTCTCTATCTTGCTTTTCCAAATCCTTTTTGAGCTCCTCCATGGCCTGAGACAAGTTCATGTTTGACTTGGAGGCTTTTGATGTAGCCTCTTTGACTTTGTTGACTTCTTCTGGCTGCATGTTTTGGTCTCATTTGTCACCAAAGAAAGATTCCAAAGTCCAAGACTGAATCTGAGTCTGTTTTCACTGCCTGGCCATGTTCCCAGCCAACTACTTTACCTTTGAGCCTTTTGTCAGGGTATGACTGCTCGTAGGTTTGAGAATACTTTGTCCCAGGCTTGAAGGGTTACGCTGTTGTTTTCAGAGCTATTTCTACACATCAAGCTCTGCCACAGCAGTGCTCCTCCTCCCCTAAGAACCGCCAACCTGGATTGTGATTGAGATCTTAGCAGGCTCTGCACTCTAGCTCTGATTGGCCACTTAATTCCTCCCACTAGGTAGACCTGGGGCCGGAAACACCTGCAGCTGTAGCTCTGGAAGCAGCCTCAGAATTGTACCACCTCTCCTGCCCCCTTGGGTAGTGGCCTACCTCGAACTCCTTTCACTCTGTCCCTGAAGTTTTTCCTACTAACCTTTCTCTGTTGTCTTTGCTGTTTGTGGGTTGAGAAGTCTGGTAACTGTCACAGCTCACTGATTCAGGGCGCTACGGCCTATTCTGCCTGGCTACTGAGTCTGGGTGGTCCAGTCGTGGCCCAAGCTGGGCTCTGCTCCACTCGACTCCCAGCACAGTGTAATAGATCTTACACAGTTACCATCCAGGCTGTCCTGGGTTGGAGCTTGCTTCCCTCTGCTATTTCAGTGGTTCTGCAGTTCTAGAATTTGTTCAGAGACATTTTTATAGGTGTTTGGAGGGTCTTGGGGGAGAGGTTTAGGCAAGTCCCTGCCTTCCAGCTGCCATCTTGGTTTCACCCTACTTTGTATATTTTTTTTTGTGTGTGTGTTTCTACAGCTGAGTGGGATGCCCCACCTGCTGTAATAATCAGGTCAGGGTTGGGTAAGCAGTCAACTTTTAGGGCACCTTTTCTTGCCCCTTCCTCACACCAGGAGGTGAGCAATGCAATCCATAAAAGGCTGCTCAGACACACAGAGAGCTGCCAAATCCTGCTTCTACTCCCAGCGAGAAAGACCCTATGGCCTAGGCTACCCATGTGCAGGATTGTGACTACAGCTCCCGGTGTATCAGAACCTGCTGCTTCTTCACTTGCTTGTCACCACAGGACTTTGAGATAGGTATAATGGTAAAATTGTATAAGTGATGTCTTTTGATTTATGCATGAATTGGTATTTTTTTCTGTTTAATGTTCATTGGTCTAATGTGTATTTGAAGGAATTGGGGTATAAATTTAAGTTCCCTGAAAGCAAACAATTGTTATTATTATTATTGTTAATTATATATAAATTATATATTATATAACAGACATATATTATATATAAATTAATATTATTAATAATATTCTTCCTCATTCCTCAGCAATACATATTTATTTGAAAATTAAATCCTTCTCTTTGAAAATCAAGCACGATTATAGGATTATAGAGTGTCTTAATATTTCTCTCAATATTGTATATGCACTATTATTTTACCATAATAAAAATAATATTAAATCCAGTTGACTGAACACCAAAATGGTTGTGTAAGACGTTTTCAGTTGAGGCATCTAAGATTGAACACTGGATGAACCTTTGTATGATCCATTGTTTAAATGGTATTTGTTTCAATACAGTTAGTTTTTCACATAGAACTAGGGATGTGCAGGAGCTAGTTTGTACTGGTTCTAGACTGCTAAAATTTCAGTGTTAGCATTTATACCTCAGACATCAGCAAACTACAAATCAAGGCTTGATTTATTACTTCTGTTAACTATTTAAACTTAAGAAGATGATGGAAAATGTTAATAGTGAAGATTAAACTTCAAATGTTATCATGGATACATTTCCCACCCCCACTCAAGCTGGTTTTTAAGTATTTACTATCACATGGCTGCCCAGAAACCTTTTATGCCTATCATACAATGCCATTTTAGAATCACAGAGTCTTAGAGCTGGAAGAGTTATCATTGTCTACTGTCCTACTCCACAAAGGAATCCCTTCTATCCCAGCCCCGACAAGTGCCCATCTCTGTTGGAACATTCTCAGTGTCTAGGAGTGATCTATAGTCATTTATTTTGAACCATAGCTACTAATATGGCTTTAACAAGATCAAATAATACAAACCTATATACATATAACTCATTAAAAATGCAGATATCATTTGGAAATCAGCTGAATATAAACAGTCAAGCAATTGCAGTATATAATCATCATGTGCGCATGTGTATGCATATAGACATATATGTCTATATATGTAGGTATATATGTTATGCATTTGGTAAAATCATGATTCAAAATTAATTATCTGAAACAAAAAGTCTTAGAGGCAAGCTGGAAGACCCTCCTCTACAAGGCTTATTTTGGCACATAGTTCTGGATTTTCCGCTGAGAAAAGACATAACATGTAAAATTGGCAAACTATTCCTTAGAAGAATAGTTTCGAAACTTCCATCCAAAAATGTTCCTATCTTCCAAACTCTTAAAATATTCACAAGCCATCAATGCATGATGCATGAGCTAGTAAGAAAGGGCTGTCAGTTTCATGGCTATAAAACCTTGGAAGTCTCGTTAAAAGCATGGGCACTACAAGTTTCCCAAATCCAGGCCTCCCCCTAATGACTCCCCTCTCCCACCAAAGACATACATAAACTCACACAAAATTGTGCCTTCATGAGCTTGCTTTGCTGGGATTCTCATGTAACACTTGAGATAGTTTGATTGGGTTGGAAAAGAGCCCTTGCTACCCATTAGTGTTTGTCTCGGATGTGACAGAATAATCCTTGCATACACTTCAAAGTTCCTGAGATGTAGGATCATAGATATGGTGCTGAAAAGAACCTTAGAGATCATCTAGTAAAACTCCCTCATTTTATAGATGAGGATCTGAGGCCAACACTGTCAGCCAAGGGTGTGATGGAATTAACCTGAACTGGCTTAGGTGCCATTTGTTAAATTTTCAATGTGAACGTTTACATCTTGGAAATTGGCAAATGCTAGGAACTGGGGCTTTAGTTATTATTTTGTTGGTTGTCTATGCTTCAGAAAGTTGTGAAGAAAATGTTGATAGTGAAGATTAATATTAAAAGTGTGTCTTGTGTACTTCCCTCCCCCCAAACCCCCCATCTCCCAGAAAGCTGGTTTTCAAGAATTTACCAGCACACTGTTAGTGTCAGCAAAAATAAAGATGCTGCTAGTTGTGAAGAAAGTGTATGAGTGTATAGTTATGCTTATATGTATATGTATGTACATACTTATATATGTACACTTATGAGTATACACTTATGAGTGTATATACATACAGTGTCAATCTACTTCATACATTTAAGGAATATTTAGAAGAGTAATTTTCCTCATTAAAAGTCTTGACATTATGTTCATGAATCCCTCAAAGAATACTGAAATTATTTGGGTGGTCTTTAGTTTCAGAGACTTGATTTAATAAAAGCAAATATGAGTTTGGTTAAAGGATCCAATCTTTGGAACTTCCTCCTGGAGAAGGTCCATTCCCTGTTTTCCCTTTAGATAATTGAGATTCAAAATTCAACTTTTGGAAATGAAGTATTACTGATACCATTTCCAAGTTGGCCTCCCTGTCTCTAGGCTCATCTAATTTCCTTCCATCCTGTCCTATAGTTATCAGAATAATCTTTCCAATTTTTTTTCATTATTGCAGTTTTTTGCTAAAAAAATCTATAATGGCTCTTTCCATTCCTTTGCAAAGGTCAGGGTGGTCCACATGTAGGGAACACCATGAATGATTTATGTCAGATTTATTTGATATATTGGTCAGTTCTGCTGATTTTTTTCTCTTTTTCTTTATCTTCAATTAAGAAAAAAATCTTTATTATGAGGAATGTTTCTATGGGAGGTGGTGCTCAGAAAGAGGGAGAAATCTAAGTGATATAAGAAAAAAAATCAATAAAATCCTTTTTAAAAAAAACTTTCATGGCTTCTTAATTTCTCATTTTATTAATTCCGAACTCCTCTGCTCCCCAGAATCAGATCCCCTCTTTGTTCCTCCTCTTTACTTCTCAAAATTCCCAGTAATCCTTATGAGGTACCTTTAGAACCAACCAATGAAAATATGCAGTAGAAACTTGAATAAAATAACCAGTCCAGGGGATTCACTGGATTCATTGTTAAAACTAATCAGGACCTTGCTGTCTAACATAAGCATCTAATGATAAGTGATATAGTGATATAGGTAAAGAAGAGAGAAATATTATCATAGGTGAACTGTCTAAGAAATGCTTTACGTGACCATGAAAGATGAGTAAAGCAACAAAAGGGAGGAGAACATTATACAGGAGAGTAAAAAACAAAGCCAAAGATAAACCTTACCTAACCATTTGAAAAAGGATATTATCCTAGGAATAGAATTTGTTTTTGTTGATTTGCCGATATTTTATGCATAAGAAATTCTGTCACAGAAATTGAGTTGGAAATCATCTAATTTAACCCATAACTAAAATAAATCCTTACTATAACACATCAGACAGCTGGTCTCCCAGCTTCTGTGTGAAGGTCTCCAAAGATGGAGAATCTACCACCTTTCTAGACAAGTCACTTTGCTTTTGGACAGCTCTGATTGTCTGGAATACTTCCTGACATCGAACCTAAATGGGTCGGTCATCTTGCCACTATTATCCATTGTTTCTGGTCCTGCCCTCTGGGGCCAAATAGAACCAATCTAATCTTTCCTCCACATGAAAGCCCTTTAGTTATTTCAAGAAGACTATTATTTTTCTTCCCCAGGCTAAAAATCACTACTTCCTTCAATGCTTCTCATATGTCATGAATGCCAGACCTTTCATCATTCTGGTTTCCCTCCTCTGGACATTCTCCAGTTTATCAATGCCCTCCTTAACATTGGTACCCAGAGCTCAGCACAATATTCTAGAACTTTAAGGAGTGTGGAGGACCGTGAGATTTCCCTATTCCTGGAAGCTATTCTTTATTGATAAAGCCTGTGCTTGCATTAGCTTTTTGGCTCTGACATCATACTGCTCACTCATATTGAGCCATATCTAGGCTTACCTCAGTAGAAAATTACCACCTCACAGGGTTGTAGTGAGGATTAAATTAGTAAATTCAATTCAGCAAACATTTTAGGGGGCCTAATAAATGCAGAGTACGGTGCTGTCATGAAAGTGCTGCTAGAGATGTAAAGCACAATCCAAGTATAGTACTATTGGTAGTAGGCATAGAGAAGAAACTTGCATTTCAAAACGAAATCTCTCTCACTGTTCAACTGTTCAACCTAAATGAATAGTGTCTTAATTTAATGGTAAGAACGTGCAGCCTAGAGTCTGAAAACCGGAATAGAGGGAAACTGAATCCTCTAATTCCAAATATATTACTCATTTTATCACAATGCACTGCCTCTGTGTCTTCTATAAGATTTCCATTCATTGTTTTACTATCCCCATTGATTAATTCCCCAGTGCCAACTTTGACATACATAAAAGGAAGTCATAATCCCCAACCTGCTTCTTATACCTATCTTGCCTCCAATCTGTGGTATTACTGGTAATATTATTTCAATGTATTTGGATTCTTCATGACACAAGTTTGAAAACTTGCATAATCCATGAACAATTAGCCTTCTGCAGATCAAAATGTATGTGGTAAAATATTATAACATGCAAAAACGCCAGGCGGTCTAAATTTTGTTTCAAAGGGACAGACACATCTTTTGGAAATAATTTTCATGTTTAAATTTTGTCTTCTGGTGCCATTATTTATGATTTGAAAATGCACGTCTTAAAGCAATTCTGAGGTACCACCTCACATGTATCAGATTGGCTATTATGACAGAAAAGGAAAACAATAAATGTTGAAGAAGATGTGGGAAAATTGGAACACTAATGCATTGTTGGTGGGGTTGTGAACTGATCCAGCCATTCTGGAGAACAATTGAGAACTATTCTAAAAGGGCTATAAAACTATGCATACCCTTTGATCCACCAATAGCACTACTAGCTCTGTATCCCAAAGAGATCATAAAAAAGGACTCACATGTACAACTCTTTTTGTGGTGGCAAAGAATCAGAAATTCCGAGGATGCCCATCAATAGGGGAATGGCTGAACAACTTGTGGCATATGAATGTAATGGAATACTATTGTGCTATAAGAAATGATGAGCAGGCCGACTTCAGAAAAACTTGTAAAACCTTACATATACTGATGCTTAGTGAAGTGAGCAGAACCAGGAGAACATTGTATGTAGCATTGTGTGATGATTAATTATGATAGACTTAGCTCTTCTCAGCAATAGAATGATCTAAGACAATTCCAAAAGACTCATGATGGAAAATGTTATCCACATCCAGAGAAAGAACTATGGTACCTGAATGCAGATTGAAAGATACTACTTTCACTTTTTCATTTTTTTTTAAATTTCTTCTTTCTTGTGGTGTTTCCCTTTTGTTATGATTCTTCTTTTACCACATGACTAATGTGTAAATATGTTTAGCATGTATAATCTATATCAGATTGCTTGCTGTCTTGGGGAGGGAAGGGAGGGAGAAAAATTTGGAGCTCAAAATTTTACCAGAATGAATGTTGAAAACTATCTTGACATGTCATTGAAAAAATACTATTAAAATAAAAAGGAGGGAAAAAAGAAAATGTTGGCCCACTATATATATATATATATATGTGTGTGTATGTATGCGTATCCATTTTATATATATATATAAATATATATAAAATACATGGCTATATATAGTTTTGTTTATGTGTAATATATGTATATGCTATATATAGTCATATATAACCAATAATTTATTTTTACTACTTTAAAATATATTTATGTATTATATTATTTTGTATATATATAATTTTGTATGTGTTTACATGTATACATACACATATACACACATATAAAATATACATATACACACATATATGTATAAATTTTAACTAAGTTATCAGAGTTATCTTCCACAAGTTTCACAACAAGGTGTGAGAAAAAACTATCTATGAGACCTTAATTCTAGACAATATCTGTTATGCCAGAACTTTCAGTTGAATGTAATTGTCATCTCTGTATTAACACACTGAAATAAGTGGCTGAGAATTCCCCACCTTCAGACTGTGTTGATGAATAAGGAAATCCCAATGACAGTTTCCCTGGGTGACCTATATCCAAAGAGAAATTATTTAGAACAGAAATATCAGGGTATTTCCTGCAAAAGGAATCTTTCTAGCCACTAGAGTCTGTAGGCCAGAAATCCTTACTGATAACACCGAGTGTGAGGGGGAGGTGCAGTACTACTCTGCCAAATGAACATGAGAATGTGTTTCATCCATCAAATTACCCCCTAGAGATTGTCTTTATATTGATGAAAAAAACTAGAAACCATGAAAATGATGTTGCAATCCTAGAAGACATGCTTTGCTTTGTTAGTGTAGGAATCTAGTGTATGCCATAAAAAGGAAAGGATAGTGAAAGGGAGAATGAAAGTAATGTTAGAAGAAAAAGAAAACAATGTGATTACCATGAAACTGTGACAAAGAAAGATAAGCAAAAAGGAAAAAAAATAAACAAACCAAAGTTATAGAAATGAGGTAGAATGAGAAATTTAGCACAGATTCAAAGAATATTGCCATCAGAAGGTCACTGATGCCACCAGGCCTATGCTGATCCTCTCACCAAGCTACAGGATTCACTGTATTCCTGAAATAATGGTATTATATCATCTTCTCTTTCTGTTGGAGGTCTTTGTCAAATTATCTGCTTAATTTCATCAAGATAAAATCAAATAGGTCTCAAAAGGGGAACTAATAACTAAATTACAGAATATTAATATAATGAAATATTACTGTGCCAAAGGAGATTATGAATATCATGAATACAGAGAAACATGAGAAGATTTACATGAACTGATGCAGAGTTAAGAAAACAGAACCAGGAAAATTACCTACACAATGACTAACCCTATTAGATTAAGTGTCTTAAGAGCAGGGAAGGCTTAGCCTTTGTATGCCCAGCTCTTATCACAATGCTTGGCATATAGGAGGTACTTAATAAATACTTCTTAACTTGCTTATTGACTTTAACAATAGATAGGAAAATAACACACTAAGCAAAAATGAAGCGAGATATTGTATAATTATAATAACCAAGATTACCCCTGAAGAAGAGAGAGAAATTGGACTTCCCTTCTTTTCATTGGATAAGTGGTAGACTATAGGTATGGAACAATGCATATATTGACAAACCTAGAGAAAAATGTTGGTTAATTATGCTGAATTGCTTTTTCCCTTCTTCATTTTTAATTTTGTCATTAAAAGAGATATTTGCTAGCTTGGAAATGGGAAATGGATTAATTTATGTAAAAATAAAAGACAGCAATAATATTTTTTAAATTAATAAAAATTCCCAACTAACCAGTAGGGAAGGGATGAGGCCAGTCCTAGAGGAGGCTGATACAGCCCGTCTAAGATAATTAGGTTGAAAATTGTGCTAAGACTAGTTTATAGATCCTCTGTGAGAATCTGAGGCTGCCTTCTACTCTACTTTTTCATGTCCTCTGTCCCCAAAGATATTTTTAGCTTTAAGATTTAGTGATGATTTGGGCTAGACTTAAGCTTAGACCTCCATGAATTACTGACTGCAGAGAGCTAAGATAACAGCCATTTTATTAGTATATTTGCTAAATAGGCAAGAAACAATAAATCATACCTAGACATGGTGATGAGTGCTAATAGGCATTTTATATTAATTTTAATTTTTTTTTAAATTATTTTATTTTTAATTTATGGAATAAAACAAGTGTAGCAAAAAAAGGTCATTGCACATGAAACTTCAAATCTCTTATGTACAACTTGCTATTCCTTTTAAGTATAGTAAGAATAAGTAATAATAATAAGTAAGAATAAAGTTATCATGTAAATTTCTCTTTTTTCTTTTGTCATCCTCTCCCCTCCCCCCTGCCTTAGAGATGACTACCATTCGACACAAATGCATGTGTGTATGTATGTATTCACACATACATATATATGTATATGTAAAATCATTCTATACATACTTCTATTTATCAGTTCTTTCTCCGGATGCAGATAGCATCTTCCTCACACAATATAGTTTTAGAATTTAACAGTTTTAGACATCATAAAATTGATCTACATGACATATAGATCCATGATCACTAAAAATCACAATGGAAAAACAACACAGGGAGAAGAGACCATTTAAAAGGAAAGGAAGAAAATAGGTATATGAAAAGGAGAAAAGCAACAAATATATTTAATAGGGTAATATAAGAAGGAAAAAGTAATGACTTTCAAATGGCTAATACTAATGGAGAATAGGACTCTGTCATAGGAGAGTTTCAATTATGGCCAATGCTCCCAGGATACTCATCATAGGACTCAGAGTTGGAAAGACTTTAGTGGTCATCTAGTCCAACCCCTGTACATTTGTATGGAGAAGAATTATGGCATAGTGGAAGGAGAATCAGCCACTGATTCAGGAAGATCTGAGTTCAAGTTCTTCCCTTGAATATACACAGTCCATGTGATCCTGAGTAAATCACTTATGCTGTTAGTATTCTCAGGCAATCCTCTAAATTGATAAATTTCAGAACAAATGATAATCTGCACCGGGAGTTCCCTCTAGCAATGAAAATATCGGTTCATTTTAAAAAAGATTGTACAGCTGATAATTTTTAAAATAATTATATATTACAAGATTATTTTGTGACAAAATGTACCTCATGTGCAGAATTCATATACTGTCACTGTCTTTGGACCATTTATAATTGGTATAACCATTATTTATTATCTGTATCTTTTTCAAGAATGTGCCATTTCAACTAATCTTTCATTATGATAAAGGGGAGAATGAGGTAAAATCAAATCCACTTGGAAAGTAGTTAAAATAAACTAAATATTCACAATTTATTGGGGAAAAAATTCAAAAGATTGCATGGTGGTTTCACCAGTGCCGCACCCAGTGACCTCAGTGGAGGTGATGTAGCCCAGAGTCTGAGAACCAACCCCATTTTACATTGCATGTTTGGCTTAGTGTAGGTCATCCTTTTCTCTCCCACCTTTTTCAATGTAAGTTAGAGTGATTTGCAAAGCAGCCATTTTGTTTTTTCAGTCTTTCAAAACACAAAGTCTGAAACATTCTGTGATTGCTGCATTTAATTAGGTGTGGACTTGAAAGTTGTGCCTGCCTACAGCAGAGTAATGAATTGCAGCTGCCTCTTTGGGAAGTCTGACATATTTTTGTTGTTATGAGCCAAAGGGAGAGGCAGCAAAGTAACTTATTAGCTTGAGGGGGAAAAGAAAGAAGGCGGGGAGGGGGAGGATAAATTCATCTCTTTTGAAAAGAGGAGTGAGAAACATTCAGTCTCTTGCCCACTATTCTCTCATATATTGAGCTGATTGTTTACGTTATTTATCGGGAAGTTGCTTGCTTCGTGGAGATGTTATAAATTGAGTGGATGATAGCAACAGTTTTTAGGGCTTACCAGGGTAGAAGAGACACCATGAAAATAGACAGACATATACAGAAAGAAAGAAAAAAAAAGACAGGGAGATAGAAAGGTATATGGATATATATAACATTTATTAAGCATTTATTATGTCCCAAGCACACTGCTAAATGCTGGCAGACCAACTACAAGATAATAAGACAATCTCTACTCTCAAGGAAATTATGTTCTAATGTAAATAAGCAAAATATAAAGGGGAGCTGGAAAATAGGAGGCAGAGGAAGGTATCTGTGTGGAGACAAGGCTCAAAGTGAGAAGATGGAGCAGTCTGGAATGATAATTGAGCTAGGAGTGAAGTGGGGATGACTGAGCTAAGGATTCACCAGTCAGGAGAACAGGTCTCAAAGGAGGGACATCTTAAGATGGGCAAGGCTGAAGCTAAGATGAGTGAATGCACAGCAAGGGTGTGCTGGGCCTAACTCATATTGGAAAGTCGATTGTTAAATTTTCAGTGTTAGCATTTACATCTCGGAAATCAGCAAATGCTAAAGACCAGGGCTTGATTTTTTGCTTTGTCTATTGTGTCTAGACTTAAGAAAGTGATGGAGAAAATTAAGATTAAACTTAAAAGTATGTCCTGTGTTTGTTTTTTTTCCTGGTCCAGATTGAGTTAGCCGGGCATATGAGGAGGGTTGTCAACCCCTCATGAAATGGCAATGCATGTCAAGGGCTCACTGATCATGAGGGCAGACCTCGAGGAAGAGGCTCTGGAAGCAATAGAACAAAGGAAGAAGAGCTACCTTAACTTCTTCTGCTAGCAGGGGCTTTCTTGTCTTCTGGGAAGGCTCATTCTCTTTGGTCGTTGTTCAGTTGTTTCAGTCATGTTCAACTCTTCCTGACCCTATTTGGGGTTTTCTTGGCAAAGATACTGGAGTGGTTTGCCTTTTCCTTCTCCAGCTCACTTTACAGATGAGGAAACTGAGGTGAACAGGGTTCAGTGACTTTCCCAGGGTCACACAGCTAGTAAGTGTCTGAGTCCAGATTTGAACTCAGGAAGATGAGTCTTCCTGACATCGTGCCTGGCACTCCATGCACTATATCATCACACTGTTCCAGGTCCATCTCTACTAGTCAGTCATGAGAATTTTAAAAATTAAATTTAATTCTGTTTTATCAAGAATTTATTTTTTCTTCCACTTTCTTTCTTCCTCCCAACCCCCCAGAAAAAAGCAAACAAAAATAAAAATAAAACCCTTTTAACAAATAAGCAAAGTCAAGGAAAACAAATTCCCCAAATGTCAACAAGAGGTTAGAAAAATATCATGTGCAGGCCACTGACAATGCCAGTCAGCTCCACCTTCTAGCTGTCAATTGTTAGTCACAGCCAGAGACTAACGAGCTATCATTCTATTCTCATATCTCCATCCTCTATCAGCAGGACTCCACAGCCATTGTTCTTTACCGAATCCACCACTGTGGCCTGTGAAAATTCCCATGAACACCTTCTTTGCTTCCATCTAGAGAGGCTTCACTTCACTTCCATTTCAAGAAAAGGTAGTTATTGAAGGCTACCATACTGCTGTACTCTAGAATTAATCTTTTATGGTCTCAAGCCTTAAAAATGATTACTGTCTTAGAGTCAGACTCTCTGCCTCAGACCAGGGAGCTCTTCTTTCTCCTGCCTTAAAGCTCTCCCATCCAAGGGCATTCAATAGAGCCTCTTAGGCAGGTTCTGTGAGAAACTTCCTCTTCTACCTCCACAGAATTTCTGTAGCCCTTAATCCTATCTGGGTTGTTTTAGAGCTTCCTGCTTTGCCATATGGTCTATAAATCACTGTAGGGTTTTCTTTTCTTTCTCCCCTTTTCATTGCTTCTTTTAACTCCATCATATACTGCTAAGAAAAAATTATCTTGAAGCTTTGACATATTTTACATAGGTGCGGTGGATGACACTTTTTTCCTTCTATATCTGTTGTGTTTATTCTCTTCTGACATTAGGTGACTGAGTTAATCAGAAATGGAACAGACCAGGCTTAAGCCTGAGAGCTTTGAAAGGTAAAAGTTAGAAGAGCCACCCAAGGTCCAGCAACTGGAGTCCCTAGCAGTCTGCCAGTAGCTGTAACATCATCCTGATGAGGAGCCAGCCTTGAGGAGAGACCAACATGACTCAGCCTAACAGAGAATCAACCTAGTATCCAAACCACCATGGTCTGCAAGCAAGGGAGTGACTCATCCATTGGCCATAACATACCTTAAGTGAACTTGCTGGGAGAAATATTGGTAACATCCACTTCAATTTTTAGCCTACTCTTGCCAGGGATGGGGAGGGTAGAGAAAAGTAAGATTCTGGTTTGAGATGATTTTTTTTTACTTTAGGTCTTGCTATTTTTCTCAGTAAATATCCCTTTGTAAAAGCTAATTGATGTTAATTGGTTATCAGTGATATTGGTATTGCTGCATTGGTATTGATGACTTTTTGGAGATATGAACAGGTCATGTCATATGTCAGAATATATCAGACAGGGTCTTCTTTTGCCTCCATTCTTACCCAGCCTTAAATCACTGAATGGGTGTTGCCTCAGACAAACTGAGACCTGAGAAAGACCTTAGCTTAAAAAGGCCAAGGTCTCCCACTGCATCTGGACACATTGGCAGTTTTCCTCACATATGTCTTGCTATTGGAGTCTAATGACTCTGGAGGAGAAAGTAAGGCTGATGACTTGGCACCATTTCTGCCTCACTCAAATCCAATTCACTTGCAATTCAAGACATCACCCTTCTGACGTCATTGGTCCTCATCGGGAACAAAGGATGAACAAACAACAGTGAGAGTACTGCAGCAAGATACTATAACATGTCATGGTCTCCTAGAATACTGAAGGGGGGATGTAAATAGATATACTTTTAGGACCTAGTCTGTCATGGCTAGTGGAAGTTGGCAGAGTAAGCCAAGGGCCTATATGTGATACACATAAATACACATTTAACATGTTTTAAATAAATTATTTAGTTACAAAAATGTGAATGTTATGTGTATATATATATATATATACACACACATATATACACATATATAGACATAAATAAGGATCTAAATAGATATGTAGGGGAAACTTTTCAAACAACTACATTATAATAAATATATATAAAATATAAAACTGTAAATAAATAAAAATAAATATATAAATATATATGTAGGGGAAATTTTTCTATTACATTATAAAATATTAAATATGTATGTATACATATTCTACATGTCTACATATACATATAGGTATATATGCATATATGTATGTATATATAATATATATGTATATATATATATATACACACACACAGAAAGAGAGACAGAGAAAGAGATTGAAAGTACTGAATAAATAGCAGAGAAACTAGTAATAAGATATTCTTGGTTTACTTACTATCACAAAATTTAAAGGTTGTAAAATCACATTTTGCTATTTAAAAATCAGAAAACCTCATTAATCAACATAATTTCTTCATCAGTCAAGTGACTATTTACTGGATCTATTTATAGAACAAAAATGACTTCATTAGGATACATACGATAATCTGATAAAAATACATAAAGGCCTTGGAAAGCATAGGTATAGATGAACATGCTCACATAAAGATAAACACAAACAAAGCATCCATCACATAGGAATAGTGGTACAAACATGTTCATAGGAAGTATTAATCTAATTAAGATCCCAAGAAACTAGAGTCCAGTCGCAGAGCCGTACTGTTGTATGTATGTGTGTTTAGGTGTGTGTGTGTGTGTGTGTGTATTTATGTGTGTGTACACACACACACACACACAAAATGCATATATATATGCACACACATGTATGTACATATGAATATATGTATAGGTATACATGTATGAATACACATATATGTATCTATAGGTATGTTTAGGTACAAACATACATATACATATACCTACACACATATACATATACTTATATACCCATATATACACACATATACCTATATACACACACACATATATATATATATATATACACCTATACCTATATACATACATACACATACATATATTATACACACACACACATACACACACAAGTTGCATGGCTTAGTAGAAAGTCAAAGACAGGGAGACCTCTGTTCAAGACTCACCTCTGACACATTCTGGCTTTGTGGCAAATCGATTAGCCTCTTGTTTCTCTAGGCATCTCTTTAAGATTATAAGTTTCAGAGAAGGTACTGACTGCATTGAAAGAAGGAGTTGCCTCACCTGGGTATTCTCCTATAACAATGAAATCATGTTTCTATTCCATATTAATTTATAGTTAGAAATAGATTTATCTTCCAGATTTGAGTGTGCCATCTATGTATCTATCACTGTCAATCAATTAGGATATGAGATAAACATTCTAATTACATAGTAAATATTGCAAAATATTAAACATATGTAGATATATATTTATATGAGGGTTTTTTCTTTTTGCTCTGTTTTTCTGTTATTCTTTACCAAATATAAGTCCAACCAGGCTCATTCCCATCTCTTGTCAGTCTGTCTTTCCTCATCAGTTAGCCCTTCTCCAGCTACCAGGATCATGGCATTTGTTTCCAGATCCGAAGCCTGACTTCTTCAGAAACTGTTCTTTCGTGCCTGGTATTTCTCAAGGTAGGGAGCTCTACAGGACTGATAAACTCTACAGAGACAGTATTTACCATTATTAGAACTAGAAAGGAGAAGTAGAAGATCTTGAAGCCTGATAATATAAATGACTCATGGTATTTAACTATGTTTACAAATGTTACAAATATACTGCTCTTAAAATTCTCTCTATTGAGGAAAGTTTAGCTGAGCTAATTCATTATGGGAATTAAAATTTAAGTGTGCAAAGAAATGTAGATGATGGAAGATATGAAAAAGGAGGGGAAATCTCCTTGAGACAGATAAGTGATTTGGAATTGCTAAGGCCTGAGAGAGGCAGTGTGTGTAGTAGATAGAAGATCAGCTGTGACCTTGTTTTGCAGTTGTCCTCTGTCATATATTAGCTATGTGACCACAGGCAAATCATTTAACCTCTTAGCTTCTGTAGGCAAATTCTATCAAGGTGTGGAGAACTTGTGGCCCAAGAGGGCACGTGGCCTTCTAGGTCCTTGGGTGTGGCTTTTTGACTGAGTCCAAGTTTTACAGAACAAATCTTTTTATTAAGGTGATTTGTTCTGTGAAGTTTGGATTCAGTCAAAGGGTCTCAGTTGAGGACCTGGTGGGTCACACGTAACGTTGAGGCTGCAGATTACCCACCCCTGGTTTGGGCTATGGATTGCTGCTGATTGGATCTACTGGAGGGAATTTTTACACAAGAAATACTCTACACTAATGAAATTACAAATTGGGATTTTTTTTAAAAAAGCCTAAAATTTAACAGGTCTTCGACAATGGACTTCTTAAATTACTTTGTTATAAATGAAAATGAAAAGGTGCCTTGGACTTAATCCAGTTAACTGTTGGGGGGAATTTTAGACAAACATCCTCTTTGTCTCATAAACTTTTCTTTTGTTATTTACATTATGGTTTGTATGTTTTGGTCAAGGATCATCCAGTGCTGTAAAAAAAAAAAAAAAGACAAAAAAATTGCTAGTCTAGGAGCTAAATTTTGAGCACTGTTTCAGTTAATGTGTGCTACCTTCTGTCCAAGAGCTGGTCCTGGGACCATTTCCACCTACAACTACATCATATTGGCTTACACCAAACTACACAAGCACCAAAGTGCTCACCTTACAGCAAAGGAGCCGTGGTAGGCAAGGCTTTTAAATTTAGCTCAGTACGTCTTCATTTATAAGGCCAATTTGGATACAAGCTGAGAATATGGCCAGATGTGCTTCTAGTAAGAAAAGCACTGGCTACAGAGCGTTTTAAGTGTTTGACTTATGTAGCCTCTAAGAGTTGGCAATGCCCAGTTTGGAATAAGTGGAGAAGAAATTTTGGAGAATTTTCAACTAGGAACACACCATCAGTTCAACATTCTTCTCATTCCACCAAGGAGAAGGATTAAATAGATAACATGTTAGTTTTTTTTTTTACATGTACATTTAGGTTTAATCCTGCAAGTGCATGAGTCCAAACTTTTGATTAAAGGATAAATTGTTTAAATCCTTGTAAAGACAGGATACCTGTGGAAATAGATGCAAATTTGTTGGCATAAATTTATGTTTGGACCTCAGGGTCCACATGTAACACTGAATGAGAGCAACTTCTCAGGACTCTACATGTTTAGGGATTTGGTCTGCCAATACATGTTTTTAGGAATGAACTTTATCACCTCCTCTGTCTGCAATATGGTTCTGAAATTGTGAAAGATGCATTTGGAGACTACATTCATTCTGGTGGAAAGTGTCACTATCCTCCAGACAGATCTCGGCCTATGCCCCAAATATCTGGATGAAAAGTCAATGTGCCAAGCAATCTTTCTACTGTTTCCCAAGACTTGGATATTTGGTACCTCGCAGAATTTTTTTTTTTTTATGGATGACTGATTTTTTTAAAACATTTTACCCAAATGATTCCGTAACATACAGATGCAGTCTGAAGGATTAAAAAGACCTTCATAATAAGAGAAGTTAATAAGTGAGGAGAAAGTAGTAAAAATGCAGTTTCCACTAGGTTTGATTGAAAAGTATCTAAAATGTATATTGGGAGAAGGAGAAAGAGAGAGATAGAATGGGGTAAATTATCTCACATAAAAGAGGCAAGAAAAAATTGTTATAATAGAAGGGAAGAGGGGGAGGTGAAAGGGAATGAATGAACCTTAGTCTCCTTGGATTTGGCTTAAGGAGAGAATAACATACACAGTCATTTGGGTATCTTACCCTACAGGAAAGTAGTGGGGAAAGGGATAAGGGAGAGAGGATGATAGAAGGGAGGGCAGATTGGGAGAGGGGGTAGTCAGAAGCAAACACTCTTGTAAAGTGACAAGGTCGAAGGAGAATATAGAATAAATGGAGGGGGTGGGATAGGATGGAGGGAAATATAGTTAGTCTTTCACAACAGGACTATTATGGAAGTGTTTTGCATAACAACACAGGGATAACCTATTTTGCTTGCCTTCTCAATGAGAGTGGGTGGAGAGGGAACAAGGGAGAGAATTTGGAACTCAAAGTTTTTAAAACAAGTGTTAAAAATTGTTTTTACATGCAACTGGGAAATAAGATACAGAGGCAATGGGGTATAGAAATGTATTTTGCCCTACAAGAAAGTATGGGGGAAGGTGGGATGCTAAATAGAAGAGAGGGAAGACTGGGGAAAGGGGTAAACAGAATGCATGCCATCTTGGGGTGGGGGGATGGGAGAGATGGGGAGAAAATTTATAACTCAAAATCTTGTGGAAATGAATGTTGAAAACTAAAAATAAATTAATTAATCTAAAAAAGAATGTAAATTCTTTATGCCTAAAGGGCTATAAAATTGTGTATAACCTTTGATCTAGCAATACCACTACTAGGTCTGTATTACAAAAAGATCATAAAAAGGGAAAAGGACCCACATGTATAAAAATACTTATAGCAGCTATAGCAAAGAATTGGAAATTGAGGGGATGCCCATCAGTTGGGGAATGGCTGAACAAGTTATGGCATATGAATGTAATGGAATACTATTGTTCCATAAGAAATGATGAGCAGGCTGACTTCAGAAAAACCTGGAAAGACTTATATGAGCTGATGCTGAGTGAAGTGAGAACTAGGAGAACATTGTACACAGTAACAGCAACACTGTGTGATGACCAGCTTTGACAGACATAGCTCTTCTCAGCAATGCAATGATCCAAGACAGTTCCAAAAGACTCATGATGGAAAATACTATCCACATCCAGAGAAAGAACGATGGAGTCTGAATGCAAATCAAAGCATGCTGTTTTCTTTTTTTTTGCTTGTTTTTTCTTTCTTGTGTTTTTTCCCTTTTGTTCTGATTCTTCTTTCACAACATGACTAATGTGGAAATTTGTTTAACATAACTGTACAAATATAACCTAAAAAAAAGAAAAAGAAAAGTATCTAAAATGAAATCCTAGCTTGATTTCCCCATCCAACACTACAAGGAAACCCTTCTTTGCTCTGTAGGGAGAAAAGTCCGAGAATATATTTTTGAGATGGAATTCTTATTTTCATTGTTCTTATCATTGCTAATAATGACAATAATGTACCTCTCATCTCAAATGAGCTTTCGACTTTCCATGGGGCTGTGATACTATTTGTGTAATTTTAGCCTTCCAAAAATCCATTGAGGTCTACAGAACAGTCACCATATTTCCAATTTTGCAGATTAACTAAGGTCCACCATCTAAATGCCTTGCTAGTCTGTTCACTTAACAATTCAGTTCACTTAAGAACCGGATTCTTCATACTCTGCTACATTATTATCTTAGTATTTTTTCCTTAACACATCTAGTTTTATTTTGTGTGTCAAGCCATATTTGATTTTTTAAGACAGCAAATGTTAAGACTTAATTTTTAAAAATGTGTTTATCAAATGAGTACTTGTGGAAGAAAATTCTGTATTCTGTCTTACATAAAGCCTTCCAAAACAATTTTTTAAATTAAATTAATTTTAATTAACTTACATTATTCTAAAAAAAGCATTTCTGCTCAGAAAAAAAGACAGACAGTTACCCAGTGACTGAGAAAAATCACTCTCTAGCACAAGCCATTTCAGAATTATAGTCATAGCATTCCTGGACAAATGAGACCAAATAGTTACAGTACTCAGAGGGAAGTTCAGTTAACATTTTACTATATCAAACAGAACAATACTCAACTTTCAGCACGCCCTTGAAAAATCATTTTCCTAAAATTATTCAACCCTACTTCGATGACTCCCTTTTAAAACTTACCTTTCCAACTGATCAAAAGCAAACTCAAGAGATCCTCCCTTTAACAGAAGTAGCCCGACTTATTTTTTTTCCTTCTCTTATTCCTCTAGTTATCCTAATCCCTGCAAGTCTTGGGGGAAAATTGGCCTTAAGTAGATTGAGGTATTTCCTGTTCTAAATCTGGTTACTACCCTTAATCCATCTTCCCCAAATTTAGTTTTTATTCTTAGTCCTTTTTAGATTGTGATCCTACAAGGCCTGGACACAATAGGCACTTAATGAATGTTTACTTATTAAGTCTTAGCACTTTTCTAAAAGAAAGTGGGTAGACTTAAAACTAGAATTTTAAAATGCTTTCTTTTTTTAATTTATTTTTATATTTAGTTTACAACACTCAGTTCCACAAGTTTTTGAGTTCCAAATTTTCTTCCCTTCCTTCTCCTCCCCCCCTTCCCCCCAGACAGCATGCTTTTTTAATATTTCTGTCTTGCTCTTCATGACTCCACTTGGAGTTTTGTTGGCAAAGATACTGGAGTGGTTTGCCACAGTTTGAAACTGAGGCAAACAGGGTCAAGTGACTTCCTCAGGGCCAAACAGCTAATAAGTGTGTCTGAGACTGGATTTGAACTCAGGTAGATGAACGAGTCTTCCTGACTTCAGGCCCAGCCCTCTATCCACTGTGCCACCTGGCTGCCCTAAAAAGAGGGGTAGGGGTGTGTGTGTGTGTGTGTGTGTGTGTGTGTGTGTATGTATGTATGTGTGTTTAATCTACTTTCACAATAATCAAGATCTATGATCTCATCGGCAATGTAAATATAGATATTTGCTCCAACAACTCATTTGTAGCTGCCTAGCCTGTGCAACTATTGTTTATATAATCCCATAAGTTCTGAAAAAGTCAAGTCAGCAAACATTTATCAAGCTGCTCCTATGTGCCAGGCATTGTCTTTATTATCTTCCTTTCTTTAACATATCTTGAGGATTAATGCACCTAAATTTGTGTCAATACAGAAATATTCTCTGTCTTAGAAAGGTCCAATGGGGAAGGGGAAGGGAATGGGTAGATGGGTTGAGGGGAATGGAAATAAGGAATTGGGAAATGGAGTTTGGAAAATAATTTGTAGGGGTTCAGAATCACTGGGATGTGAAGAATATGACCAGGTAAGAGTTTATTAATCATGAAAGGAAAATTTCAGACTTTCAAAGTCAACGCATTTGACTTAAGCATAGAGTCTTTTCAGAACCTTGAGAAGTTCAGATGAAGAATTATGACATTGGAGCAGTCATGATGTTACTCTCCTTCCCCAAGGCAGGAGATTTGGATGGAAACTTTTTGGAATGGAGATCTCTCCCCATACCCTAGTGATGGGAGATTACTAAGATAGAATGGCACTTCTCTTCTTCCTCGGGCAGATAATGTATGGTATGACAGTAAGGTGCCCACTCTCCACTTTACAATCCTGAGGAAGGCTAGAGATCAGGCAGGAGACACATGTAGCATGATGAAAGGTGTGTAGTCAGATGGAAGTTTCCTTATCTCTCCTCTCCACATTCCTATTGGACACTGGAAATCATTTAGGTGGTAGGTACTCACATTCTTTCTTCTAGCTTTCAGTTAATTTTGATTTTTGTTCTAATAAGCCGATGCTTTGACTAACTTGGTTGTTGCTCTTCATACTCGAAGAGAACCAATATGACATTACCATGTCATTACAATGTACAGCGTGTGCTGCTGATTGATTGGATGAATAAGAGCTTGGAAGGCTCTACCACAAGTTGATCCCAAATAGTCCATTTGAAAATTTGGAGTAGAAATGTCTCTAAATTTGCACATCTCATGCTCCTTTTGAGCTACTGCAATTCTGCTATGCTCGCAGAGTACAGCACTTTTTTGGATGTGGGCATGCTATGCTGTGTGTTCCTATGCCAATGTTTTCTATGTCTCACAATTGATTCCAGAGTTCTTCAGAGAGAGAGCTTAAGAGTGTTCTTGTATTGCTTCTTCTGACCTCATATGAGCACTAGCCTTTTGTGAGCTCTCTGTAAAATAGTCTTTTAGGTAAACTTATATTTGACATTTGAACAATGTGGCCAGCCCTTCAAAGTCATGTTCTCTGTAGTAGGGTTTGAATGCTTGGCAGTTCAGCTCAAGAAAGGACCTCAGTGTCTGGTACTTTATCCTGCCAAGCGATCTTTAGCATCTTCCTGAGGAAGCTATTCGGTTTCCTGGCATGGCGCTGGTATATTGTCCAGGTTTCACAAGTGTGTGACAATGAGGCTATCACAACAGCTCTGTAGACATGCAGTTTGGGAGGCAGCCTAATACCTCTCCTCTCCCACACTTCCCTTTGGAGCCTCCCAAACACTGAGCTATCTCTGGCAATTTGTGTATCAACCTCATCATCTTATGTGTACACACCTGGAAAGTGTACTGCCAAGGTAAATAAACTATCCACAGCATTCAAAATTTGCTGTAAGCAAATGTTCCATGTATGGATCATGTAGTGCTGGCTGGTGGAGAACCTCTGTTTTCTTGGTGTTAATTGACAGGCCAAGCACAGTATTGATCCATACTCCACTGCACCTCAGCCTCAGAGGCTGCATTGAGTGCACAATCATCTTCAAACAAAAAATAAGGTATCTACTCTTCCTCCACTTTAGTCTTGGCTTGTAGCCTTTTCGAGTGTGGCAGATGACCCTGATGCTATTTTTGTCCTCATTGAAGGCATCTGACAACATTGCTGAAAACAGCAAGCTAAAAAGCATAGGAGCAAGCACAGAGCCTTGATTCACTCCACTGGTTACTGGGAAAGCAGGAGAACATCATCTATCATACAAAACACCTGCAAGCATGCCATTGTGAAAATGGCATACAATACTGATGAACTTCTCCAGGAAAGCAAATTTTGCCATGATCTTCCACAAGTCTTTATGACAGACAGTTTCAAAGGCCATGGTCAGAACAATGAACATCATTTACTAACCTCTGTTCTGCTCCTGGCATTTCTCCTGGAGTTTTTGGGCAGCAAACACTATATCAACCATTTTTCGGCCCTTTCTGAAGCCATACTGACTCTGGAGTACATAACTATCTTCCAGATGAATGATCAGCCTCTTAAGGAAGATTCTGGAAAGAATCTTGCCAGCAATACCTAAAAGAGAGACTACACCCCATCACAGGACAGCCTATTTCCTTTTCCTTTATAAAGATGGAGATAAACAGCTGATTCAAGAATGAATCCTACAACAATTATATCATCCCCTATCTATTAAAATATAATCAATTAAATTATTATTAGTCAGTATTTAGTATATTATTATATAGTATATATATACTATATATAGTAATATATAGTATAATATATTAATAATTATAATAATAATATTAATATAATTAATAGTATATATTAATATAATTATATAATATAATTAATAATAATTAATATATAATAATATATAGTAAATTATCATTAGTCAGTATTTAGTATACATATTTTTTAAAGAAAATATTGATGATCTATTGCTATGAAGCTCTTGGGTAATATACAAACCTTTGCTTTTAATTGATAAGTTTTAATCCTTTTTTTCCCCAATATTTTTAATACCTTCGACTTCCTCTGCCCTAAAGTTAAGTAAAGGTCCATATCATCAAAGTTATGGTTTTTCTAGTAGCAATGTATGGCTAAGAGAGTTGGACTATAAGGGAAACTGAGCTCTTCAGAATTGACCCTTTCAAAATGTGGTACTGGAGAAGACTTTTGAGAGTCCTTTGGACAGCAAGGAGATTAAATCAGTCAATACTTAAAGAAATTAATTTCATTCAATTCACTGGAAGTTCAAATACTAAAGCTGAAGCTTAAATACTTTGGCCACATAATGAGATGGTGGGACTCATTGGAAAAGACCCCGATATTGGGAAAGACTGAATGCACAAGGAAAAGGGGATGGTAGAAGATGACAGGGATAGATAGAGTCATGAAAACAAGAAACATGAACTTGGACAAACTTTGAAAGATAGCAGAAGATAGCAGGGCCTAGTGTGACATGGTCCATGAGGTCATAAAAAGTCAGACATGACTGAATGACTGAACAACAACAATAAATTGAGCCTTTCATAAGTTTTTTTCTAATTTTGAATCCTCTAAACAAATAATGGGGCATATTTTAATGGTTTTGCCTATTAAGAAACAACTTAGTAGAGCAAGAAATGGCTTGGGCCTTTTCCTAGTGGTGAATGATCTTATAATGTACATGCTGTTTTGGATTCCAAAGTTATGTATACCATGCCATCACATAGATATCTGCAATTGATCCTTCTCTTTCTCCTCTTCATTTTCTTCCTAATCCTGTAAGTCTGACAACCTTTAATGTTCTATCACTCGCCCACTGCTTTTCTCTCTCTGTTCTTTGGCAATCTCTATCACTCCTATAGCTTCAGCTGTTACCTAATGCTTCTAAATCTTTGTTTCTAACCTGACTTCGGTTGTAAGCTCTAAAGCAGCACCTCCAGATTCCTAAAGAGCATTTCCCATCATAGGTTCCAAAAGTGGGTGATACCACCAGTTAGAGAGTGCTGGAAAATCCAGGGGGCAGTAGTAGCTTTGGGTGCCATTGGAGGGGATGTTGAATAAAAATAAGGGGGTAGTGGAGGCATAATGAAAGAAGAGAAGAAAATTTTGAAAAACCATTCATACATGTTTCATCTGTTGTTCAACAGAGGTAAAGTCATAGTGATTTCGCTATTTTCCAAAGAAACACTCAAAATGCAAGTTATAACCAATCAGTGGTCAAGTCTGCCTACAGATCTTAACAAGTTAGGGTTGACAGGCAAGCCTGTCTCACATTGTGGGGAAGTCCAGCATGAATCAGCAGGAATATATGCGTGTAATGACTTGTTTACAATACAGTACTATATGGTTACATGACCAAAATTTCAGTGCAGGAAAAACCCCACAAATTTTCAATAAATTCTTAAATTTAAAATGCATCATTTAAAAATATCATATATTTTTTGAAATGATGCAAATTTAAAAAAAATGGAAGGGTTAAAAATAGTAGATTTCCAAGGGAGGATTGAGTAATTTTTTAAAAAGGGAACAATAGGCCAAATAAATTTGGGAACCTCTGAATTCTAGATGTTTCCCTTCAATTTAAACTCAATGCGTCAAAAAAAAAAAAAACTGAGACATTTCTCCTACTAACTTCACAATTTCTGTCACCACCATTGTCTCAGTCTCATCTGGTTGAAACCCAGGTGTTACCTTTGATTCTTCATTCTCATTTCTCATTTTTGCCATGCTTCAACCACCATAATACTGTCCCCTGTTATCTCTTCCTCTTTTATTTTCACTGCTATTGTGTAGCAGTGTAGTATAGTACAGGCCCTTATCACCCACAATCATTCCTGCAATATTCTCTTTTCACATATCCTACTTCTACCCTTTCCCACTAATAATTTACATTTAATTTTTAAAGATTTTATTTTTCCATTTTGAGTTTCATTGATGTGTTTTGTTTTTATATTAAAAACATTTACATATTATTTGTGCTTGTGAGAGGTCTTAAAACAAAGTAAGGCAGTTAAACAAAACTAATAATGCAATAATTTCATTTGAAAGTGCATGCAACATTTCTCATCTGTAGAAACTTCTTAACTCTCTTTTAAAGTTAACAAATCTATTTTCTCTCCTTCCTATTCCCCTCGATGGAAATAAAAGAAAAAAAAGAAAATTTCTTGAAACAAATATATGTAGTCAAACAAAACAAATTCCTCTAATGGCTGTACACAAAAATATGCATACCTCAGTCTACACCTAAAATCCATCACCTCTCTTTTCGTTGTTGTCGTTGCTGAGTCATTTCAGTTGTGTCTGACCCTTTGTGACCCCATTCGGGGTTTTCTTGTTAAAGATACTGGAATGTTTTACTATTTCCTTCTGCAGCTCATTTTGCAGAAGAGGAACTGAGGCAAACAGGTTTACTGGTGTCTGAAGTCAGATTCGAACTCCGCTCCTCCTGACTTCAGGGATGGAGCTCTATCCACTATGCCATCTAGCTGTGCCATCACCTCTCTGGTAGATGGCACATTTCATTGTGACTCAGGAATACCTGAGTTCAAAACTTGCCTTAAACACTGCCTTTGTCACCCTGTCAAGTCATCTCAAAGCCTCAGTTTCCTCATCTGGAAAATGAAATGATTGCACTTAGTGTTCTCTTCCAGCTCTAAACCTATATAATTCTTTGCGTATTTTTATGTTCTGTGATTAGACTGAAATCCATCTAACTCAATCAAACAAATGTTAAGTCCCTGGCATTTGTTGTTTGTCATTCATTCTCAAAGAGGACCAATGACATCAGGAGGGTGATGTCATGCAAGTGAATTGTATTTAAGTGAGGCAGGGTTGTGCAAAATCATCAGCCTCACTCTCTCCTCCAGGGTTATCTAAGTACAGTGGAAAGACGAAGGTCAGGATGGCTGGAGATGACTCAGGATGCAGTAGGAGACCTTTGCCTTTTTAAGTTAAGGTCTATCCCAGGTCTCAATTGTCTGAAGTAGTACCCATTGAATGATTTAAGGCTAGGTAAGAAAGGAGGCAAAAGAGGGCCTAGTTTGCCTACTCAAAAAAAAAATCAAACTGGGAGGGGAAGACCCTCAGAGTTTCTGGCCATAACAGCAACAATTGCTATTTACACTCACTCTGAACCATCAAAACCCAAACAATGACCAAGCCAGGCTTGGGCTGGGACTTATTATTGGCCAATCAGTGAGAGTCAGAGTGGTATGGGTTTAAGGGATGGTCAAGTAATTCCATTTGAATCCAAATGGGCTTTATCAAAACTTGGTTTTCCAGAGTCCTATTTCAAGAAATCAGAAACAAAACTTCATGAGACAAAAGAATTGTCCCAGTTTTTTTTTTAAAATGGCATGCACTTAAGTTCTGCAATACAAACCAAAAAACAAAAATAATCTGTCTTCAAAGAAGAATATACGTTATATTGAGAAGATGAAACACATAAACAGGTATTCATGATAATTTGAGGAGAGAGAAAACCCACTTAGGTAGGGACTGGGTCATATACTTTATATTTTTCTCAATGCCAAACCCTGTATGCTGAACACAGAATCCACTTAATAAATTTATTTGGAAAGAAATTGAATCAGATAGTGGGATGTGTATGTGTATGTGTATGTGTACTCCAAAAAATGAGAATTAGTAGGCTAACCAAAGAAAGGAAAAAGATTTCAAGAGAATAAAATTTTAACATAAAATATGGAACAGGTTCTCACTAGACTTAAGGTCCTGCAGTGTATCTTGTTCTGAGTTAGCAGAATGAATAGGAATCAAGACGTGTATGTTCCATGGCTCTGAAGTAAATTCTTAACCTCATGGCAGTTTTCTGTGGAAAAGCTTAGTGAGGAAGAGCCAAAGGCTCACCACAAAAAAGGAAAATAAAACCAACCCTGCTCTCGTTTAGCCCAAAGGAAATGAAGACATGGATAATTCCTCCCTAAGAGCAAACCCAGGCTTACGGTTTTCTCCTCTCCTGAACCATAGATGTCAGGAAGATCCCTTGTCTGAACAAGGCACCAGTGTTTTATTACCTTCTCCCATCCAAATGTCTGCAAGCTCTAGGGGAAACACAGAGACTTCACACACACACAAAACCATGTCCAATGGTCAATACCCAAATTCAAGAGGCTCAGATCATCTAAGGGATTCCTATCTCATATGGCCTCAAGACAGGACAAATAAGACTAACTCTGCTCCTTAGGATTACAGTTATTGCTTCTACATCACAGTGTTAGGGGTGCAGTGCCACTGCAATTTCAAAAATCTGCCTAAAACTTTTTGGCTCTCCCTCCATACCAGAGAAATCTGAATTATTGTGGTATTAAAAGATATGTTGATATATAATACTATTCCTATATTTTATGCATTGCTGAGTTTCTGAACTTTTTCTGTGTCATCTGCCGAGCTTTGAGTATTGTCTGCAGCTTCCACAAAACTCCCCCCAAAGTCCCATTTAATTTCTTATGCTGATCCAGGATATATTGAAACTGTGATGAGGGAAGTCATGATGTGGAAGGAATGATACCTGTCATATCTTAAGGTTCTACCCCATTTAAGTGACCTTTGAAATTTAATTAGTTCAAATTACTAAAGCTTGTAGCTTCCTCAATGCTCATGTACAAAAATCCAGTGCACAAGGAGTCAGGAGCTTCTACCTTGGACATCTGACTAGCAAACCAGTATGGCTAACACAAAGGCAAGAAGTTGCAATCCATGGACTCAATGCTATATCCTTGCTGAATATCTTTTTTCTTGTTAAGGGCAAGTAAACTTCCCTTTGGCAGACGTTAGATGGACTAGAAGTGTCTCATTTTGCTTCACTCTCTAACACTAACTACCAAACTAGCCTGAGTGGACCCTGTCCTACTCCATTGTTTTGTTGTTGCCCTGAAGGAGGCTCCCCAAAAGTCTGACTTATACAAACCTTTAAGAGCCTGGAACTACCCTAATACCTTTCCAGAAGACAGTGTAGTTGGTGTTCATGTGTGATGTTTTTGTAATCCAAGATTCTGAGCAAACCCAGTTTGCTTAAAATGGAGCCCCCTGAGTCTTTTCACACATTGGTGACAGCAGACTCCTATGATTGGCTGCTTGCATCTTTTAAACAGGTGAGACAAAGCTGTTCACTTTCTTTTCCACCATCTTTTTGTCTGTGTTCTTTTTGGGCACTCCTATATGCTATACTCATCATGGACACTATGAACTGTGGATATCATGAAGTGAACTTGTGAGAGAGAAGGAAATGTCATTCCCCTGCTCTTCTTCTAGACTTGGCTTCAAGAAATGGGCCTAGAGTGTGTTTATTTCTATTGTGTTGATTGTCCTTGGTTTCAGGTGCCCATTGTTATCCCCCATGACCCAGGAGTTTGAGCCATGAGGACTTTGGAGCTAGGATTGCAAGCAAAATGGTGTACAGCTTCTCCAGTAGGGAAATAGCAGAGCAAGGATTAGAACCCAGGGCCTCTAACTCCAAACTTAGTGACCTGTATGCTCATAGGACATTCAACTTGTTTTCCCTCAGGGTCTAGTTTCAAACTCTACTGAATTTAAAGTTAAGAAGATATCTGATGCACAGCCCAACTCAATTTCCACAACTATATTTTGTTTAGTTAGAGAAAACTTGGACCACAGTGGAAGAGAGGACCATTTGAAAATTACAGACATCTCTTAATCTCTCCAATTATTTTCCCTTTGAGATTATCTTAGTTTATCCCAACTTTCAAATGTAGCCTAGGTAAATTTATCAAGTAATAAAATATTTGTGTTGGTTAGAATTCTATTACTCAATACATAAATACATGCTTTTTCTTTTTTTTGCTCCTTGTTCCTCCTCCATTCTCTCCCCCTCCCCTTTACTCTCTCTGTCTCTTTCTCTTTTGCTGTCTAAATGCATACACAATATATGTGACTATGTATACATATATGTACATACAGATTATATATGAATTTGTATTATGTACATAGTTATACATGTAATATATACATAAATATATAATACAAAGAGTGAAAGAAAAAAGATGAGCCCTTTAAAAAGATGTCTGAGAGGTGCATGCATGTATATGTGTGCAAACATGTTGAGTAGAAATGTGAGTAGGAAGCAAATTTGCTTCTACTAAAGCTCTTTAACATAACAGACTGAATTCATTTCCTTCTGCTTCCCCTTCCATCCCAAACCCTCACCCCCCCCCCACTTCCATTCCCTAACATAGTTCTAAACTGAAATTCCTTAGAGAAGTCACCATTTTCTTTTAAACATCAAGACATATTTTCACATACAAATCAGGACATGCAATGGTTATTAAACAATTACCCAAACATACCATTTCTCCATAGAATGCAGATGATGTGGGGGGAGCTGAACAGGGCTTTCAGGATCCATCTTCTTTCTATTAGCCACACTAAAAAAATATGATGAATTAGATTATTGAAGTGATCTCTTGGGGAAAAGCATGAAGTTTCTCTGTATTTATCAATATGCGTTCTATTCAATGAAATATAATTAAAAGTAGATTGACATAATAAAGTTTAATCTTTTAAAGCATGGGCAATTAATTTTTGTTAAGGATAAATGATGAGGAGGAATTGTGGGAAGATGGAAATGTTAGGATCTAGTGGAGTCCAGTTTGCCTACAAACAAATTCTTCTCCAACTCTCCATTTTAACTGTTTGTGTATCTCATTTTAAAATGTGCTTCTTGTAATCTTCGAAAAACATGGATAGACCTGCATGAAACAATGAAAACCAAAATGAGCATAACCAAGAGAATGTTGTATTCACGAAAAACTATATTGTTTTCAAGAACAACTGTGAACAACTAAGACATTTTGACTATTACAAATACCCGAACTAACTACAAAGGGCCTATGAAGGAAGACACTATCAGCATTCAGAGAAAGAACTGATACATAGAAGTATGTATAGAATGATTTCACACACACACACACACACACATACAAACATACATATATGTATATATGCATATATATATATATTTATATCTATTAGTAGCCATCTCTAGGATGGGGGGAGGGAAGAAAAAAAGAAAAAAAAGTTACGTGATAACTTTTTACATATTTAAAAGAAATAGCAAGTTGACATAATTTGCAGTTCCATGTGCAATCATCATTTTTGGTATTCTACTACATTATGGAAATGCTGTCTTATTCTTATGTTCAGAATAAAATAAGTAATATTTTAAAAAAGAAGGCAAGGATCAGTTTTATCTCTCTTACCTAAACAGAGACTGCACACACCGTTCAAAAATATGAAAGGAAGAGCAGAGTCTGACCAAGAATAAAGCTTCAGTCCAGAAACCAGGGTAGACAGAAAAAAAATGCTATTTACTATGAAGGAATACTAAGGACTGAAAGAATCCCAAGAGATAAACCCAGAAGACAGTAACCCCAGACAAGTTCAAATAGAACCTTTGAGAAAAGAATGTCTTGGCCATGAGGATTAAAAGTATCTTAAGAAATGATCCAGTCTTTTGTCTAAGAGATATGGCCAAATGACCGTTCTTTTATTAACACATTGGCCTTATTAATAAAATTATTAAATCACTCAGAAAAAAGAAATGATCCAAGAGGTGCAAAATGCAACATTTTAAAAAAATTATTTAGAATTTATGAAATAAGATGAACATTTCTATAACAATGGGACAAAAAGATGAGTATATATAAACTGCAAATATATTGCATATAACATGTATATGTTTCAAATATACGATAAAATATATCATGCAAATTTTTATGTTTTCTTCCCTCCCCATCCCCTGTCCTAGAGATGGCTACCATTACACACAAATAGGTCTACATATGAAAAATTATTCTATACATACTCATATTTATCAGTTCTTTCTCTGGATGCAGATAGCATTCCTTTTCCTATGTCCTTTACAGTTAATTTTGGCATCCATAATAGACAAAATAACTTATTTGCTCAGAGCTGTTCTTAAAACTACAGTGTTATTGCTGTATATAATGTTCTCTAGGTTCTGCTCATTTTGCTTTTCATTATTTCATGTAAATCTTTCCATGTTTTTTCTAAAATTATTGAGGTCATTATTTCTTATAGCACTGTAGTATTCCCTCACAATCATGTACCACAACTTGTTCAGCCATTCTCCAATTGACAGGTATCCCTGCAATTTCCAGTCCTTTGCCAAAACAAAGAGAGCTTGTGTGTGTGTGTGTGTGTGTGTGTGTGTGTGTGTGTGTGTGTGTGTGTGTGTAATTTATCAATATCTATCTAGCTATCTGTATGTATAGACTGGGCAGTGGTATCACTGGGTCAAAGGGGACAGGAAGTTTAATAGCTCTTTGGACATAATTACAGATTTCTTTCCAAAATGGTTGGATCAGTTCACAGTTCACAGTTCCACCAACAATCTTCTAATTTTCCCATATCCTCTCCAACATTTGCCACTTATTCTAGCCAATCAGGTAGGTATAATCTTCTTTAATCAAATATTATTTAGAACATTTTTATATAATTAAAAATTGTTTTGATATCTTCATTAGAAAACTGTCTGTTCATCTCCTTTGACCAGTTTTTAATTGAGGAATGACTCATTCTCATATACTTGATAAGGTTCTATAAAGAACCTTATATTTTACATATTTTATATATATATATAAATATATTATATATAAGCATATATAATATATATTATATTATATATATTATATAAATAAATATAAATATATATTATATAAATATATGTAAATATATATTTTTATATATATTTTACATATATTTTTACATAAAGAACCTCATATTTTACATATGAGATTTTATCTGATAAACTGTCTATAATTTTTTTTTCCAATTTTCTGTTTTTCTTCTAATCCTAGGTACTCTACGTTTATTTGTACAAAAGGTTTTAATATCTCACACCACTTACCAAGATAAGGTAAAAATGAGTACATGACCTAGATATAAAGAAAGATTTTTACAGGAAAAGTAGAAGAAAATGGAACACATTATTATCAGACTTATGGATATGTGAACAATTTATGAATAAACAAGAGATAGAGAGCAAAGTTAGGTGTAAAATGGATAATTTTGATTTCATTTAATTAAAAAGATTTTGTACAAAATGTAATCTTAAATAAAATCCATTTAAGGATGAAAGAATAGCAATGAGACTTAACAGATTAGAATAGGCAGTGATAAATCCTACTTAAAAACTCTCTGAAAACTAAAATGAACCAAAAAGAATATGATTCCACTAGACAGCAAATATATTTTTAATAACAAAATTGAAAAACAAAAGAAAATTGAAAGTATCTTCTATTAGGGGAAAATGATCTGGAAAAGAGGTAACAGAAGGTTAACCTAAGAATCATCAGACAACATGAAAATCATACCCAAGAGTATTAGAAGTAAAACTATGCTATATAGCAGTAATTCTACAAAATGATTTGGTACCATATTTAAAAATAGAGGTAAATTAATCAATTAGGTACATAGCATATAGAGGCAAAAGACCTTAGTAGCCTATTATTCAAGAAACCAAAAGACCTCCATTACTGTGGTAAGGTCTTAGTATTCAACAACAACAACAACAAGAAAACCCTACTAAAAAACTAGAAAGCAATCTGGCAGAAAATAGGCATATACAACTTCTTACACCTATGCCAAGATAAGTCCCAAGTAAATATACAAGTAAATATATACATATGTGTGTGTATAAAATCATATAATGTATATGTATATATAAATATTAATCCATACATGTAAATATATGTTTGTATATAACTACATCTTAAAATGAATTAGTGAAACAAAAACAAAAACATATTTCATAGCCATGAACGGGAGAAAAATTCAAGAATAAGGACATCAGAAGAAAAACTGGACAGTTTGTTTAAAAATATATTAATATTTTTCATGCTAATAAAACCAATGCAGCTAAAATTATAAATTGAAATTTGTAAGAACAAAAACCATTTTCCAAGTGACAAATAGTGAAAGACTATGAACAAGCAATTTTAAGATAAGAAATACAAACCATCAACAGTCATATACAAGTGATAAAATCACAAATAATAGGAGAAATGCAAATTAAACATCCGTCAGGTTCTAACTTAAATCCATCAGAATATCAAAAATGGCAGAAAGAAAGAAAAGAAAATGAAAATTATTAGAGAAGCTAGAAGAAAACAGACAAACTAATATGCTGTTGGTGGAGTTGTGAATTGGTTGAGCCATTCTGTAAAGCAATTTGGAACTATGCTCAAAATGCCAATAAATTGCATACTTTTTTTTAAAATTTATTTTTAATATGTTTAGTTTTCAGCATTGATTTTCACATGCGTTTGAATTACAGATTTTCTCCCCATTTCCACCCCCCCCCACTCCAAGATGGCGTACACTCTGGTTGCCCTGTTCCCCAGTCTGCCCTCCCCTCTGTCCCCCCATTCCCCTCCCATCCCCTTTCCTACTTTCTTGTAAGGCAAGATAAATCTCTATGCCCCATTGCCTGTGCATCTTATTTTCTAGTTGCATGAAAAAAAAAAACTTTTTTACTTTTGAACATCTATTT
>CM053622.1:615314388-615331035 GCA_028646595.1 Phalanger gymnotis | reverse complement strand
ATCTATCTATCTATCTATCTATCTATTTAAAGAATCTTTCTATTCTATTCTTTCCTTCAGACCAGGGATCTCCACTTACGGTAACTTGTGATACCTTGCTTGTCTCTACTCTGAATTTTGTGCTTTCATAAAAAAAAAGCAAGGTCAAGACCCTTGGTTTCAGAACTCTTGGCAAGGCTGTCACTGCTAGCCCAATAGAACAACATCTGCTTAGGATCACATAACTAGTAAGTGTCAGAGGCAATATTAGTTCTCATATCTTCCCAATGTGACACCAATAGGGTAGGTGGAAACAGAAATAATTATTTTTATTAGTGTATGTACCCCCTCCACCAGAGCAGGCCACTATTTCTATTCTCCTGAGTAGTATACTTTGTACAATGGGGAGAGAGGGCAAGGCATAGTGGTCAGAAAACTGGCCTCAGAGTTAGGAAAACCTAGGCACCGTCACATATTGACTTTGTAACCCTGGGTAAGTCACTTAATTCTCTAAGACCAAAGGTCGAATCAAAGTTTTAATCAGTGTTAGTAGAGGGAGGCTCTTCATCAGGGATCGTTAATAAAATCACAGGTCTGGTTCCAATATATACACCATAGGATTGCAGATTCATAGCAGAAGAAACTTTCAGAAAAATTGGTATAAAGCATTTCACCCCTAAAGCCTGAGAATCATTCTCCCACAAATACATAGTGTTGTGGAAAGAGTGGGCTCAAACTTCGAGCACAATGGTAGTGAGATATAAGGAATATGTGTGGCAAAGAGGTAACTTATAATTTCTGATACTTTTATCTTTTCATAAGTCTGTAGCTGGAACTCCTCTCCACCACCAGGAGTCATACTCTTTGAAGCCGTTTCTTTCCCCCTTCTCCTATCTTGCTTTAGGTAATTGTTTCTCTGTATCCATCTTTTGTTACCTCTCTGCTTCCAGCTAGAGATATTGTTTTCTTCTACTGATCCTATCTCTCTAATGACATGGCTATTGGTGGAGAGGTGGAAGGGAAAGAGAGAAAATATCTACCATCTGCTGCTTTATAGTTTATCCATATATTACTATATATGCATGATATATTTATATCATATGCATGATGCATTATATCATGACAAGTCATAGCATAAATTATCTTTACCTTTGTTGTTGAGGTGGTACATTGGAAAGAATACTAGATTTGGACCTGCATTCGAATTCCACTTGTCATTTATTTTGTGACTTAGACAAACCACTTGATATCTTTAAGTACCAATTTCTTCATGTGTAAAATAAAGGAGTTAGATCAAGTTCTAAATCCTTCCAGTTCTAAATCATTGCACAAGTTTAGACCCTACCTCCTGATCTAATGTGTATAGAAAAAGCCTGGTAGTGACAAATAAAATGAAGTTGAAAATATAGACTCCTGTATTATGGATGTAGTAAAATGTCTTACACAGGGAACAGGCAAGAGGAATGTTTTATAGTCAGTAGCTCCTTGTAGTAACATTCAAAAGATGATGAATATAATTTCCCCCCCAAAAATCTGAATCATAAAAGGGTCCTATTTAAGTTGGTCATGTGGCATATCTGCAAACACTTTCAGGGGCTTTCATGCCTTAATATAATCTTTTTTGAAAACCTGCTGGTATAGGAGATGGAAGATATTGTTTACTAAGCAAGAAAGGTTTGGAAGCCTTCATAATCCAACTGCTCTTTTCCTCTCACTGTATTATCTACCTCATTTCTCAATAACCCCAGACAGAGAACCAAAGGAAAAACTGAGATCATTTCAATCTGTCAGACATGCTGGGATGGGGGAGTAGGAGGTGTAGGGGGGGGTATAATGACTTTGCCTTACACCTTTGGTCCTTAGGTAAGGACTAAAGGGAAAAAGTGATTTTTCTAGAACCTACCACATATTTCTCAACCTATTTTCACATTTTTCTCTTAGTTTCAACCTTTAAAAAAAACATGCAATGCTGTAAAACTGCCAAATTAACCATTTTTTAAAAGTTTGAGTAGTTTATTTTCCAGTAGGATTCCCAGACATATGAATCATCAGAAAAGAGCCTATTGCATGGAGAATTTCTGGGAGTGGACAGTGTTGCTAAAGTTTAGTTAAAGTAGTGGGTCAGTTACAATCTAACTTTCAGTAAAGGCATTTAGGGAGGATTTTATTATAAGAAGCATTCAAATAGCTGAGATGAATATGTAGAGAATAAAACACAAGAAAAATCAGTTTGTATATTGTACCAAAGGAAACATTTACATATGGAAACTAAACAGGGCTATTTGGCTTTATAGTAATTGCTGTCATTTAGAAGTGATTAATTGCACATTTAAATCTTTGATGATTTCAAAGAGAGACACTGAATAGTCAAATTATCTTTGGTAGCTGAAAAATAATGCCTCAGAAAAAATGAACAAGGAAGCATAGAAGTGATTTTTCTCTGTAGCTTTGCCCCCCTCACCCCCAACCAGAGTTTAAAATGAAAACAAAAACATTGGTCCCCTTTAAGAAAAACATAGTATGAGCAGTGAAGGGTAATTGTCTCACTAAGCAGATCTAGGACCTCAGATGTCAATGCAAACAGATCAATTTCTGTGCAGGAAGGAGCAGAGTCAACCAAAATGATGGCAAGACTATATGGAATCAATTTATACCTGGCATGGAAACTAAGAGGATAACATTTCTTGTGCAAAATTTTTTCCATATTGGTTCCAGCGATTTATGTGTCATTAGTAACATCTGTGACAAAAACATCAGTTAAAGCAAGCCAGGAAAAAGAGAGAGAGAGAAAAAAAAAGCCATCTTGGCTAACCTATTTTATTACTTCATCTCCAGGGTTTGCCCTGTGCTGTTTTCCAGTAACATGGAGTCAGAAAGGGAGCTGGCCTAGGACCTGGGACATGCAGAATGTTCATGCTTTGTCTTTAACTTGGAGTTTGTTACAGGCATTCAGGTACTACGTCCTCAGCAGAAGGGAAGGTGATTTATTGTATGACTTCCTACATAAAAGCAGGCTGACTAAACAAAGCTGCAGTTTGCTTGCCTAGTTCAATCTATCTAGAATTATTTGCAAATGCTAAATATGTGGGCAAGAAGTGGTTCCTGCCCATTAGATGTGAAGGATGTCTAATTGCAACTTAACTCGTTCTATCAAAATAACAATTGCATGTCTATCACATTAGTTAGGGAGTTGAATTATTATAAAAATTCAAGGAAAAATGTGAGAGCTCACTTTTGTTTTTTTTCCCTTTTTAGATCAAATTAGCCCTTAATTGTTGATACCCAGTGTGAACCTGGGCTAATAGTCCACACTTTGGTAAAAGGTCCATCTCCCATGCCTATGAATGCCTGGTTGTTTCCTTTGAAAATATTATTTCAGACTTGACCTTTTCTTGATGCCAATACTTATGCTTCAAGAAATCTTATCTTTCTTCAAGACTTCACAAGAAGACCACCAGGTAGCAATTTTCAACATCTTGAATCAATAAGATGGTAAGTTTCAATATGCAATGAGAGTAAGAAAGTACATCAGCTGACTTTCCCATTTCAGCTGCCTGGGCCTGATGATGCAAACCTGTTGAATACTGGGCTGACCATTATCATAACTGTTTGACAGAGGCTATTGTTCTCACAATATCGAAATACTGTCTCTCAGAATGTCATAGGAGAAGGGGCAACAACGGTAATTATGAAATAGTTAAGGGCTGTCAATGGATCTATTGTCACTCATCATATATGAGAAATTAGCAAAAATTTCCTCACTTGATTACACTCAAGTTAAAGGGGAATAATCACCCATACTGGAAGGAGGAGTAACATTCTTCTGTACCCTTAAGTGGAAGAGGATATTCACATTCCCTCATCATTACTCATACATTGTTGGATTTTGTTTTTGTTGTTCATTCATTTCAGTAGTATCTGACTTCAGGACCACATTTGGGGTTTTCTTGGCAAAGATGCTTGAGTGGTTTGCCATTTATTTTTCCAGCTCATTTTACAGATGAGGAAACTGAGGCAAACAGGGTGAAATGACTTGCCCAGGGTCACACAGTACTAAGTGTCTGGGACAGATTTGAACTCAGGAAGATGAGTCTTCCTGATTCCAAGCCAGACACTCTATCCATTGGGCTACCCAGCTATGCAGCCATCATCGTTAGAAAGCATAATAGAAATTGCAAACACAACCAGGAGCAAGTGTTCGCGCGCACACACACACACACACACACACACACACACACACAAACACAAACACACACAAACACACACACACACCTCAAACACACATATACAGGAAAATATGTATACATGTTCATATATTTCTCTCATTGACAAAGATCCCTCAGTCTGAATGCAAGTTTCTAAAAACTTTGGGAAATCACACATTAGTATCTTAGTTACTCATGGCCCTAAGCAATGAAGCATGCATCTCCATTCTTTTGGTATCTTGAAATTTTTTTTTAGTGGGGAACAAAAATTATAGCTAATAGATTAATTCACAAAATGAAAAGTAATTAATTTTCTTCCCTTTGTCTATGAATAAGAACAGCAGGAGTGGGAGAAGGTATGAAGTTGGGAGAAGGGTGAAGTTCTTTTCTTCTTTGCTCACAATGGTTGAATGAGCTTAAATGTCATATTACATATTAAAATGATACCTGTTTGGGTCGTTCCCTTACTTGATTGTAAACTCTATGAGGGCAGTGATGGTACTTATTCTAAATTTTGTATTTCCCCAAGTACCATACATGTAGAAGGACCTTAATAAATGTATGTTTACTGAATGAAGAATAGTCAATTTCAGTAATTGGCCTGTTGATAAGAATTTTGCTTTTTCTATCTGTTATGTAGGACTCAAATCTTCTGATAAAAACTGAAGACTCAACCATGTTCCATTTCCAAAAAAAAAAATCCTTAAAATCTGAATATGAAGACAATGCTTTCAAGGTAAAGAAGCTACTGCTACCACCAGAAAAAAAAAATAAAAAACACTACAGGGGGAGTATTACAATCCTAAATAACTATCAGAGCTGCCACAGGAAAACTTGACTAACTTGAAACAGATTGCAGATCTTGCCAACATTACCATACTTGCCAAGAATATTAAACTCCAAGAAGTTTGCTAATGGGCCTAGTTGAAAATTATCTTGAAGCTTTCTATCTATAGGAACAAACTTACCTCCCAACCTACGAATAATGCTTAACTTTGATCTACATTTTATAATTGGGGAAATTCCATTGGAATTATAAACATGCAATCAAGATACTGAGCTGGTTAGAATTGAAGCCACTGATAACTGCTGATATTTTAATGTTATATTTCAAAGAACGTTATTTTTATCTATTGTTTATTAAAATTGTGAAGCTTCCCCATTTTCTATCTTTGGAATACTTCCTAGTAATAATAGACAGACTTAGAGGAAATGGTGGAAGAAAGCGTGGCTGCTCAGAGCCGGACATCTGAAAGGGAGATTACAATAAATTGGATCCAAGTTTTGACTTATGCATGTTTAAAATTATACTTTTTAACACCTACAAATTGAAATAGTATCTTCTACAAACTTTTCCCTCCAAGTGATGCCTATGCACAACCCTGTGCTTTGAAATTTGCCTGTAGGAAATGGTTCCAGTTAGTAAATCTGTCTTTTACAGGGAAAAATTTACAAGGAACAATGCATCTAAAGAACAAAACAAAACTTCCTTCTTAAAAAAATAGTTCAAGTGAGAATGTGTTGCTCTCAATTTATTTTTCCTGATTTCTGTACTATGATTTTTAAAATAATGCTCCTGAATATTGATCTGAATACAAGGCTATTCCAGAGCTAAAGAAGGTCACTTTTATATCCCTTTCTTTTGATGTGTAATAAGGTAAGGAATAAGGGAAGATACAAGTTGTTTGATCTGGATATATTTGGTAGGAATTTGTATTCTGCTTGTCCACAAATAGAGTAAAACCATGGTGTGTCAGAGCAAGAGATGACGTGAAAATTCTATCTCCCTTCCAGCAGCAACCTCTCCATGACCAAGCTGGAAAATCTGGATGCCATGTTTGAAAAACAAAACATATCCCTTGGAGAAGACTTGTGTAGCTACAGGATTAAGCTCATGAAGGTATTTTCTCTTGTAAGGAAATAACAATAACTAAATTTATAAAGAAGTTTAAGGTTTACAAAGTTTTTAAAAATTTGTTTTTAAATCTTTGAGTTCCAAATTCTCTCCCTTACTCCCTCCTTACTCCTCTATCCCTCATTGAGAAGGGAAATAATTCCATATAGGTTATATATTGCAAAGTACTTTAAATCCATTTTCCCATTTAATCCTCACAGAATCACAGAAGGTGCAAGTTTGAAGAGGCCTCAGTAGTCATCTAATTTAACTCATACAAGAAAGGAATTTCCAGTATATGATACTTGACAAATGCTTAACCAACAACTCTGGGAGCTAGGCATGTCATTTCCTTCAATTGTGGAAAATGAGAAGAATACTCCACAGACCTTAGAAGAGTGAACTACAGTTATCCCTTCCACATCACAATTTTCCCTATTGTGGTTTAGATATATTGTGGGTTGGCATAAGAAATTAAATGGGAATTTTGGGGGAGCCACAGATAATACGTGAAGGCCAGCAGATGTAACAGAAAATATTTATAAACTCAGAAACGCATTACATATATATATATGTGTGTGTGTATATATATATGTGTGTGTGTGTATATATATGTATATATATATATATATACATACATACATATGTATAGTATTGTATAATATCAACCCAAATTTTACAGAAAGGTACTCTAAAAATCCCCAAAAAGAAAAAGAAAAAATTCAGATTTCTTCTCTGTTACAAAGGGAGGATCAAAAAATTTTACACGTTTTTCCAGATCTTGGGGGAACCATGACCCTAATCCATGCCATGTGGAAATGATAACTGTATGTGTTTCTTCTAGTGCCACAAGGTCATCCATGGGTCTGAATGTTCGTTCTGCTCATAAGAAATGAAGCAACCCACACAAGGATCCTAGGAATGTAGATTTTCCCACAAGCCAGCACTGTTTTGAACTCAGTAAGACAAAGGGAGGTCGGGCCCTTTAAAAATATGCCAAGCTATATCACCTCACACCTGTAAGATTGGCTACTGTGACAGAAAAGGAAAGTGATAAATGTTGGAGAAGATGTGGGAAAATTGGGACACCGATGCATTGTTGGTAAAGTTGTGAATTGATCCAAGCATTCTGGAGAGCAATTTGGAACTATGCCCAAAGGGCAATCAAACTGTGCATATCTTTTTGTCCAGTAATACCACTACTAGGTCTATATCCCAAAGAGATCATAAAAAAGAAAAAAGGACCTACATGTGCAAAAATATTATAGCAGCCCTTTTCATGGTGGCAAAATACTGGAAATTGAGGGGATGCCTGTCAATTTGGGGATGGCTGAAAAAGCTGTGGTATATGAATGTAATGGAATACTATTGTGCAATAAGAAATGACAAACAGGCAGATTTCGGAAAAACCTAGAAAGATTTGTATGAACTGATGTAAAGTGAAAGGAACAGAACAAGGAAAACATTGTACACAGTATCAACAACATTATGTGATGATCAACTATGAAAGACTCAGCTGTTCTCAGCAACACAATGATCTAGGACAAATATAAAGGAATCATGAAGGAAAATGCAATTCACATCCAGATAAAGAGCTATTGGACTCTGAATGCAGATGAAAGCATAGTTTTTTCACTTGCTTTATTTTTTTTCATGTATTTTTTTTCTTTTGATCATTTTCTTCCTTTACAACTGTGACTAATGTGGAAATATGTTTTACACAATAGCACATTTATAACCTATATCAAATTAACTACTATTTTAGGAAGAGGGGAGGGAGCAAGGGAGAAAAATTTGGAAATCAAAGTCTTGTAAAACTGAATGCTAAAAATTGTCTTGACGTGTAATTGGAAAAAACATACTGCTATTTAAAATGTCAAAAATTGTTTTAACATGTAATTGGGGAAAAATAAAATATATTAAATAAAAAAGAAATCTGCTTACCAAGTACATGTTAGACCCTGCCAAAGACAGGGATATCCTTCTACATCCCATATTTTAGGTTACAGTAGTTACTTCCTCATCATGTTCTAATCACTTCTACTTCAACAGCCAACTCTTCCTTGTTGGTAGAGTCAGGTAGAGAATAGTATTTGGTTCTTTCACCTTTTGAAGGATGATATTACCATCAAGGCAAATCAAATACTTATAGGCTGCTTTGTTTTGTGGCACAGACAGCTTCTGCCGATAGCTGAAGTTTGGTTAATTGAAGTCTTCGTATTCAACCTGTTCCAAAGCCTTCCAACTGTACTCTTATCCATTCTTATACCTTTGCTTTTTATCCACAAAAATATCATGAGAAACATTGTCAAATACTTGCTCAAAATTCAAATGTACTATATACGGCCAGAGCATTCCCTGACTTTATTTGTCTAATAACATTTGCAACATTGGAAACAAGTACAGTCTGGCATGATCCCTGTTAAGTGAATATGCGTTGGTTTAGAGCAAACATCTGTTTCCTTTTCTAAATATTCATAAATGATCCTTTTACTTACTAGGAATCCAAATGAAGCTCATGCACCTATAATTTGAAATATATGCCTTCTTCTCCTTTTTGAAAACCAGAACAGCTTTTGCTTACATCCAGACTTGCAGCATTTCTGTTAATTGAGAATCGGGGATCCTGATTTTTCCCACTGAATGCATATTCTTTAGCCTTGATCATGAGTCCAATGTTTCTGACCCTGTTGGATAATAGACTCCAATTCCTGATTACTTCCTTGGACTGAGTATTTTGATCCTTCAATATTCCATGGGGAAAATATCTCCTCCCTGAGTTATATGGTGGGTAACTTCTGCCAAATACATATTTATTACAACACAGAAACTGTGGAGGTAAAAGTCTAAGTTTTATTATTATGCTCAAACATAGGTTTGTGCCTCAGAGAAAACTTTACAATTATGAAAATTCTGACAAGGCTTTTTATAGACAAAAATCACATTAAAGTGACAGAAAAATAATTCATTTATATATAAAAATCTTGTAACATTCCTCTTTGTCCAGGACTGTTCAAGAAAAGATAGATACATAACTCCATACTTCCTTTAATGTTATGAAAGTTGAACAAATTTAGTTAAAGAGTATTGTTATGGTTATTAGGGTGGGACTTATTTTGCTGTCCTCTTTTGGAATGCTAAGGCCATCAAGTGCCTTTAATGAGTCTTGCCTTTGTTTGAATGCAGCAGGTGAAGTGGGACTCTTTTGTCTTTTGTTTTGGAGTGCTTCTCAGCACTGAGGTAATCAAGAGCCCCAGGGCCCTGAAACACCTATACAAGATCTGAGGTTGGCATTTTGTTTTAGGGGCACACTCATTGGTGATTTGGCCAGATGAGACTCCAGGTAGCCTTTGGAGCCCCACCCTCCCACTCCCCATACCCCACCCCTGCTTCGAAAAACCCGAATGCTGTTGCTTCTCTCTCTGGTAACTATGTATGTATTGCTATGCATAGACTGGTTTGTGTTATTTGCTCTGTTTATATAATGTATGCTTGTAATTTCTGTCTGTATACTCTCTGAGGTTCAGGGTGCTGGCTTTTCCCTCTGAACTAAATGAATGATACATATGTTTAATTAAAGTAAGATTGTTAACCCCTTAAAGTTGCTTTCCTTAGAAAAGCACGTCAAAGGACCTATGCTAGCAGCCTTCCTGTGTGCTGGTGTTATTGGCCTTGCACAGCCACAGTAGTGGCAAGCACCATTGTTGTGACAAGTATTAATCTCTTATATCACCTAAGAAAACAAACTTTATCCAACAAACTCTAGGTAAACTAGGTCAGGTTACAGGTTAAACTACATTTAGAAGATTCACAAATAGACTGATTGAGGAAGAAGTTTTACATGTTGTTGAGGAGTTAGAGACAGTTGAGATTCTTCCTCTGTCTTCTTATCTAAGGAATATTTAAAGCTCCTAAGTAAAATTTCACTTCCTCTGGGACAGATTTTGGTCATGTTAGTTTAATATTAAGAGAAACTTTTAGTCAAACAAAAATTGCAGGAGGAATGTCTCTGACTCCTGAATAATAAAAGGAAAATAAAAAATTGCCACAGTAAGTACATCCCAGTTTTGATTTACTAAGCAATGTAGGCAGAATCCATGCCCCTTCCCCTGAAAAATACCAAGTATTATGAATTACTACATAGATATAATGAGAAAACTGTGCACATTTTAGACATTTAACAGGCTGTCTTAACAAACTCTGACTTCACTGACCTTCAGTGGAGCAGGCCACAACTGGGGCTTTGCTTCTGACTTCACTGAAATTCCAGGCTTTAAAAATGATCTAAGGCAGGGCTTCTTAAACTTTTTCTACTCACAACCCCTTCAGCATTTCTTAAACTGTGGGTCATGACCCCATATGGGGTATCTTTAGTTTAAAGAATGGATAGATGAGGACCCTGGCAAGAGAACCATGTTGAACTATTCAAAACCAACGAAGTGTCAATCCACTTGGTAAGGGGACTATTAATAACAAATGAAGCCATTGTTATAGTTGAATTTAGCTAAACAGAATAGAGAAAACAATGAACTCTTTAGAAGGTACATTTGAAATATTCAGCCTTTTAAGTTTGTCTTTGATGCCTTTGAAAGGCAGAGAAATAGTTCTTCAAAGGTTGAACTTTAGATTAGCTGGAATGGAGAGCAAATAGACATAATGTTTTTGTATAGCTATAATTATTTCCTCAAAATTAGCAGTCTACTTGGCCCACTTAAAAATTTGTTATTTTTTACATTTGAGAGCAAAGATACCTACGTTAATATTTACATAAATATGTTCTTATTGCTAACCTGTGCCCATTTGTTATGTATGTATATATATATATATTTATTTATCAATAGATAGATGGATGTATACACAGATCAACTTATCAGCTCGGTGTTTTGTATTTTTATTTCTTTACTTTTATAACCGTATCCTTCCATTTAAGGAGAGAGCTCAGTCCAGACATCTCATTTCTTACCTGGCTGCAATTTGGGGGACTTTTCTGACTAATTTCACCATACCTCAGGAAGCTCATTACTGAGATAACCTCATCATTCTGTAGGATCTCAGTAGCCTCAGTACTCCACCTAATCATCTTCTGTTGCTCCGATTAGAGGGCAGATCATGAACTCCAAACATTCAGTTAAGGAGAAAGCTCAGCTCAGACAGCCCATTTCTCACTACTTTAAGACTTCTCTGACTTCTCTTTCTCCTCCCCTCCACACCCTTTTCGGCTTCCTTTTGTGTTTTGTCTTCCTCCATGAGATCATAAGCTCCTTCTGAGTAGGGACTGTCTCTTTTCATATGTGTATTCCCGGTGCTTAGCACTGTTTTAGCTTATGGTAGTCGCTTAATAAATGTTTATTGACTGTTGACTACATTCCTATTCCAATTCTTACCCATTTTGTGGGTTTTAAGGCTATCTCTTCTTCCTTCCATATAAGTGCATATCCTCTCAATTGACATCTGCCTTACACAACTAATTGTGATGTTAAGAAGTCAGCATATATTCTTTTTTTTGGTTTATTTTTCGGAGTGGGGAGGCAGGGCAATCGGGGTTAAGTGACTTGCCCAAGGTCACACAGCTAGTGTGTCAAGTGTCTGAGGCCGAATTTGAACTCAGGTCCTCCTGACTCCAGGGCTGGTGCTCTCCTCACTCTACTACCTAGCTACCCCCAGAATACCTTCTTATCTTGTTGGCTCTCCTCTGTATCTCTGACTAATCCAGTGATATTTCTCTTGTGTTCAATACCACGTTCTTCTAATCCCTGCTGCAGAATGGTCATATAGTATCTCCTAGAAACAAGAGTTTGGTAGCTTTCCACTGGTACATAGCTCTCTTTTAATAAACACTTTATTTTGATGATGGATGAACATGAATTAGTGGAAAACTATCATAAGCAACAGCAGGGAACAGAGGATCAAAACTGGTGACCTTTGAAATCCATTCTTAGTACCGCAAATTATAAGATATCTTTTTGTTCCTGAGAATACAGTCACTCATAGGAGTCTATGTGGCTGTCAGATTTTTAATATTTTCCAAATTCCTCTATAGCAAAGAATAAAAAGCAGCTCTGTCTCTTTTAGGGAGTTATGAAGTCAGATAGGGCTCCTGGCCAGCAAGACGGTATAAGATGCTATTATAATTAACAGCATGCAACCCATTATTCTGGGAAGCAAATGAATGAATCAGAAACCCCTCTGGAGAGAAAATGTTAAATGTCATCCCCTAGCAAAATGATTGCCCAAAACATGATACAAAAAGATACTCATGTGATCAATGCCAAGCAGTGGTAAACTCACTCAAGAATTAATGTTAAGAATCGGCCAGTTAAAACAAGAAGCATTCTTTTAACTCAGATCACACCTTTTATAAACTCATCTATTACAAGCAATTCTAAGCTAGTGATAAATAGAAATGAGTAAAAGCTGGGATTTAAATTTCATTTGGAAATAAAGAAATATGGTTATTTCTACAATGATAGAAGTCGAGGATATTAACAATATTTTTTCCTCTCCCCCTTTAGAAACATTTATGGTTCCTTTTAAACTTACTTTTTCTACTCTAAGGAAAATTTCTTATTCTGTGTAACAGAAAGTATAGAGCATCTATTAATTTAAGCAAGTGAGAAAATGCGTGAAATATGTTACTGTTATTATTCTTTCACTAAAGTTCTCTTCTGATGCCACATCATGGTGTAGAGGTGAAGGAGCTGACCTGACCTTTCAAAGGCAAGCTCTGTTAGACTCTACTTTGAGTTCCGAAATGTTCATCACCAAGTTGGCTGTGGGTAGGATGATGGCATTTTCAGCCTTGGCTAACTATAGTTATCTATTTATCTGTCATCTGTCTCTATAGATTTCCATCCAATTACTTATCAGAGACTGTATATCATATATTATTCATCCACTTATTTTTTATTGTGTATGTAGTAAGGCCAGTAAAACCTCTTACGGAGTCTATTAAGTTAGAAAGGTTTCAAGTGTAGGCCCAGTTATAGATTCTATATCTCTTGTTCATGGACCAGCCTATCATTGTAATGACAACTCATTATGTTAGCTGAGGATGAAAGCTTTTTTTGTCCATAGATGCTCTTGAAAACCATCCACTGATTTATAAAAAATGTGTGTGTATGTAGATACGTATACATGTATGTATGCATACACACACATATATGTATATATACACACACATATGTGTGTATGTGTGTGTATATAAATAGTGAACCTTCATTAATGAAATGATCCTTAAAATATTTAAGTGCCCAACATTACTGAACACTCCAGTTACTATATAAGGTGTCCCAAAAGTTTAGTGCAGTTTTAAGCTATTATAGCTTAAAACCAAACTAAGACTTCAAAGTGTGTGTGTGTGTGTGTGTGTGTGTGTGTGTGTGTGTGTGTGTGTGTGGTGTGCATGTGTTGGGGTAGGGGGAGGATCTTGTATGTATCTAGTTGGTATAGCATCTGATTTATTTTGCAAAGGCAGAATACTTTTTTTAAATGATAGAGGCATACAGGTCAAGTTACACCATAACAGATATTGTTATATCTCATCCTCTAATTTTTCAAATTGTCACAGTCATTCATCCATCATAGATATACTTCAGTATTTCTTTTTAAATCTATGGATCAGTTAAGGTGACAATTCCTAATATCAATGTAGATCATTGGTCCTCTGTGACTTAGCTAATAGTTTTCATGAGTTACTACGGCAAAAAATAATTCTTGCAGTGTTCAATATTCAACAACATTCATTTTACAGCTTGTATTGTTGCACCATTTTTAGTGCTGCGGGTATGCATGTCCTTAAAAGTACAGACTGTCAGCTCATATCTTCCACATGAATCATTGTTTTGATTATTTTGCCCTTAAACATATTTTCAAACACAAATTTATTTCCCCTACATGTATATCATTTCACAGACTGATAAAGTCTTTCTATGCAATCCTAGGTTAATTCATCTACTGTTTAATTATATTTAATTGCAACTATTCAAATACCAAGCAGAATAGAAGCTCTCATCACGTAAATCAACCAACAATCATTTATTATATTAAGCTCTTACTACATGCTAAGTGATAGATGATTCTAATTTTAAAATTTATTTAAAATACAATTTCTGCTCGATTGTTTTCTCAGAATAAATGTGAATAAAAATTTTACAAGAGAAGGATGATTAATTGAACTCTCTCATAGGATCTACTACCACGAACAGGACATTAATGCTACTAAGTAACAATACCTGTTAACAGCTAATTTTTAAGAGCACTGATATTCTTTCAAATTCCTGTTCCCTGAAGGCACCATTTAGCTTTCCTTTAAAATTTCACTGCATCCAGTTGAATATTTTCTAAACTGAGTGTGCTCAATAAACATCCTCATTGGCTGACAGTGTATATATATGGTATAGTATATGGTAGGAGTATACATAAGCATAAAATACTAGGGGTTTGCCTAGAGACAATAGACAGTTCAATTGGTATGACTTCTTTAAGGAATGATTTCTGCATATGGGCTAAACAAAAAACACCTAGACAAAACTGTTCTTTGCCTTAATCAAATTCTTTCTAGGATAATAATAATTTGTTCATACATTATATCCTCTCTCTCTAATTAGATTGTAAGTGCCTTGAATATAGGGACTTAGGTTCCCACCCATTTTTTATCCCCAAAATTTAACACAGTGGCATACACATAGATTTCTTAATCAGCGTTTGTTGAATTAAGTTGTGTCTGAAAAGATCAATCACTATAAAACCCATTAATTCGATTTATCGCTTCACTTCTATTCTCAATTTTTTATTTATTTGAAGATCTTAATTAGTTAAGGACACTCATGCTATGCATAAGCAATAAAAAGGTGATAGATAAGGGATCTGAGAAGTCATTCTATCCAAACTCGTTTTTTGACAATTGAGGTAGGAGGTAAAGTAGGGGCAGTGGAAAGAATGCTGAATTTGAAGTCAAAGGATTTGTGTTCAAATCCCAGCTCTAGCACTTACTAGTTTTGCAATCTTGGGCAAATCACTGAACCTTTTGGTGTAGTTTTTTTTTCTTCTTCTGTAAAATGAGGGAGGGGACAAGGGTGTGTTGAAACCAGTTCTAACAAGTTTGCTCCTTGATTGAATTTTTATAGTTTCATTCTAAGCATTTATCTCAGTTATGGGCAATTGCTCCAAATCAGGGCTTGATTTATTGTCTAAGCTTGAAACAGTTTTAATTAATTCAGATTAAATTTAAAAGTGTGCATAAATCCTCCTCTTTTCCCTCTTCCCTATGCTAGCAGCTAAACATTTACCAGCACATGCCTATTTTGCCGTAGAAATATTGATTGAGCTCAACACAGTGCAGTAAAGGGCTTGGTATGAAGTTATCACCAAGTGGAGGCCTGGTGACTACAGGTGAGCAACAATAACAGGCATTTGTATAGCATTTTAAAGTTTTCAAATCCATTTATATCCATTACTTAATTTGAACCTCACAGCACTAACAAGAGGACTTCCTTCCAATTTGAAATCTGTAATTCTATGGAACAGAGTATATAAATGGCTTGCCCTGAGTCACATGGGTAATAATTCGCACAGTTGGGATTTGAACTTGGTAGCCCTGACTGCAAATTTAGTGATTTATCCATTACAAAATAAGAACCTCCAAGCTTGAATTTCACACATTCTTAACAGGGATTGAGGCTTATAGAAAAATTTCATTCACTGACACTATAGATGTAATCAAGCTATGAAGTCTTTCTTCAGCTTATAAATAACTTTCTTTAAATTTTTTTTATTTAATATGTTTAGTTTTGAGCATTGATTTTCACAGGACTTTGAATTACAAATTTTCTCCCCATTTCTACCCCCCTCACTCCAAGATGGCGTATATTCTGGTCACCCTGTTCCCCAGTCAGCTTTCCCTTTTGTCACCCCACTCCCCTCCCATCCCCTTTTCCCTTCCTTTCTTGTAGGGCAAGATAAATTTCTGTCCCCCATTGCCTGTGTTTCTTATTTTCTACTTGCATGAATTTTTTTGTTTTTGTTTTCGAACATCTATTTTTTAAAACTTTGACTTCCAAATTCTCTCCCCTCTTCCCTTCCTACCCACGCTCCCTAAGAAGTCAAGCAATTCAACATGGGCCACATATGTATCATTATGTGTAACTCTTCCACAATACTCATGTTGTGAAAGACTAATTAGATTTTGCTTCTTCCTAATATATCCCCCTTTATTGAATTTTCCCCCTTGACCCTGTCTCTTTTCGAAAGTGTTTGTTTTTGATTATCTTCATCCCCATCTGCCCTCCCTTTCATCATCCCCCCCCCTTTTTTTTTTATCTTCTTCCTCCTTCTTTCCTGTGTGGTAAGATACGCAACTAAGTATGTATGGCATTCCCTCTTCAGGTCACATCAGATGAGGGCAAGATTCGCTCATTCCCCCTCATCTGTCTTCTCTTCTCTTATTCCTCTCTCATCCCTTATTCATCTTCACCGCATCCTATGCCCCCCCTCCCTCTGTGTGTGTGTATATATATATATACATATACACATACACACATATATATATGTACACACATACACACATATATA
>CM053622.1:615286163-615313888 GCA_028646595.1 Phalanger gymnotis | reverse complement strand
GAACCCCCTACCCGGACTGGGCTTAAATCTTCAGCAGGCTCTTCACTCCTGCTCTGATCAGCCACTTAATTCCTCCCACCAGGTGGGCCTGGGGCCATAAGCAACTGCAGCCATAGTTCTAAAGCTGCCCCACCTCTGCTGCCGCAGGGGCAGTGGCCGAACCGCAAACTCAGTCCCGCAGCTTTTCCCACTAACCTTCTCTGATGTCTTTGCTCTTTGCGGGTTGAGAGGTCTGGTGGATGCCACAGCTCAGTAATTCAGGATGCCTGGGCACTCTCCACTCGGCTCCTGGTCTCCTCGGTCTGGGGTCTGGTCAGCCCACGCCACGCACGCTGTGCTCTGCTGGGCTCAGCTCCACTCCCCTCAGCTGGGAGCTGGGAGCTCTGTGCATAACAGACCTTACCCAGAGACCATCCAGGCTGTCCTGGGTTGGAGCCCTGATTCCCTCTGTTATTTTGTGGGTTCTGCAGCTCTAGAATTTGTTCAGAGCCATTTTTTACATGTGTTTGGAGGGACTTGGGGGAGAGCTTAAGCAAGTCCCTGCTTTCCAGCTGCCATCTTTGCTCTGCCCCTCACTTTTTCTATTTCTTTTAGTTTTCCCAGTAAGTAGAGGTTGATATTGCAAATAATCTAGTACAAGGCTCAATACATTGTGTAAGTGTTTTTGTACATGTTGTTATAAATTTATTAAAATAATTTAAATACACACACATAAACTCACATGCACACATACAGGAACACAGAATAAGGCATCTAGCTTATTTAAGATTGTTAGAAAATAGTCTATTCTGTTTTAGTATCTAACCAAGGAAGTAGTTTACAGTATTTGATGATAATTAGCAAATTGGACAAATCAGAATGGATTAGCTACTGACAAGTTATTTTGAATGAGATTTTTATTAGTATTTGTGACCCTACATAAAAATTCAGGTTTATATATCCACCAACGTCAACTCGTTAGTATGGTATGGACATATTACTTTAAACCATGATAATATTTCCTGAACCTTTTCATAAACCTCAGCATTTGAACAGTTATAGCCATACTTTGCTTCATAATATGATCAACTGGAATCCTGTCTCCAAAATCACTGTGGCTTTAACAACCAATGTAGTGGGGATCACTTAAATCTGAGAGGGACGAATGAAACAGAAGAGAAACAAACATCCCCAGGCCTGTTTCCCAGAGCATGGGAAAAAGGTGGGGGAAATATTCCCCCCTCTTATTTTAGTTTATGGTATTCATTCTGTGGGTAAACTGTGATGTTCACTCTCTGGACCCAGAGGAAAGAGTAGGTAGGAAAAGAGAAAGACTATCCAAGTTTGGCGGTTTTTAAAAATTGGTCTGGTTATGTAGCCAATTAAAGGAGTATACACCCACTTGTGTGGTAGAAAAACACAGGATGCAGGATGCCTCCAGGTTAGCGATTTGATCATCCCCAGGACAAGCTCCTTACTACTACTGTAAGGATTATTTTTCTATTGGAAACTAAGTCATCAAAGACGTAAAGCTTAATCTGAAGGTAGTTCTACAGGTTTAAGAATAAAAGATGGTGACAGCAAGAAAACAAAAAGTACTCCAATAGAACTAAGTTCCAGGACTTCCTAGTAGAAGAAAAAAAAGATTTCCAGCTTCATTTATGGATGTTGTGACCACAAAATAGCACAAAAAAGCCAACAATTAGGAAGGTGACTTTTTTGAAGAACAGAAACAGAAGATTATGTGAAGACCAAATTGACAAAACTTGGTCACTTGTTGGATATGGAGTGTGGTGAGTGACAGTAGAGTCAAGGATGACATTGAGGTAAACCTGAGTTACTGGAAGGGTAGTAAAGAGAAAAGAAAAGAGGACCCAGGACAGGGTCTTGTGGTATATCCATGTATGAAGGCTGGTCCTGGATAAAGAATCGGCAAAGAAAACTGAGAAAAGTTGATCAGACAATTTGGAGGGAAACCTTGAGCAAGAAATGTCAGGGAAATTTCAACACAATAAACTGTCTAGGAAAGGGAGGGTAAACAGTATCAAACTCTACAAAGAGGAAAGAAAGACAAGGCCTAAGAAAAAAGATTTCATATTTAGACATTAAATTATAATTAGTGCTTTTGAGAAAAGCAATTTTAGTTCAGTGATAAGGTCAAACTCAGACAGCTAAGGTTTGAAAGTAAACTAGAAATTAATAAGGGGGGCAAGAAGTATATATACTTTTTCTCTAAAACTGTAAAAAGACAGCTGTAGACCAACAATCGAGAAGATAGTATGATCAAATGGAGGTTTTTTTAAGATGTAGGAGATGAGGGCATGTTTTAGGCAACAGAAAATGAACCGTTAGGTAGAGAGAGATAGAAAATTTAGAGAGATTCATGCAGCTAAGCTATTACTCATATAGGAGGACTATACATCCCACAAACTAACATAGTAAAGAAATAGCTTCACGATAGTCCATATGAGCAAGATACTTATGCCTTAACAGGTAACTAAATACAAAACAATAACTCTGTGAAAAACAGCAATAGTGTCCTAAACATTAGGAATCTTATCATAATAGTCTCTCTGATTTTATATAATATGTAGACACACAAAATTTTAATCAGGCTGATATTTTCTCTATTTTCTGACCTGAATATTGTGGATTTCAACCAAGAGATACAAATGGGGAGAGGGGGAAAGATGAATGCACACAAATCAAAGAATAGGGGTGGAAATAAGGCGGACAAAATGATCTTGTAGTATCGTTACAATATAAAAAGCCTCCCAGATATGCTTATGGTTTCCTAATTTCCATCACTGATTCTCCAGCTACTCCTAAGGTGCAATGCTTTGTCTCATATTGGCGTGTGCCACATGGCATTGCCAAAGCCAGTGTCATTTCACAATAATGATACTGATACTGATAATACAATAACAAATATGCCTTGTCAAACAAAACAAATTCTCACATTGGCCGTGTCCACAAATGTGTGTTTCCTTCTGTATATTAACCTATCTCCGGTCTGGCAGGAGGTTGGCAGCATTCTTCGATATCAGTCTTCTGGAATCATGCTTGGTTGTTGCATTGATCAGAGTTCCTAAGTCTTTCAAAACAATTCATTTTTACAATGTTGTTGGCATAGTATAATTGTGAGGCTAGAGGCTGACTTAAAAGTTGTTTGTCCTACCATGTGGGCAGAAGGAGTCTTTTTTCATAATTTAGAGGAATATTATTATAAACTTAACTTTCCTCTCCCTACTAATGAATAGGTTGGCATGGAAGGAATACTGTTGGATATAGGAATAAAATATGGTGAACATATATGACAGCATCTTTCTCCAAACTTTTAAAACCAAATTAAAACCTTAACTTTCAGGTCATACAAATTCAATCAGATATATATATATATATATATATATATATATATATATATATATATATATATATATATATATTAAGTATCTACAATAGAGAGCTATTTGAGGAAATAGGGGAAAAATTGAGGTAAGATATGGTCCTTGTCATAGTTTAGTAAGGTGATAAGAAATGTATGTAGTTATGTAATGAGGGTCTGGCATGTGTACAGACCCATCAGTTTGCTAAGAAGGCATCATCCACAGAGAGGCCACTAATCAGTTGCCTCAGGGAGAATTATGAGGTCTATAGTATGTGTGAACATTCTGTGCTAGTTTACCATGTAGTTAGAAAGAGTTGTTTTTTCAATTTATTGCAAAGCTCAACTTGTTGGTATCTTCAAAAATGGCCCACAACAGCACCTTGTAGAGCCTTTTGTTGCATTCCTGTCTGAGGGAGCAAGGTGACTCCTTCATTAATGGCTTCCTCTGAAAGAACTCTGTTGTTAAGGGAAAAAGCTATGGGACCTTCCTCAATAAGCCCCTTGAGGCATATAGCCCCTGGGCAAACAAGTCTGGGTCTCTGGTCTTTTACTCATTCTTTTTGATTCTAGGTTTAGGGAGTAGAGTATCCTAATTGGACTGGAAGGATGAACCATGGGGATTTGAGAGTTCACGAATCTACTCAGTGTTACCATTAGCCCAGCAACCTGAGGAGCAAGATTCTGTTGGGATTCCAGCCCAATAGAATTTGGTAGAAATGCTTCTTTTGAATATGAACTTTGTGGGAATGCCCTACCTCAAGAGACTAAGGTGATATGGGGGGGGGGAGGCAAGGCAAGTTATGGTCTCTGAAGTTTATACTTTGTTACAGTTATATTTTTGAAGAAAATATTCTTTTATAAAAACTATCCCATGTTAAGTGGTTAAATGGAATAAGGTTGCCAGTTACTGGATCCCTAAAAATGAAGAAAGGGCGAAGAGCATAGCTGGTGGGAAGTCAAGTTGATGGCAGTAGAGATATAGTCACCTCCACCTTCTCAGGATACCTGAGAACCCTGGGAGAGTAGATGTAACAAATGAGACCAGAGTCGACCATGATCAACATAGAGCCAGTGGACCAAGAGCTGGATTTGTAATCTGGAAGAAGTGAGTTCAAGTCTTGCCTTTGACACACCCTTAACAGTAGTACAAAATAACGTATAACAAGTACATTAGTTGTGGCAAACGTAGTGGTGTATAGTTTCAGGTGTAGGTGTAGGTGTAGATGTAGGTGTAGGTGTAGGTGTAGTTGTTTCAGTTGTATCTGACTCTTTATGACCCCATTTGTGTTTTCTTGGCAAAAATACCGTTTGCATTTCCATCTCCAGCTCATTTTACATACAAGGAAACTGAGGCAAAGAGGGTTAAGTGACTTGATCAAAGTCACAGCTAGGAAGTGTCTGAGGCCAGATTCGAACTCAGGAAAATGAGTCTTTTTGACTCCAGGCTGGGCATTCTTTCCATATGCACCACTCAGTTGCCCTGTAAGGTTAGAGGGAAAACTTTACTGTCAAAGTAGGGGTCAAAAGGGAAGACATTGTGGAAGAGAGAGCTTTTGAATTGGGTTTTAAAAATATGAGGAGTTCAACAAACAAAGAAAGGTAAGGAGAGGGAATAGCATTAACAAAGACACAGAGGTAGGAAAGCTTGGGATGAGTTTAAAGATCAGACAGTAGTCTGGTTGTGCTGGGGTATGAGGATAGTGGTATGACCTAAGGCTACAAAGGAGGAGTGACCCTGGACAGCAGGGATAAGTTAATTAGTGTTTTTCAACATGATATATTGCAAAGTTGTCAAACTTACCTGGGTCACAACCTGCAAAACTCCCAAATACAGTCTGAACCACATTAAAATATAATTGAGAAATGTTTAAGGTGATAAATAAATTGATTTTCTAAGTCAATATGTGACCTGCAGGGATCTGATTCTTTTGAATTGGACACCACTTGGGTAAATAATGGAACCTTAGATTTGGAATCAGAAGGGCTCAAATCCCAGCTCTGTTGTCTGACCTCAAACAAGCTGCTTACTTCTAATAGCCTTACGTTCCACTTCCATAAAATGGGGATAATAATACTTAAAATAAAGGATTATCGTGAAGATCATAGAAAATATAGGTAAAGCACAGTGCAAATAACCAAGCACTATTTAAATGTGAGTTTCCAGTATGATACTTTGAAGACATAAGAGTTAACATGGGGCAAAATTTTTTTTGTTTGGTCCAGACTTGTGATTTTCTTGATATGGGAAACTCCTAGACTGCCTGAGAGGAAACCCCTACCAAAACAGCAACTGTATGCAACTTCTGTTCTCAGGCAGTTGTCTTGTTTGTGGACAAGGAACTTGCTGTAGGGGATGGGGTGGGGGTGTGGTGGGGAGCTCACAAAGCCATTAAGTGTAAAAGGTGGAGTGTAAAACCAGGTCTTCTCGACTCCAAAACCAACCCTTGGAGCATGGGTTCTCTATCTACTTTATCACCGTTTGAAGCCTAGACAGGTACTTAATGAAAAAGATTGATCACTGATCCATGGAGCACCTTGCCTGGCACTTTATAAATGTTGGTAATTGATTGGTTGATTTGCATTTTAAGATCTTACAGAATGATGATGTGGCTATGTTTTTTCTCTTACAAGGAAATGTCTTTCCAGAAATCTGCTAATGAAAACTGGAGAAAAAAATGGGGTGGGGGCTCATAACCAAGGCCAGGAAAATGGTGTCAGGAGACTCAGGAGTAAGCACAATCCCCACCCTTCCAGTTTCTCTAAGAGAACTTTATAATTCAATATCCTTTCAAATTCAGTACATTTCTGAAATCCAAGGCTGTGGTAGCCCAGGAGAATCAATGACCTCTGTAAAGAATATTTCAAACTCGTCAAAAGCTAGACTCAGTCTATACTGCAGATAAAGGGTATTGGCAAAAGTGCCTTTTAGTTAAAATATTTATATAATCTCCATGGCCATTGTGGACAAGGAGTATTCTCCTCAGAACAATGCTGCAAAACACTACAAAATAGCGCACTTTGCAGAAAGCATGGGCTTTCCTAGTACCATCTGTGGTCTGAACCTGAAGCCCTTTGGGACAAACATGCGACAGCAGAATGGGGCCAGAGGGTGCTGTAGTAATAGGAAATGCGGAGACCAAATTATGAGCTTCTAAATGTTGGTTTGCAGGGAAAATGGCTTAGGCTCCAGAAGGGGAAACGATGCTGATTCCAACCACGGAGCTGATTGCCCTGTTCTCATGACTCTCCAAAGCATAGACGCCTCCTTGCTGGGTGGTTGGTTTTGTGCATCCAAAATTATTAGATGGTTAGACAGCCACGTCTTACATTTTTCCATCTAACAGCTAGCTCCCTGTCGGCACTTAGTTCATGACAGTTTACATCAGGACTGTTAAAAGCATTGTGTACAACTTTGCTATCCCAGCACTGATTTGGTGTAGACAAGCTACACCTGGGATGTTTCTAGAAGCTGTTATCTTATGCCATGAAACCTTGGGGACATATGGGTAAGTGCAATAACACAAAAGTAAATATATTAAATTATGGAAGAGAGTTATTTTGGCAGCCTGGCCACGCAACCAAACTAAGCATCTTTATAATTACACACTTTATACTGAAAAGGCAAATGTTCATTGATGGTCAGGAAAACATATGCCATATGACACGCCTCCCCACACAATGAATGTAAGCTTCTCAAAGACAAAAGATATTTTCATATTTGTCTTTGTAACCCCACCGTCTACTGGGTAGTAGGGAGACTTATGACGTTTATGGCATATAGTAAGTCTTTAATAATAAATTCTTGTTGAATTAAATGAAAAGAAAACGTTCAATACTTATCTCAGGAACAAGGAATGAGGTACAGGAAGGATAGGAAAACCTGTGTGTTCCAAAATGAAAATAGCAGATGTAGAAAAATTAAAACATATTTAGACAATGGTCCATATTTATCTCTGTTTCCTTGTGAAGCAAAACTTAATTGGAAAGAAATGGGAAAGTTTTATTTCTTGCCAGGCAGATTTTTCCAAGTTTTATGTCTCTTTGGAGTAGGAAACTTTAAGTGTTTATCCAGATGCTGAAGGGTATAAGGTGAGGAATGTATGGATGAATGGAAGTACATTAGGGGTTGAAAAGAGTGATACAATGAACTATGTATAGTTCCATGGGTAGAATAGATGAGGCTTCATGAGTCAAAAATTGAATTTCTAAGTTTTGTAAACTGATGATATAAGAATAAACCATATTGCCTTCTTTCTAGGATTCATCTTTTAATTAAAAACATATCAGACCCATTGCTTTTTTTCCTTTCTTTTTCTTCCTTTTTTTTTTGACAGAAACAAATGAACAACAGCAGTAATAATAAAAAGAGTTTGAAAAATGCAGGGGTCTCTCTGAGGACATGTTAGGAAGCTCAGGAAGAGGAATTCTATTTTCCTTATGAGACAGATGCTTCTGTGAATGAATCTTTCATAAAGTGACATTTGGATGTGACTAGATGGCCCCTAAGTTTCTTTCCAACTCTCAAATTCTATGTTTCTGTGATTTTGTGATCTGGGTATGGATGGAGAGAATTTTTTTAAAGAAAGGAAATTATATTCATGTAGCACATTAAGGTTTGTAAAATGCAACCCTGTGAGGCACGCAGAATAAGTATATCCATTTTTTTTAGATTTAGAAACAGACTTGGAAAGGCCAAATGACTTAACCCAGTCTGCCACGTAGTGGGTGGCAGAGCTAGGAAACCAAATTTATTTCTCCTGGCTCCAAGAAGAATGTACCTTCAACTATAACACATTGCTTCTTAGCTTCTTAGACTGTTTTCTCTCACCGTTTGCTGAAGACCAGTATTCCACATTCCCCTAAAGTACACAGCATGGAACATTTCAGCATTTCTCAAGAAGGATGGAGACACTAGACAGGGTATTGCTATGGATATTTCTAGGAGATGATTTTCAAAATCATTGTTGTTCATGTCTGACTCCCTATGATCCCATTTGGGATTTTCTTGGTAAGATATTGAAGTGGTTTGCCATTTCCTTCTCCAGCTTATTTTACAGATTGGGAAACTGAGGCAAACAGAGTTAAGTAACTTGACCAGGGTCATACAGCTAGTGTCTGAGCCAGATTTGAACTCAGGAAGAGACATCTTCCTGACCCTAGATCCACCCCTCTATCCACTGAACTACCTCACTACCTAAATATTATAGCTGCTAGAGAATTCCCATGTGACTATCTTGGGTGCCTCACACTCCTCCCAGAGTCTCTCAGCCCTTGCAGGTAGTTTCCCTAGGGGCTAGGGAATGAAGGTTATTGTAGGGATACTCCAATTCCCTCAAACATAGAAAAATTACCACAGACTTTCAGAAATAGATGGTGGCCATCTAATCCAACCTATAACTGAAAAAGAATACACAGCAAATGGTTATCCAGTTTTTCTTAAAGATTCCTAGCAAAGGTGAACAGGCCACCTCCTGTCAGACTATTTCAACTTTGAAAACCTCTGTTATGACATTTTTCTTCACATTGGGACTAAATTTGTATCCTTGCCATTTCCACTTATTATTTATAAATTTACCTTCAGAGGCCAAGCAGAGCAAATCTTATACCCTTCCATATGACAGCTCTCCAAATACATTAAAATAAGTGTAATATTCTCCCTAAATTTTCTGATACTTACAACTCTGATACTTACAACTTAGATAACAACTCTGTGAGACAGGTAATATGAATGTTACCTCCATGTTATAGATGCAAAGATAGATGTATTTGACAGCTTAGTGTATTTTTGGATTATACATAAAAATCGCAATGATAAGAAAAATCATTTTTTTCTCCAGAATAATTTTTCTTGCCAAAAAACCCCAACAAAAACCTTGAGACAATGTAATTTCGTTGAATCAGCTAGTAACAATTCCAAGATTATTGAAATAACTGATTCATATGTAATTCAAGCTTAGAGATTTATAAACTGTGCATTAATTCTCTTCTAAAATTGTCTTTAATAATTGATTTTCTATTTCTACTTAAGTTCATGTTTATCTTTTTATATCATTTAAGCCGACTGCCATGCAATTTGAATCTGCCAGCTCGGTTGTCTGGAGTATCCATTAATGAGAACAGGAGCATAATTATGACCCATACATGAACCTGCAAGCTATGATTTCTGGATATAACATTCTGTTTTCTTACATGCTACCGATATACTCCAGTACTTCAGAAAAAATACTTCATACAAATACAATCTTATGGCATAACTGGAGTCTGTATCATCAACCTAGCCACTCACACCGAAAGTCTGTCTGTCTAGTTCTCTCTCTGTCCTCTGTCTGTCTCTCTCCCCTCCCCGTCTCTCTCTTATCTTTCATCTATCTTTTGCTACACATCTATCTATAATATAGATACAGATATCTATTGATTTACCTATAAATATATATCCATCTAGCATCTTTCTAGAGTTACCTACCTATATCTCTACATAGATGGATAGATCCATCTTTTATCTATCTTTCATAATGAAGCTGATTGTGTATGGGATCACTAATAAGACTATAAAACCCAAGAGGTTGAAGGGTCAGTGGTGATATCCTTCTACAAAACCCTCACTTCATAAATAGGGAATTGGAAGCTCAGAAAAGCTAAGGGGCTTGCGTTTCTTAGTCTCCATTCCTCATTTATAGTTAATAGCACATGCTTATTACCTAAAGTGTTCAATGCAATCATGGATGAGGTCCAGTGCAGTACGTAAATTCAAGAATGATTCCTTGTAGATGGTGAGGTCTTCTCAATGCTCCTATTTTCAGATGACATTGTGCCAGTTGCATAAAGCCCCCGAAGAGGGCAGAACTTCACATCACTAATGCTATTTGTTTTTCTTGACTTCTATCCCATTCTTATTTCCATTAAACCCACCAGAATGGTGCAGAGCTTCATATAACTAACGGTTTTCCAGACTTCTATTCCATCCTTATTTCCACTAAAAGTCCTGGAAGAATGTGGAGCTTCACATTTCTAGTGGCACCTGATCCCTCTGGCTTCTAGTTCATCACTCTTTCCACTAGCTTCTTGAAAAAATTATGTGTTCCATAGTTTAGTTATATCAGGTAGTTTAACGGTACAGTTAAGCAGTCTAAAGGCAGTAGGGGCTGTGTTACATATACGATTAGAGAGATCATCGGTTACTTATTGCCATATCATCTATATGTGTATCCACAACGATAGCTATAGTACAGCATTTAATTTCTTTTCATCATTTATTAAGGAACTACCAAGTACAAGTCATCATGTGAGAGATAAGAAATAGATGTTGCTTCAAGCAGCTTAGAGTCTTATACCACGGAAAGACTGATACATAAAATATACATATGTGTGTATATACACACACATATATGTTACCAGGGAGAATGAGAAAAAGTGAAAGCGGCAATGCAGGCAAAGTGTTAGGAGAATGATGATAAAAAAGAAATAATTTTCATTTGAAAGTGTCATGAAGACCTCTTGAGATTGCAACAGAATTAGTATTTGGGAGAAACAAGGGTCTTCAATGTACAGTAATGTTGGCTAATCAATTTCTGGCATGGGGAAGTAATAAAAAAAGAGAGGAGATGGCAGGATGAGAAGGGGTGGAGGTTGAAGATTACTTTAGTTTATGTGGAAAGCTTAAGAGAAACAGCCATGGTTAAATAAAAAAAAATAAAAAAAGACGTTTTTAGAGCCTGCAAGACCCTGGTTCAAGTCCTGTTTCTGACATGTTCTAACTGTGTGACCCTGAATAAGTTATACATCTCAGTGCTCTAGGAAACTCTCTCATACTCTAATTTGCAAAGAAGGTCTAGAACAACATTGACAGAGAGGTAGGTTCACACTAGGAAATTTCAACAAAATCAGTATAAAATTCAATTTCATGAAATAAATATCAACAAAATCACAGGTCTAAGCTCTACCTTTTTCCGGCATAAAACAAATTATAATTAGCTAAGGCTACATAGGGAGGTTGGAGTTAGTTTGTGAAAGAATTTAAATACCAGGATCAGGAATCCAAACTTTTGTGTAGACAATGGGAGCCATTCAAGATTATTGAGTCATGGAGTAATATCAGAGTAGTTCTTCAGGCAGATTACTTGGGCAATATTGTAAAGATTATATTAAAGAGGAAACAAACTGGAACAGTGAAAATTAGTCACGAATTTGTTACAATAATCTATTCAAGAAGAGAAGAGGGCCTAAAGTGGAGAAGTGGGAGTGGGCATGGCCAAGGTAAGATTTGGTGTGGGAGATGTTGGGGAAGTAGAATTAACAGAATTTGGCTGTGGGTTGGGGAATAAGAAAGACTCAAAAATGATTCTGAGGTTCAAGGTCTGTGTGAATGTGGAATTGGGAGTACGATCAACAGAAACAGAGAAGGTAGGAGAAGGCAGGTTTTGGGAGGAGACGAAAAATTCAGCTTAAAAATGTTGATTTTCAAGTACCTGTAGTAGTGTCAATAGCGACAAAAACATGAAAATAAAACTCTGGTAGAAAATCGAGAGTAAAGAAATATATCTAGGAATCCCATGCACATAGATGATAATTTAACCTAAGGAATGGACGAGATCTCAAAGGTGGATAATACAGTGAGAGAAAAGACTTGAAGGACCTTGGGGGGAAAACCTACATTTAAATGTTGGAAGAAGGAGAAGGAAAGGAAAAAAGGAATGATCACAATGGTAAGAGTGTAACTAAAAAGAATCATGTCAAAGATATTATCAAGGAGTTGGGTGGTCCACAGTATTAAGGGAGACAGCATGGAATAGTAGAAAGAAGGGCTAGACTTCCACCTTCATCAATTACCAAACGTGTGATGACAAGCAAATTGCTTAATCCCTCTGATTCTAGATTTCTTCACCTCAAAAATGGGGAGAAAGGTTGTTGTTGATGTTCAGTTGCACTGGACCCTTTGTGACCCCATTTGAAATTTTCTTGGCAAAAATACTGTAGTGGTTTGTCATTTCCTTCTCCACCTCATTTCACAGATGAGTAAACTAAACAAGGGTCACACAGCCAGTAAGTGTCTGAGGCTCGAGTTGAACTGAGGTCTTCCTGATTCCAGGCCCAGAGCTCCATCTACTGTACCATCTAGATGCCCCTAAAAGGTTGGCAGTTGGAGAAAATAATAGGGCCTTGGGAAGTTTTGCTTGGATACAATGTGGTTTTGGGATTGAGAGGAAGGCTCTATTGAGAGAGTGATTGAAGATATATTAAAGAGACAATTTATGATGCAAGTTCATAGAGGTCATAGTAGAGGATGGGATAAAGAATGTAGATGAAGAGTTTGCTGTTCCCCAAGCTATACCCAAGGGCTAGAATGTACTCCCTTTTCCCCTCTGCCTTTTAGAACACACAACTTCCTTCAGAAAGCTCAGCTCAAGAGCCACCTCCTTCATGAGGCCATGAGCCTCCTAATGTTTCATGTCTCCTTAACCCTTCAAATTACCTTATATTTATTTTAAAAAATATTCTATATACATTCTATATGTGTATATATACATATACAGACATGTTATACATGTGTACATATATTATATGTATGTGTATATACACACATACGTATATAAATTTTATTTCACAGATAGAATATAAATTCCCTGAGGTCAGTGACTTCTTCATTTTTGCCTTAGTATCTCCTGTATCCAGTGCAGTGGCCAACACGTATCAGGAACTTAATTGACTAAGACTGATTGAAGGAGAACCAACCTATTCCTCTCAAACTCAGTTTTAAAGAGACAGAATGGCTCAGACCATTAAGACATTTAGAGGGGAAATGAGAGTGCAAAGTAGGAGATTTAGGAGTCAAAGTTGTAGTAACACGAGAAGATAGAGGATTGTATTATATATCCCATTCCATTTAATTAAACAAAAATGCATTAGCTACTACCTGCAAAACACTTAGCTAGGCACTGAGGATAAAAAGACAAAATAGAATGTTCCCTGTCTTCTAAGACCTAACATATATCCTCAGGAATTCAGAACATCTGTCTATCCAGAATAACATATTCTGAGAGGATTTCAGATAGATAAGAATTCACAGTTGTCTGCTGGAGTCTTTTCTATCATTCCCTTGGTCTGGTATTTAAAGCTTGTATATTATTTAATGTTTCACTAGCTCATGCCTTGTTCCGACCACTGGACTGTAAGCTCCCCAAAGACAGGGATCATGTCTTATCCTTTGTTTCTTTTGCAACATCAGATATAGCACATAGCAGGCCTACAATGGACTTGTTGAATGACTGGATAATTCACATATTTCTAAGACTATTACTTTCGCACTATAGATTTCTTTGAAGTCATATATCAACATAACCTCCAGTCAAAACTTTGTAAGAATAAGAACTGGTATTGATATTTTTTTTTTACAGCCGAATTATAAAAGTAATAGAAAAAAAGATGCTACCTATTCAGAAATCAGCTCCTTATAGGTTATTCAGCCAACATCTATAGGACATTGTGGATTGACAAGATTGCCCAAATCCTCTGGGGTATGTGCTTTTTGATCTCAAGTAGGACTCCACACAACTCAGAAACCCTTACAAACATAATCCAGTCTAAGCCCCTGTCTTGGAACTTTCGATTAAAATTTAAGATGACCTAGGTTGTGCAGGAGAAAACCAAACAGTAAGTTCTGGGTAGAAATGGATTCTTTTGCCCAGATTGCTGGAGGAGGCTGAATCTCATGATTAGGTCACACTCCCTGAAGAAGTAACTAAAGACTTTTTGCCCACCTCCTCATTAATATGTCTACCCCCTCATTGATTGTTAATTAATCAGAGTTGATTTCTACCCTCAGGTACACCCTCTTTTCCAAAGGCTTTTTAAGCAATCAGAGGCCCCCAAGATTCAGCTTTGGTTTATAAGAGAAAGTCAAATGACCATCCTTTTATTAATTACTGGCTAGTCATAATTAATAAAATGATTTATTACCCAGAAATTGTCTCTTGAGCTTTCCATTGTCACCATATAAACAGGATAACACTAATCCTCTGGTTTATTGAATGGAAGTTGGGGAACACAGCTGATAGATGGGTTGGACTGGGGAGAGATTAAGAAGGCCAACCAGCAGGCTGTTGTAGTAGTCCAGGCATGAGGTCATGATGGCCCAGACTAGGATGATGGCAGTACTAGAGGAAAGAAGGGGACATGTACCAGAGATGTTGATAAAGAAAAACTGATAGGACTTAGCAAAAGACTGGATTTGGGTGGTGAGAGAGTGATTAGTAGAGGATATTACCTTGCTTATGAACCTGGGTAGCCAGGGGATGGTTGTAGCCTTGACAGTAATAGACAAGTTAGGAAACGGGCAATGTTTTGGAAGAAAGTTAATGAATTTAGTTTTAGAAATGTTGAATTTAAAATGTGCATGTTTGAGATATAGGCAGATGGATAAAACAAAATTGGGACAATGAAGAATTAGAAGTAGAATAATGTAGTGGGAAAAAGATAAATTTGGAGTCAGAAAAATCTGACTTTGGATCTTGATTCTGCTTCTTAGTTCCTGTATGGCATTGGAAACATTACTGTGTTCTGTCTGGCCCTTAGTTTTCTCATCAATAAAATGAAGGAATTAACAGGTGATCACCAATGTCTCTTAAAGCTTTAAATTCTTTGACTTTTGTAACAAAACATTTGTGAGTTCTTCACGTTTTTCATGTCTTCCCCTTCTCATTCCCACAGGAACCATCTTATTTAGAGGACCCCTTTTTTACCTCATCTTGGATTGTTGCCATAGCATTCTAACTGGTCCCCCAACTTTCAATCCCTCCCTCTAGTCCCCCTTTCAACTCCCCACCCAGCCCAGTACAGCCTATACCTTGTGGCCACATTAATTTTTGCCAGAATAGGACTTTAGTTGTGTCATACACAGGTTCACAAGTTTTTCACTGACTTCCCTTCCTTCCTTTCCCATATGCCTTCATTGTTTTTAGAATAAAGATATTTTACTTTACATAGTATTTAAGGTTCTCTTCCTCAGACTAGTAGTTACATGTTATTCTCATTTTATATACCATTATTCTTATAAAGAGATTTTCTCTTCCAAGGCCACTGGACTAATTACTGATTCATGAAAAGCCATACTTTCCTACTTTTGTAATTTTGCTTGTGCAGATGTAGATATTCTTTCATCTGGAATGTCCTCTGCCCCTGTTGGCCTGACAATCATGACTATTTACCTGCATAAAGGCAGGTAGGTAATTTAGTGCATCAAATGTTAGGATTGCAGTCAGGAATTTCTGAATTCAAATTTAGCCATAGATACTTTCTCACTGTGTGATTCTGGTCAAGTAATTTAACTGCTGTCTGTCTCAGTTTCCTCATCTGTGAAATGGAGATAATGTTCCCTACCTGCCAGGATCAAAGATCACTTGAGATATTTGTAAAGCACTCAGCATAGTGCCTGGAATATAGTGGGAGCTTAATAAATGCTTGTCTTCTTGTTTTCGTTCTTCAAAGCACAGATCAAAAGCAAACTCTTCCATGAAGTCTTTTTGTGTCCTTTAGAAACAAAGAAAGAGCTAATGCATTAAGGGAAGACACTGTCTTATTTCTATTTGTATCTCCCATGGTGCCCAGCACAGAATTAATGGAAGAATAAGTTCCTCAGGGAAATGACTTTGTCATGTACTTCTTTTGTTTCCCTCAATATGCATAGCCTAACTTGGGGCACAGAGTAGACATCTAAACATACTTGTTCAAATTGTGGTATATGAGATGGAATACTATTTTGCTATAAGAAATGATGACAAGATGCTTTCAGAAAAAAACTGGAAAGAATTAATGAACTGATACAAAGTGGAATGAACAAAACCATGAGAGCAATGTACACAGTAACAGCTATATTGTATGATGATGAATTGTCGATGATGAGCAATACAATGATCTAAGGTAATTCTGAAGAACTTATGATAAAAATTGCTATCTACTCTCCAGAGAAAGAACTGACGGAGTCTGAATGCAGTTTGAAGCATACTTTAAAAACTTTCTTCATTATTCTTGGAGGTTTTTTGGAGGGAGGTCGGAGTTGGTTTTGGGTTTTTTTTTCAACAAAGCTTATATGCAAATATTTTGTATGACTGAACATATATAATCTATATAAAATTGCTTGCCTTCTCAAGGAGGGGCAGGGGCAGGAGGGCAGAAGGGAATTTGAAACTCAAAAAATGATAAAAAAAATTGTCAATACATAATCGAGAAAAAATAAACAACATTAAAAAACACTTGTTCAATTGAATTGAATTGGCACAGGGTATCACGTAAAATAGATTTTCATTTTCAAAATAAATAATGTGTTGACCCATTTTGTAGATAGATCATATCATATCTTTGGCATTGTCAAATGCTGCAATCTGCTTCTAGTTAGAAGAAATATATAACTGATTATGTAATATATAATCAGCAGTCTTGAGAAACAGGGAAAAAAACCATTCCCATTTAATTATAAACATGAAAGTAATATGTTTTCTGGTATGTCAACCCACTGTGGGCCAGACTGTTGGAGGAACTTAACCAACTAAAGGGGAATTCCCTTATTTCGGTGGTTGTGCTAATATTCTATTCTGGTGATTCCCATCCTTTGGGGAAGTTTGTGTGTGTGTGTGTGTGTGTGTGTGTGTGTGAGTGTGAGAGAGAGAGAGAGAGAGAGAGAGAGAGAGAGAGAGACAGAGAGACAGAGAGAGAGAGAGATACATCTTTCCATCTTTCCTAAAAGTGCTATGGAGTATGTTTGTATTCATTTTGTTTTATAATTAATGAGGACATTTTAGGCTGCTATTGAAGCAGTTCAGGTGAATGGTACATAGAGCCTCTATGAAACTGCTGGTATTGGGAATTGAAAGGAAGAAAATAAGGGAGGTCCAAGGTATGGGAGTTAAGAGTAAAGGTTCCTTCTAGCTAGAGGAATGCAGGATCACATTCATCAAAGAGATGGCTGCAGAGCCAGGCTTTAAAGTTTGGGCAGGATTCCAAGAGATAGAACTGGAAGAAGAGCATATCAAGAGTTTAGGTAATGAAAAATAGCTAAGTTTACTTGGAATGTAAAGTACGTGAAGGGAAATAAGCAGCATAAGCTGAAAATGTAGGTTGTGGATAAATCATGGAGGGCTTCCAATTTCAGACTAATAATATTAGATTTTATTTTACAGGCAACAGAGAACATTGAAGGCTTTTGAATTGAAGACAATAAAATGATCAGAGATGTTCTTTAAGAAGATAATTTGGGAAGCAGTATGTAGGCTGGATGAAAGACAGAGAGATAGAGGGAGAGAGACAGAGACAGAGACAGAGACAGAGACAGTCTAGACAGAGACAGACAGACAAAGAGAATGACAGGGATAGAGAGACAGTAAAATATAGAGAAAAAGGCAGAGAAGAGAGACAGACACACGGGAAGACAGAAGACAGAGCTAGGGATAGAAAAAATGGAAAGAAACAGAGAGAGAATGAGAGAGACAGACAAATACACAGAGACAAAGACAGAGAGGAGAGAGATGAGCGGGGAGACAGTGAGACAGAGACAGAGACAGACAGTTTTCAGCAGTGTGATGAAGAAATTCAGACTACTTGGTGAGCAGGTAGTAAAGTAGTAGAGGAAATATATGCAAACTGCCTTTTCAAGACAATTAGTACCAAAGAAAGGGAGGATAGTAGCTATAGCCAAATCGAGAAGCATTCATTAAGTCTTTCCTATGTTCCAGGTATTGTTCTAAGTGGTGGGAATTGACAGGAAGGTGATACCATGACTTGCAAGTGAGTTGGATTTAGGTGAGGGAGGGCTGTGCAAAGTCACTGACCTTACTCTGTCCTCTGCAGCCATGTGGTCCAGTGGAAAGATATAGATCAGGATGACTAGAGATGGCCCTGGATGCAGTGAGAGACCTTGGCCTTTTTAAGCTTAAGGTCTTCCCTAGGTCTCAGTTGACTGAGGCAATGCCCATTCAGTGATTCCAGGCTAGGTAAGAAATGAGGCAAAGAATGGCCTCCTTTACCTAGTCAAAAAAATAAATCAATCTGGGAGGGGAAGGCCCTCAAGGGTTCTGGCCAAAACAGAAACAATTGCTATTTATACTCACTGTAAACCATCAAAACCCAAACAATGATCAATTGAGGCTTGGGCTCTGACCTGTTGTTGGCCAATCAGTGAAAGCCAAAGAGAAAAACTCAGGATGGTAGCTATAGTCAAGTCAAAAAGCATTTGTTAAGTCCTATGTTCCAGGTACTGTTTTCAATGGTGGGAATAAAAATACAAGCAGAAAGACAGTCCCTGTCCATAAGGAGCTTTCATTTTAATGGGAGAGGTCAACACATAAAAAGAATCTAGAGAGCTAGGGACTGAAGAGTCAGGAGTGTAGCCTGAAAACTGATGAAGACATGGCTGGCTTGGACATTTTTTTTTTAAGTTGGGGTTTTGGGAGGAAGCAGTCAATCAGAGAGTGAGGCTGCAGGGGCTGAGGGTGTATCCAATGTGAAAAATCTAGAGTTGTAGTGAATTTTCTGGATGAAAAGTTTTCTCTAAGAGGTTACAGGTGGAAAAAAAAAGCCACGAATAAGCATGCTTTTAGGTAAGTGGGAAAGAATCCATTGAGAAGGGTGGTATTAAACATATAAGGAAAGGGGAAATATGACAAAGTAAGGTCCTGGAGGAGAAAGCAAAGAATGGGAACAAGGACTTGAATAGAAAGATTAACTTTGTCAAAAAGCATTCTGACTCCCTCCCCACTCCCCAACTGGAATAAAGAGGAAAAACATTTAGAACAAACAGGTTTTGAGATAGAAAGCAGGGAAACTAAGCTAGCTCATGTTTAATAATCTTCGATTTGATCATCTTAATAAAAGTAAAAGGCAAAGTCATTTGCAGAGTGGGAAAGGGTGAGAGGTGGGGTTTGGACCTCAAATACAGTATCCTTGGAATAGCCATAGTGTGAAATTCTACAGGAAGCAGCTGAAAGATAAATAAAGATTTCAAATCATTGAGGGCCTTTTGAGATAAATAAAAGGATTCCTGGGCTGGGCTGAGTTTAGATAACATTCAGTGGAGCCAACTGGCCCCATCTACAACATTTCTCAGCAGCTCAGGAGCCGAGAAAGGAGGCAGTGAGGTTTAACCAGAGTTTGGGATTGGTTGTGTTGGAGGAAATGGCTAGTGTTCTATTCTTTTCAGTTGTGTGCAACTCCTTTGGACCCATTTGGGGTTTTCTTGGCAAAAATACTGAAGTGGTTTGCCGTTACCTTCTCCAGCTCATTTTATAGATGAAGAAATTGAGGCAAACAGGGTTAAGTGACTTGCCCAAGGTCATATAGCTCCTAAGTGGCTAAGGCCAGATTTGATCTCAGGAAGAAGAATATCCCTGATTCCAAGCCTGGCACTCATTCCACTTCATGACCTAGATGTCTCATTGGTGAGGTAACTATGAATGTTAAGCCATGAACAAGGTTGTTTGTGGCATCAGCAGAAATACTATTGAAATGACTAAGGCACTTCTTAAGATGTCTGTAAACCATCCCTCCTTCATCTAATCTTGTAGCACTCTTTATTCCTTTTATGCACTTATATTATTCTAATGTTATTATACCTATTTATACATACATACATGCATATATACACACATATATTCATTTGTCTGAGCACACATAATCACTTCTACTAAATTATTAAAAAAAACAACCAGCTTCTTTAGGGCAAGGGAAGTATCTTACTTAGGATTGCTTCAGTACTCAAAGGATCCGTAATTTCCTTGGTGCACATATCAATCAACAGAGACATAGTCCTTCCATAACTTCATAGATAATGTTAGAGAGTAACCATGGCCAAAAGTTTAATCACCCTCCAGTCAGCCTAATGACTACCCTGTCTCAACTTAGCCCACTTGGTCCTTAGTCAATGGACATATTCTCTATTATGGAGTTCATATTCAAAACCTGGTATGCCTGTCAGAGCTTGTGCTGTATTAAGTAGCCTTTGAGACGTCAGGGTTACCTCTACGTCACAACGTAGTCTTATTAATTTTCTTAAATGTTTTCCTAGACCAATGTATTGAGCACAGTGGTCTCTGTAGAATGCCCATTGAATGTTAAATGGATGAATGGTTCAAGTTAGGTGTAGAAGGAGGCCCATTGAAATCAATGACTAAAAACCATGGTTGAGAATCTGATCTAACACTCGGTGTTTTTGGCTCCTTAGCAGAATACATATAGCCTACTGATTAGCCATCTTCCAGAGATTAAATACTTCAGGAAATTTTAGTTTTTAGTATATTTGAGCAAGCTATGAATGGTAAGGGAAAAGTGGTACCAGGTATATTTGTCATCCTCATGGTCTTATTCCCCTAAGTCACAGTGCATGACTGGGCTGAAGACTTCTTCCAGCTACCAAAGCACAATCCCTCCATTTGACATATCTGATTAGTTAAGTTTAAATATTCCAGGCAATGGAGTTTCCATCCAAGGAGAATCTATTTTCTTTGCCCAAGTACGCCTTTATTAAAACCAGCATTTAGCTCAAGTGTTTCATTTTTCCCTTGAATTTTACCATAGCATTTGCATAACCCTAAACATTTGCTGTCCTTGTTTTGTGTTCACACCCTTCAGATACTTTTAGACCTCTTTCCTCTTACTCATCGGTTGGCCTTGTTGAGAAGATTTAGTTCTTTTCATCTGTTTTCACAAATTAGTCCCAGATTTTCAATACAGCACTCCCATCTTTGTTGTATCTTCCTTTTAATTCCTGCCACCTTTGGCGAGGGGAGTCTTTTTGATGTAGAAGTACCTAGAATTATGCACTGTGTGATTTTTACCAGCATAATATAGAAGGAACTGTTACTTTAACCTTAATTATTCTGAAGTGGTTTCTACTAAATTTTCCATTTTCAGACCACATAATTGAGACAAGCATGTTCCTTATTACTGTACAGAATCTGGCACAGGAAGACTTTGAACTGTGGGCTGAGGAAAGGGGAAAGAACTTTGTACAGATAGCTTGCAGATGCACTCCAATTTGCTGGTATTTACTGAAGCCTTCCGTGAGTAACTCCAAGGTTTCTTTCATTTCAAATGTTTTAAGATACTACTACTATACTTCAATGCCAGCATTTTATAGCAAATATTTTCTCATTTCCACATAAGAAAATGGAATATTATTCAGGTCAAACTACATATTCACCTATATCCAAAAATTATTTTTACTTAAATAACTGAAAGTTTCAGAAACAAAAATTATCATGGAAAACTATGTTAAACAGCAAGCAATCAGGATTTCAGAGTGGGGCCTGATAATGGGGGTAGGAGTGAGGTGACTTACACTAATTGTTACAGGTCCTACCTGCCCTTCTTGTAGGCAGAACTCCTCTGCAATTTAGTAATTGATTAGGCTCTTCAAATTTTTCTTCTCTAAGATATAACTTTAGAATTCTAGAGGTAAAAGGGTCTTTTAAAACCATCTAGTCAAACCCCTCACATTACAGATGACAAAATAGAGGTTCCCAAAGATCAGGTGCCTTGTCCAAGGTTAAATAGGAAGCTAGTGATTGTCAGGACTGTGGCCTAGCTCTTCTACTCTAGAACACAGAATGTCTGTTCCAATCATCTTTTAGCAATGTAACAACCTTGCTCTTCCATGCATGTAAGGGAAAAAATCATATAACACCTAGAAGAGAAAATTTTAAAAAACAGAGTATAAATATATAAAAATAGAACGTTATTTAAAAACAATGAAAAATAGTATAAAGCAGATAAAAGTTATATAAATTGTCTATTGAGGTTAAAAAAGTGTACAAGGTATCCAGGGAGGAGTAGCATCTCTAGTGTGAGGGCTTGTTGAGCCCTTTTCATGGTTACTTATGTCCCCACCTGTCACCCAACTTTCACATATGGCTCCAAAAAGCTGTATCATCCATATCCTGATAAAAACCACATTGGCAGACAGCCTAAACCAGGTTAAAGGTAACCAACAGGCCTCAAACTTGTCAGTGAGTTAGGGGAATATCTGCCCCAAGCATGTGAAGATATCCTCTGGTGGAATGGGTGGATGGAAACAATTTGTTCCAATGGTCATGAAGGTGGCTGAAGGAGGAGCTGAGGAGCACTTAGAGCTTGGTCAGACATTGAAGACACCAATGTCATCCTGGGCCATGGGTCTTGACTTTTGTCCTGCCACTGGACATTGATGATTCTAGAAGAGAGAGTGAGGATGATGACTTTGCCCAACTCTATCTCACTCAAATCCATTTCACCTGCAAGTTGAGACATCACCCATTACATCGTGATGTCACTGGTGCTCTTTGAAAATGAAGAATTAACAACAACAAAATGAAGATGAAAAACTTCTATATCTCCTTTTCCACTGTATTATTGTGAGGAAAACTCAAATATTTAACACTCAAATGCATCCTGCAATCTTATCCACGTAGATAATCCTCCAATGTTAGAGACTGCAGCCCATCCAGTCATACGCAATACTGTGTAACTCTTGTCCATCTTTTTAGTCCCCTTAGAGTATCAGAGTTTGTTTTGCTTGAGACTATGCCATCTATAATACCATCTTCCCTCTGAACTCTCCACTCTGTATACTTTTTTTCTAGCTGAGTTTGATGTATTTATTCACCAAAAAGCCTATGAATGTGTGGGGATGTCCACGTGTCCATCCCTCCTTTGTCCATTTCAGATCAGAGTGAGAATCTTCTGAGGTCCACTCCCCATCTTCTATTTTTATACTCTTCTTCTCAGGCACTCAAATTATGAGAAATTGTAAGTTTTATCCCTTCTTCCTCCTTCTATAATTAGTGTCTTCCTCCTTACTCTCCCTTATCTTTACCCTCTTCAAATCTTTAAAGTAGAACCAAACCACCTCTAGGACCTCTGCTTTCCTCATTTAACACCCTCAATGCCCTTTGAATACATTAAGGTTCAAAATAATGACTTCATTCCTCCCTCTATTGGAACATTATGATATTATCATATGTAGTGTCTTCCATTTACTAAAGTAGGTTTATGGTTTCTAGGTTTCTCTGGAATCTTGCATTTGTATTTCAAAGTTCTGAATCACCTCTGGTCTTCTTATAAGAAATATTTTGCAATTTTCTATTCCATTAAAGATGTGTTTTTGTTCCCCTGTAGAATTATACTCATCTTTGTGGAGTAAGTCATTCTTGGTTGCAATCCTATCTCTTTTTCCTTTGGCCACCTGGTTGCTTTCCTGGACTTCAGTATTTCCAGAAACTCTTCATTCTGCAAGATGAAATCAACTCAGAAACTCACAGCACCTCAGATCACTTTGCAGCATAGTAGCATGACTTCATGTCCCCATATCAGGAAACCTCGCCCCTCCCTTTTCAGCTTCTTTTTTATGTATTGTCTTCCATTAGTTTATGAACTCCTTCAGGCCAGAGACAGTCATATACCTTTCTTCGCATCCTCAGTGCTTAATACAGTGCATGACACATAGTAGGCACTTAATAAATGCTTATTGACTCTTACTCCTTTTTAAACATTGTAGTCCAAGCTCTCTACTTTAAATATGTATATATATATATATATATGTATATATATATGTAATTTTAAACTAATTTTTATTGATGTCTTCTGTTTCTTAAATCATCCTAGTTATCAATAGTATCCTGCACCCTTCTCCCCTCAAAACTCCCCGCCCCCCCAGAGGTTCATGCATAAAACAGATAGTATATTTTTTAAAGAAGAAAAAAAAACAGAGCAAAAGATTGTTATGTGGAAAAAGTCTGAAAATATGTGCAATGTGTAACACATGTGGACCTCCCACTGCAACGAAGGGATGGGTTGGTTGTGCCTTCTCATGTATCTTCATTTCAGTCATGCTTGATCATTATAATTTTATTACAATCACTTTATTTTTGGTTTGAGGTTGTTCTCTCTATTTTCATTGTTGAGGTTATTGTGCATATTGTTTTCTGGACTCTGCTTACTTAACTCTGCATCAATTCATGTAGATTTTTCCCACATTTCTCTGTATTCATCATTGATGATTTCTTATAACACAATAATATTCTATTACATGTACAACAATTCATTTAGATATTCTCAATCAATGGGCATCTTTTTGTATCTGATTCTTTGCCAACACAAAAAGGACTGCTATAAATACTTTGGTGCTTGTGAGGACTTTCTTCTTATTGATAGCTTACTTGGGGTATAAGCCCAGCAACAGAGTCTCTGGTTCAAAAAGTACAGACAGTCTACTTGCATTATTTGCATAATTCCAAATTATTTTCTAAAATGTTTACACTATTTTACAACTTAACCAACAATGCATTAGCGTGTCTATCATGCTACAACTCCTTCGACATTGACTATTGCTTTTTTTGGTCATCTTTGCCAATTTTTAGAGTATTAATTGGAGCTGCAGAGTTGTTTTGATTTGCATTTCTCTTATTATTAGCAATTTGGAACATTCATTCAAGTGTTTGTGAATAATTTGCACCTCTTGTGAGAAGTGTTTGTTCATAACCTTTGACCACTAATATTTTGAGGAATGACTGACATATCTTGGATAAAAAACCCTTATCAGAGAAATTTGATATGAATATTTCCCCCCCCCCCATTCAAACACTTTCATTCTTAGTCTAGGTGAATTAATTTTATCTGAGCAAAAACTTTTAAATTTCATGTAATCAAAATTTTATATTTTATCTTTTGTGATTGCCTCTTATTCTTATTTGATTAAGAATACATCTGGTTTTGAACAGACAAAACAGATATAGCCAAGATCAGAAGGAAAACAGAAAATTGGGAAAACTTTAATAGACAGTTTTCTCGGATAAGGGTTTCATATCTCAAATATATAAAGAACATTGTCAAATCTATAAGAATATGAGTCTTTCCCCAATTGATAAATAGTCAAGAATTTGAACAGGAGATTTTTAGATAAGGAAATCAAAATAATTTATGGACAAAGAATGTCCTAAATCACTATTGATTAGAGAAATGCAAATTAAAATAACATTGAGATACCATTTTACACCTATCGGATTAGCTAAAACATTTGAAAGGGAAAGTGACAAATGTTGGAGGTATATAGAAAAAGTGGGACACTAATTCATTGTTGGTGGAATTGTGAATTGATCCAACATTTTGGAAAGCAATGTGGAATTAGGCCCAGAGTTATTAAAATGCCTCTAACCTTTGACTCAGCAATACCACTATTTGGTCTATTTCCAAAGATCATTAGGGAAAAAGGAAATGAATTTATATATTCTAGAATATTTATAACAGCTCTCTTTGTGATGGCAAAGAACTGGATATTGTGGGAATGCCTGTCAAAGGGAGAATGGCTGAAGAAGTTGTGGTATATGATTGTGATGGAATACTACATTGCTATAAGAAACGATGAGCTTGATGATCTTAGACAAACATGGATAGACTTGTACAAAATAATGAAGAGTGAAATGAGCAGAACCAAGAAAATGTTGTATACAGTACAGCAATATTGTTTCAAGAAAATCTTTAAGCAAATAAGCCATTCTATTACAAATACCCAGATTAACTACAAAGGACGTATGAAGAAAGATGCAATCTGCACCCAGAGAAAGAACTGATAAATAGAAGTATGTATGTATATATATATATGTATATACATACATATATATATATACATATATATGTAATGATTTTACACATACACACACACATACACACACGCATACATATGTGTGTCTAATGGTAGCCATTCCTATGGCAGGGTGGAGGGAGAGAGAAGAAAAAAAAAAGAGAAATTTACATGATAACTTTATTATATATTTAAAAGGAATAGTAAATTGTACATAATAGATTTGCAGTTTCATGTGCAATCATCTTTTTATTATACTATGTTACTGAAATGCTTGTTTTATTCCACAATTTAAAAATAAAACAGAATACATCTAGTTGTCTTGTAATTTTTAATACTCATGAATCATTAATAATTAAGGTCATATATTCATTTAGTATGTATTATAGAACATGGTGTAAAATGTTGCTCTGAAATTAATTTCTATCAAACTGCTTTCCAGTTTTCTTTTTTAAATCACATAAGGAGTTTTTATGTTTTCCACTTTATCAGGTACTTGGTTATTGAGTTTCATTGTTCCTGATTCTCACTTATTTCATCTATGCCAGTGATTTCTCTCTCTCTCTCTCCCTATGCCAGATGGTTTGTATGACTGCTGCTTTAAATTGTAGTTTGAGGTCTGGAAGTCTTATTCCTCCTTTAACTCTACTTCTTTGCATCATTTCCCCTGAAATTCTAGTTTTTGTTTTTCCAAATGAATTTTATTATTGTTTTATCAAGGTCCATAATGTTTTCCTTTGGCATTTAGATTGGTATGGTATTACAGATGTAAATTAGCATTAGTAGTGGTGGCATGACCAAGAAATGAGCACTGAATATCTTCTAGCTATTTAAGTTGGTCTTTATCTCTTTAAGGAGCATTTGATAATTGAATCTATACAAGTTTTTAAGTGCTTTGGTAGGCCAATCCCCAGATATTCCCTGTATTTTGTAGTGATTTGGAATGCTATTTCCTTTTCTATTATTGCTTCTTGAGTTTTGTTATTACTATATAGAAATGTTGATTTTTGAGGGTATATTTTATAGTCTGCAACTTTGCTGAAACTGTCTCAATTAATATTATTTGCTGATTCCCTATGGTTTTTGAAGTATACCGTCATGTCATCAACAAATAGGGATAGTTTTATCTTTTTTGCCAATATTTATGCCTTTAATTTCTTTCTGTTGTCCTATTCCTTTTGCTAGAATTTTCAGAATTATATCAAATAAGAGTGGGCATCCTTGCTTCACGCCTGTTTACTGGTAGTTAATGTGTATTTTAAATAGTCGCTGTTATGATATTAAAAAAGGTCCCTATGCCAATACTTCTTAGATTTAATCAGATTAGCTAAAAATTATTGATTTTGTTTTTCTTTTCCTTTTTGTTTTTTTTTTTTGTTTGTTTTTTGCAGGGCAATTGGGGTTAAGTGACTTGCCCAAGCTCACACAACTAGAATAGTGTCAAGTGTCTGAGGTCGGATTTGAACTCAGGTCCTCCTGACTCCAGGGCTGGTGCTCTACTCACTATGCCACCTAGCTGCCCTTATTGTTTATCTTTTCAAAGAAATATTTTTTAGTTTTCTAATTCCTGTTTTTTCCAATTTATCTATTTCTCATATAACTTTTAAAATCTGTTTTGTGTTTATTTTTTTTTTTTACTTTTGAACATCTATTTTTTTCAAACCTTGAGTTCCAAATTCTCTCCCCTCTTCCCTTCCCATCCACCCTACTTAAGAAGTCAGGCAATTCAACATGAGCCACATGCGTATCATTATGTATAACCCT
>CM053622.1:615269915-615285663 GCA_028646595.1 Phalanger gymnotis | reverse complement strand
ACTTTGTGTGTTCTGCAGTTCTAGAATTGGTTCAGAGCCATTTTTTTTATAGGTTTTTGGAGGGACTTGGTGGGGAGCTCACGCCAGTTACTGCTTTCCAGTTGCCATCTTGGCTCCGCCCCACCTGTTTTGTGTTTGTTTTAGGTGCTTAATTTTCAAGTGAACATTCTCTTTATCAATCCTCTCTTTTTCTACTGAGTTAATTTATATTTTAAGGTTATATTTTTTCCCCTTGAGAACTACTTCAGCTATATCCAAGAAATTTTTATATATTGTTTCATCATTGTGATTTTCTTTCACATACTTATCAATTGTTGTAATGAATTCTTCTTTAACTCATTCATTATTTAAGATTTTATTATTTATTTATTTATCCCAATAGATCATTGAGATCTTTTTTATTTTTGTCTGTGGTCTCTGAACTAATGATCATTTTTATTTCATTATGCTCTGTGAAGGATGTATTAGTTATTTTTGCCTTTTTACATTGTTTGCAATATTTCTGTACCCTAATACATGGTCAAATTTTGTAAAGGTTCCATCAGATGTTGAGAAATATGTATATTCTTTTGCAGTCCCTTCTAAAAGATGGCAAAAGTCTTTTAATTCCAGTTTGTCTCACAATTTGTTCAGTTCCATATTTCCCCTATTTTGTTAGAAAAATTCTTGTTAGACTTATGTAAAACAGAGAAGAATATTGAAGTCTCCTGTCACTAATGTGTTACTGCCTATGTTTTCTTGTACCTCAATTAGTATTTCCTGTATGAATTTGGACACTAACAAACTTATAGCACATAATTGTATTACCGATATACCTTGTTGCCTGTAGTTCCTTTCACCATAATGTAGTTTTCTTGTTTATTCCTTTCTATTTTTTCAATGCTTGATTTTGCTTTGCCAGAGAGCATGATTGCAAATGCTGTTTTGATATATGATAATTTTTCCCATCTAGTTTTATTTTATTTATGTTTTTGTTTTTTAAATGTGTTTCTTGTGAGCAACAGAATATAGGATTTTAGGTGTTTTTATTTAATCTGTCCCTCTTTTTGTTTTTATTGGATTATTTAATCCTTTCACATTTAAAGTTGTTATTTTTTATATATCCCTCCAGTAGTCTCTAATATTATTTTTTAAAAAATAATTATTTTTGCTTCTTCTGCTGGTAAACACAAGACTATGGTCCTCCAGTTACTTTAGCTTACTATTTTTTTTTCAAAAAAGATGTTATTATCCTCACTGGCTCTCTTCCTCTCACCCCTGATTCCCTGCTCCCAGTAGTCACTCATTTCCCTTTGGGCTTTTGCTTATTAGTTCCTTTATCTTTTCTGCTTTTATCTGGTTATTTAATTCCCTTGCACTCCACACCCATTACTTTCACTTACTCAGTTAGTCAAGTAGATTCCTCCTTCCCCATTCCTCTTCAACTAGACCTGTTCATTACTTACTTTCACTCTTTTCATTTTCCATCTTTTCTTTCTATCTACTCTAGATTATCATTCTCTGATCAGACTCAGGAATTCTTGACTCCCACTTCTATTTTCTATATTCTCCATAGAATCAACAAATTTCCAAGGTATCCATTCTGGGCTCTGCTCTCTAAGAAGTTTCTGCTACTCCTTTTTTGAATTGCCCTTTGGAGTCTTCTTTTCCATTGTGCTTTAATCCCAGAACAAAGACAATTCCTGCTGATGAGAAAAAAGACACTTCCCCACGGTAAGAATCTTCCTCCCCATGTCCCAGGTAGGCCGTCACTGATCTATATATTCCCTCTGAGTACATTCTTTTCCCCATTTGCCCCAAAATCTTCTGCCTGAATCCATGCCCTCCTACAACCCCAAGTGTCAATTGCCCCAGTAGTTCTAACTCCCTACTTTCCAAGAGAAAAAAAAGTGTTCTTACAAGCACCAAATTCCCTAGATCACACTCAACACAATGGCCCCATCTGGAAAGAGGGATACGTGGTGTGGTGTTGAGCTCTATCTCAAGCCAAGACCCATGTCCTACCCCTTTCCCTATTTCTCTACTACATAGATCTTTTGCAGCATAGACTTCTGTCCTACTGCCCCATGAAATTCTCTGCCACTGTAGTATTGCTGCATTGTTGACTGCCTGTCAAGGCCCAAGCAAATGTCTACAATTAGTCCGTAAACATTTATTAAGCACCTATTATAGGTAATAAGCATTGAGGAGACAAAAAGAAGCAAAAAACAGCCCTGCCTTCAAGGAACTCATACTCAAACGGGGAAGATAACAACACACACACACACACACACACACACACACATACACACACACAAATGTAAATATATATGGAGATATACATATATTTCTACATACACATTCATACACACAGCAAGCTATATATAGGCTAAATGGGAAATAATTAACAAATGGAAGGCACTGGAATTAAGAGGGGTTGGGCAATATATACATTTAGAAGGGAATAAAAGTCTTCTAAATTTATAAAGAAATAATACGGTGACAAAATCAAATAAGGAGGAGCATAGAAGGTTGTCTAGATTAACAGGAATGAGATAAAGAGGGAATAATACACATTTGAAGGGCTATGAAAGTCTTCTAAATTCCTACAGAAACAAGATGGTAAGGGAAAAAGTTTGGGGGGAGAGGATAAGGGAGGGATCTTTGGGGGGATAGGTTAAGTAATAGGAGGTCAAGTAATGGGTAGAAGGAAAGTAGAGGAGTTAGTAGAGATAGGAAATAAGATATGCACAGAAACATAAAACAAAGATCAGGAGTAGAAATTATTAGGGAAAATAAAAGTGGAGGTAGTCACGATTGCAGACAAAGTTAAAGCTAGAATAAATTCAATCAAAAGAGAAAAATAGGGAAACTACACTATATGTCAACCATGTTAATCAATATTGTTTTAGACTATTTAAGATAGCCAGACAGTATAAAGTTGGAACATTGCTGTGGTGTAGGAAAGGATGAGTTGGTGGATTTATGAAGGAAGATGTTATCTACCCTCAGAGAAACAGAGGACAAAAAAGTATATTACAGTCCTACATAGATGCATATGAATGTGTGATTATGTGATTATAGATATTTAAGTATGCATATGTATGTGTAAGTATATGAATGTATATATATATATGTATATGTGTGGGGATATACATACATACATAAATATACTTAGTTGTAGTCTTCTTCTTGGGAGAGGGGGAGAGGAAGGCGGGGAAAAAGAACAAAGTAAAAAGTGTACAGCAGAGAACAAAAGAAAATTTAAAAGGAAATGAAGATGGACAGCTCTCAACAGAATGTGTAGTATTTATTATATAGGCTTTTTTGAAATGGAAATCTATTGCTGTATATTTTGAATCCTCTCTTACATTCTGTGTGCACATGGCAATGCTTTTTTTTTCCTTTTCTTATTTGATACTTAAGTTTTGGTATTTAAGTTTATAATATATTTCTTTTTCTTTTCTTATTGTGTATTCAAGTTTAGAATAAATTAATTTAAAAAACCCAAATGTTTTAAAGATTTTAAAAAAGTGAAAGAAAGAGGGATTGGGGAAGGTGTCCTCTAGAAATTGAGCTTTTAGTTGACACTTAAAGGAAGTCAGGGAGGTCAACAGTCAGAGCAAGGGAGGGAGAGTTTTCCAGGCTCAGGGCACAGCTAGATTGAAGCTAGGATCTGCATGACACTGGTGAGAAGGAGGGGGAACAGGGGTGTAGGGTTAGGTTTCAATGTGAGAGCCGGCGTTGGATCCTTGGGTCACATAGTGAAACCTTTTTACAATGGGAGGTTGAGCTGAATGAGCTCAGTGTAGCTATCAGTTTATGAGTTTTATTTTTATTATTATTAATGACCTCTTTTCGATTCTGAGTAACTTAATGCAAGGAAATAGCTAAAATTGCTTTATCTTTCACACACAGTTTCTGCTTTGGAGAAATTTGAGAGGTTAGCAGAATCAGAGAAAATGTCTGTTCCTCCATCTTGTTGATGACATGACTGATTGGGGGTTTTAGTGATCTACAAACTCAATATGAATCAGTAGCTTGATGGGTCAGCCAAAGACAGTGCTGTGATCCTAAGTGTTTTAGGTTGGTGATAATTTACAGGAAGAATGAGATAATAAAATCACTATATTCTTTGTCAGTTATCATCTGCAGTATTGTGTATAGTTCTGGGCACCATTCTGTAAGGACAGTAACAAACCAGAAAGCGAATGGAGGAAAGCAATCAAAGGTGAGTAAATGAGATATGAGGATTCTTTGAAGGAATTTGGCATGTTTAACTTAGAAGAAAGAAGACTCAGAGGGAAGAGGATAACTATGGTCAAGTGTTTGAAGGGCTGCATTGTGTAGGAGGGATTAGATTTAATATAGTGGGGATTACCACATGTATAAATTAATTACATGGTCCTTGAAGTTGCTGTCAACTCTTAAATTCTGTTATTTTGTGATAGAATATTGGTATTAAAAAGGGGAGGGGGGAATAAGTTTGAGGTTATTAAAAGAGGTTTATAATTTTTTGTAGACAATCCAGTCTCCTCTTTCTCTTCCTTGTCCTCTTCCCCTTTTTTCTCCTCATCTTCCTCCCGCTTCTCTTCCACTCAATTCTGCTTTCAACTAACTGTCCATTTTCCTTGTTTACCTGAGATACATTTACTGATAGGCAACCTGTAGAGGTTACTAATTTAATTGTATGTCAATAAATATTCTTTAGGGCTAGCTAGGTGGCACAGTGGTTAGAGTTCCAGGCCTGGAGTCAGAAAGACCCGAGTTCAAATCCAGCCCAAATACTTATTAGCTGTGTGATCTTGGGCAAATCTCTTAACCCTGTTTGCCTCAATTTCCTCATCTATAAAATGAGCTGGAGAAGGAAGTGGCAAACCACTCCAGTATCTTTGCCAAGAAAACCCCAAATGGGATCATGAAGAGTTGGACGTGACTGAAAGGACTGAACAACAGCAAGTATTTTTTATCCACTTGATTTTCTTGTGTGAATGGTTGTCAGATTCTTTTGAGTAGTGATTGATCTTGTCTGGGATGCTCTACTATATCTCATGCTTTGCGCAATCAGTACAATGCCATGTACAAACAGGAGACTCTGGAAGTTGAAGGAGAGAATCCTTCTTCACCTTGAGTTCTGCGGTGGATATCCTTGATGACCATGCACATGTCTTTATGCTTTACCCGGTATGAATGATCATATTTTATTTCTATTTTGTATCTTTCAAGGAATCTTATACAAATTTGATTTACGCATGGGAGACACCTTGATGGAAGATGGCATTTAGAGTGGCATTTTGCTTGTATGAATTCAAAATTTCTGTACAGTAAAAAAAAAAAACCAGTGCAATGAAAGTACTTTGTAAACCTGAAGGTTCTATATACATGTAAACTATTATTATTGGGATCAAGATGTGATATTGCATAGAGCATGGACATGACAGCACCAAGGCCAAGGAGAAAGATTGAAATTTGATTCTCCACTTTAGATTTTGAAAGCAGAGAAATGCTTTTGGTCTAAAGAACATATAATAAATATAGTTTAAAAAATACAATATCACACACCTCTAGTAAATCTTTCTTTATATAAAGGTAAAGAAGAAGAGAGGTGAAACTAGGTTGGAAAATAATTCCAAAAACAATCTACCTTCGTCATAATTTTGCTTAAGATCAACTATCATATCAAACAAGAGATAGTGGGCACAATAGGAGGTAAAATAAATAATTTTGCTCATATAAAATTTAAAAAGTTTCGCACAAATAAAACCAATGCAGCCACAATTAGAAGGAAAACAGGAAATTGGGAAAAAATGATAACAAGTTTCTCTGATGAAGGCCTCATTTCTCAAATATATAGAGAACTGAGTCAAATTTATAAGAATTCACGTCATTTCCTGATTGATAAATGGTCAAAAAATATAAAGTTTTCAGAAGAAGAAATCAAAGCTATATTCATATGAAAAAGTGCCCTAAATTACTATTGGTTAGAGAAATTCAAATTAAAACAACATTGATGTACCACCTCACACTTATCAGATGAGCTAACATGACGACAAAAGAAAATAATAAAGGTTGGAGGGAACATAGGAAAATTGGGACACTAATGCACTTTTGGTGGAATTGTGAACTGATTCAGCAATTCTGGAGAGCAATTTAAAAATATGCCCAAAGGACAACAAAACCATTTCATCCTACAATGCCACCACTTGGTCCATATCCCAAAGAGATCAAAGGAAAAGAAAAAGACTTACATGTACAAAAATATTTGTAGAAGCTCCATTTTTGTGGCGGCAAAAAATTGTAAATTGAGGGGCTGTCTATCAATTGGGGAATGACTGAACAAATTGTGCTATATAATTTTAATGGAATTTTAATGGAATACTATTGTGCTATAAAAATGATGAGTAATATAGTTTCAGAAAAAAAAACATGGGAAGATTTATATGAACTGATATAAAGTAAAGCAAGGAGAACCAAGAGACCATTGTACACAGTAACAGCAATACTTCAAGATGATCCACTGTAAAAGATTTAGCTGCTCTGAGCAAGATAATGATCCAAGACAACTCCAAAGAGCCCATGATGAAAAATGAAAAATGTTACCTATCTCCAGAAATAGGACTGATGAACTCTAAGTACAAATTGAAGCATACTTTCTTTTAAATTTTCTACATATTTCTTGCTTTTTGTGTCTCCGTGGTTTCTTTTGCAATGTGGCTAATAAGAAAAGTTTTATTTGAGTGCACATATATAATCTATATCAAATTGCTTGTCTTCTCAAAGAGAGGGGAGAAAAAGCATGGAGGGAAAGAATGTGGAATTCAAAATTTTTTAAAAAATGAAGGTTATAAATTTGACTTAGGTCTTTAAATATTTGAGAAATGAGGCCTTTATCAGAGATACTTGTTGCAAATGTTTCCCCAGTTTTCTGCATTCCTTGTAATTTTTGTTTGCATTGGTTTTGTTTGTGAAAAATTTTTTAATTTTATATAATCAAAATTATCTATTTTACATTTTGTAACGCTCTCTATATCTTCTTTGGTCCTAAATTCTTTCCTTATCTATAAATCTGAAAGATAAACGATTCCATGCTCTCTTAATTTGTTTATGGTGCCTCCCTTTATGTGTAAATCATGCACCCATTTTGACTTTGTCTTAGTATATGGCACAAGATATTGGTCTATACCCAGTTTCTGCCACACTATTTTTCAATTTTCCAAGCAGTTTTTGAAAAATGATGAGTTTTTGTTCCAAAAGCGTGGATCTTTGGGATTATCATGTATTAAATTGATGTGGTCATTTATTATAATATAACTGGTGCCTATATTTGTACTACTCTATTTGTTAGCTAGGACCAGATTGTTTTGATAATTACTGCTTTATAATAAGGTTTGAAATCTAGCATGGGTAGGCCATCTTCTTTCACATTTTTAAATTCATTTTCTTGATATCCTTGAGCTTTTGTTCTTTCAGATGAATTTTGTTATATTTTCTAGCTATATAAAATTTTTTTTGATATTTCATTGGAATGATACTGAATAAATGATTAATTTAGGCAGAGTTGTCATTTTATTATGTTGGCTCGGACTAACCATGAGCAATTAATATTTTTACAATTGTTTAGATCTGACTTTATTTGTGTGAAAAGTGTTCTATAGTCGTACTCATATAGTTCCTGAGTTTCTCTTGGCAGAGAGAATTTCAAATATTTGATATTGTCTACAGTTATTTTAAATGGAATTTCTCTTTTTATCTCTTGCTCCTAGACTTTTTGGTAATATATGGGAATTGTGATAATTTATGTGCGTTTATTTTGTATCTTGCAACTTTGTTAAAGTTGTTAATAATTTCAAGTAGTTTTTTAGTTGATTCTCTAGAATTTTCATATCATCTGCAAAGAGTGAGTTTTATTTCCTCATTGTGTATTCTAATTATTTTAATTTCTTTTTCTTCCCTTATTGCTATCGTTAACATTTCTAGTACAATATTAAATAATAGAGGTGATAATAGGTATCAATTGGGGAATGCCTAACCAGCCATGGTATATAATTGTAATGGAATATTATTGTGCTATAAGAAATAATAAGCATGATGATTTCAGAACAATATGGAGAAACTTACACAAACTGATTAAGTAGTGAGGTGAACAGAACCAGAACATTGTACACAGTAACGACAATATTGTTTAATGAAGAATTGTGAATGACTTAGATATTCTCAGTAATAACAATGATCCAAGACAATCCCAAGACAATGATGAAGCATACTATCTATCTCCAGAACTAATATTGATTAAATACAGGCTGAAGCATGTAATTTTTCACTTTCTTTTGTTTTTTTTTCTTTTATTCCAATCTTCTTGTATGAAATGACTAATGTGGAAATGTTTTACATAATTGCACATATATAACCTAAACTGATTGCTTACCATCTCAGGAAGGAAGGAGGTGAGGAAGAAAGAGAAAGAAGGATAGAATTTAGAGCTCAAAACTTAAAAAAAAATCTTTAAAATTAAAAAAGAATGTTAAATTTTTTTTTTGCTTAAATGTAATGGAGAAAAAATAAAATAATTAAATATTAAAAAATCAACTAGTATGAAATAAACAAACATGATGAGCAAAATAAAGCAAACATTTACCATCTACAAAATGAGTTATGATTTTGTGAACAGCAACAAACAAAATATTGAAATCATCTGTCCAAAGGAACATGAAGTAGTAAAGGAAGTAAAATGACTAAGAAGAGGAAGAATTCTAACGTCACAGAAACCCAAGCATTTTTTGAAATGATAATGTGCAGATGTTGCTTATGTTTTAGAACATTATAAAGTTTATAGTTGTGCTTTAGACAAAATGGTGTAAGTCAAGTTTTAAAATGATTTTTATGTGGGACTCTGTGCTTCATTGTTGAGTTTATAGATGCTTCTGGAATCTTACTGAAATTTTAAACCTCAAAATTAGTAATTTCACATTGCTTCCTCTTACATGATCCATGGTTCAGCTATGTTTGACTTGTTCTCTATACCTGACATTTCATTTCCTGATTACATGTCCTTACAGAGAGTATTTTCTTTGCCTGGGATGTTTCATCTACTTATTGGAAACCTCTGGAATCCTTAGTAATAAATGCTCAGCTCAAATATTATCTATATGACTATTCCGCATCCCACATTTGTTAACGTTTTTCCTCAAAATTACCTAATTTATTTTGTCCATATTTACATTTGTATAGCTCCCCCAATAGAACATAAGACCCTAGAATAGAGGTACTATTTCATTATTTGTCTTTGTATCCCAAATACCAAGCACAATGGAACATAAGATTATGGAATCATAGATTAAGAGCTGATAAAGTCACCAGAAGCCACCCCCTTTATTTTACAAATGAAGAAATTGAGTCTTAGAGAGGTCAAGTGGTTTGCTTAAGGTCACATAGGTAGGATATAGCAGAGTTGGGGTTTGTCTAGCTGGTTTTCTTCTCTTGGTTTTCTTAATTACAATTTCTACTCCCTCACACAGCAAATCTGGGACTCTAAGATTAGAGTCCAAATGTGAAATCTCTACTTGGTGGTGGTGGTGGAAAAGAATGTGTTTTTAAAATATTTATTGACATTTTACATTTTTCATCTCTTTGTTGACCTTCTTTAGTTTGATCCTTAAATGCCCTTGGGATGATTTTGTTTAATTGGAACTCTCATTAAGCTTTCATTAAATTTTATTTTATGTCCATTGCTTCTAGTTTTATGAGGCAATATTTTTCATTATATTCTTCCTCTTTAAGACTTTCCAAAAGAGTTTAAGTTCTGAATGGGTGTAACATCTGTTCACTTTTAGGGTCTGGTCTATGGGTTCCATCTCCTGCTGAGTGGAGAAAGAGGAAAGGTCTAAGCACAAATTCCCCCTCCTGTTGTATCTCATCTCCAACTGATCTCCAGCCTCCAGCCAAGAGGAGAGGCAAAGTTTGAGCTTCTGTAGGACCACCCACCTTCCATCTCCTGCTATACAGAGAAAATCCAGTGAAATTTCCACCAGCACCAGGCACCAATTTGGGTTCTATCTTCCCCTGTGCAATTCAACTTCCATCTCTTGCCACACCCACTTGAACTGCTGTCTGGTCTCTGGTGTGATCTTCCATCTGAAAATGCCTTTCAGCTCTTGCTGCCTATCCCCTGAGGGAAGAGAAAGAGGAAAGTCTATGAAGTTCCTGCTATTCCCATCTCTTAATACAGCTGTCTCCTGCCTGATGTCTAGCTTTTGGAAGGAAGAAGAGAGGCGCCCTCCACTTAATAATTAACATACCCCTGGTTATACTCTACAGACTCCAGTGATGGTAAAACTCTAAATCATCATCCAAACTCTAGTCTCCATCCCGCACTGCCTGATTCCTTACTTTCCTCCCACCTCAAAGTCACAAATGATCTAGCCCCTACACGGCATCCTCTGGAATACCACTTCCATAGGCAAAAACTCTCGCTTTCTTCATAAATCACATCTTCTCCCGCTCCTTCCATCTTCTGGCAGTTATCCAGACCTGAATCCTCAGTGATAACACAGTCACTCTGGCCACCCTTTCCAGCACTGGCTGCACTTTTACCCATTCCCTTTGTCTCACTTACAATCTAACTTCCAACCTCATCATTCAATTGAAACTCCTTTTCCCAAAGTTACCAGTGTTCTAATTGCCAAATCCAATGGCTTTTTCTCAATCGTTATTCTTCTTGACTTCTCTGCAGCCTTTGACACTTTTGTTTACCTTCTCCTTAATGCTCTTGTCTCTTTAGGTTTTTGTGATGCTACTTTCTCCTAGTTCTTCTCCTACCTGTCTAATTACTTTTTCTCAGGCTCCTTGCAGGACCTTCATCCAGGTCATGTCCGCTAAGCATGGGTATCCAGGGCTCTGTTCTGGGCCATTTTGTCTTCTCCCACTCTACTAATTCACTCCATGATCTACTCAGTTACCATGGATTTAGTTAGCATTTCTATGCTGATGATATTTAAGCCTACCTATCCAGCCCTAATCCCTCTGCTGACCTTCAATTTCACCACTCCAACTATCTTTTAGACATCTGTGGTAGCAATTTATATTTGAAGATCTTTCCCACCTACTAATAGGCCATGTGACCTGGCTACATCACAGGAAGCCTAAGTCATATGTGGTAGGAGGAGCTTCCTGACAGGAAAAGAAAGTTATGTCACAGGAAATGCAGAGAGAGAGAGAGAGAGAGAGGGAGGGAGAGCAGTTATGGCTGCAAATGGCTGCTAATGGCTGCTGTCGTGATAGTTAGAACTGAACAGGCTGGCTTAGCTGTACTGTGAGTTCGTTTTTGGGGAAGACCCCAGCAGGAGGTCAGAGAGGTTTTGGGATGGCGAGGCTCCATGTTGTGATATCATGTTTTCAGTTCCTTGCTGTTATGATAAAGTGGGCTACAGGCTGTGGGAGCTGAACACTTGGTTATGGGAAATGGTTCTCTGGTGTCTGAATAAATGTTATACTTCTACCTTCTATATGGAGAGTTTCTCATACTTTGCAATACAGAACTACATAGGCATATTTGCTATTATCGCTGATGTTGTGTTTATTGCCTTACTGATACATTATTTGGCATCATGAACAGGATCACAGAGTATAAGATCTCTGTTTAGAGGTAGAAGGGCTTTAGAGGAAGAACTGGTTATCCCAGCATAGGAGTATGTAACTTATTGTTCCCTAGCAAGGGAATAGTCTGAAGGTACTGGTCTCTGTAAAGACTGGAAACAGAGGCTACATAGTGGAGGGCCTAGAGATTTGGAGTGATGCCTCAGAGAATTTACCATCGAGCCAGGAAGGGAAGTGCCAACAAGAGATCTTTAGACTAGGCTGGATTTTACTCGCAGCCTATCATATCATATTTGAAAGCAGGGACAGACTATTACAAGAGAGAACTCAGACTCAGACAGTTGCTGAAAGCTCTGCTAATTTCAGTGAGAGTGCTTCTTCTATACCACAGCAAGATGGAGAATTTCAGGTAGTAGAGCAACAGGAATCTATCTACAAGTTTTGCTGTGAATTCATCTAGAAGACAGAGGGAGCCAAGGAGGTCAAGAGTGCAGCTCAGTTCAGACCAGGTTGAGCCTGGCATCCAGTCTGGTTACCATGGTAACAGGGGGAGAGAATCTAGACAGGAGGATACAATATCAGAAGCTGAGGCACAAAATGATACATTCTATGATGCTCCTGAGCCTCGGAGTGTTATCGTATCACACCGACTTCTCAAAGAGAAGTGCACCCCGTATGTGGAAGGAGGCAAGAAACACAGGACCATAATACTGTGTTCAGGGAGATTTGAGATTTTACACAGCAGGAAATCACAGATATCTTGAGTAGGTTCACCCAGAAAACAAGAGAATCGTTAATATCTTGGATGGTGAGAATCAGTGAAGGGGCCGCTGGAGTGTCTGCAGTTTTGGTGGATTGTATGAGATTCGTAAGTATTCATAAGTATTAATAAGAATTCTTTTGTATAGCAAGTTTTTATGGATTATCGTTTGCAAAGAGGTAACCAAACAACCAATATGTTGGCTTTGACTGCAACAGGTTATAGTATAGAATACCCTGCTGATTCTATGTGGCCTACTGCAGATAGGCCCTGGTATTCAATTAGGGACGGTATGAGAAAGTTAAAGGAGGACATAATGAAGACTGCTATTATGATGGGTTATGCTGAAGTTTATTATGAAACTCCCTTGGGAGTCTCTCATAGGGATTTGATTGTTAAGACAGCACCCCCACTTGTGAATATGTAATTCTGACTTTGCTGATTGCAGAAGTGGGGAGCCCTCTTTCAGAAGTGCTGGGAAGGCCTGACTCTGAATTTGCCTGAGGGGAGACATCAATTTGCAGTAAGGAAGATAGAAATTAATAATTTTGGTGGGAAAAGTAAAGATGGACCCAATCACTGTACCTGAACCTTCTAAAGCAATTACTTTGAAGCAGTATCATGTTCCAGGTAGGCAAGATGAAACTGTCAATACTATAAAGGAATATGTTGAAGCAGGAGTGTTAGTCCCTACAACCACTCAATGGAATAATCCTGTATGGCCAGTATGAAAACCACATGCAACGTGGAGAATGACAGTGGATTATAGACAAATGAATAAAGTTAGTCCACCCTTGTATGCCGCTGTTCCAGATACTGTTACTTTAATAGAAAGGATCCAGAAATATGATGGGACTTGATACACAGTTATTGATTTGGCCAATGCTTTCTTTACAATCCCAATAGACTCCAAACAATGGGACTAGTTTGCTTTCATGTGGCAGGGTTGACAATATATTTTTACCCAATTGCCACAAGGTTATCTGTATAGCCCAACTATTTGTCATAGGATTGTGGTTGAACATTTGGATGAATTGAAGTTACCTGATGTACAGCTTACCGACTACATAGATGATGTTTTGATATAGGAAGAAAATGTAAAAGAAGTGGAGAAGAGTTTGATACTTTTAATCAAGCATATGAAAAGCAAAGGATGGGAAATTAACCCTGCAAAGATTCAAGGACCAGCTCAAATTCTAAAGTGTTGGGGTATACAGTGGAATAAAGGACTGTGAGAAATTCTCCCACAAGTTCGACAAAAGATTCAAGATTTTCCTATCCCTACCAACAAGAAGGAGGCACAAAAGTTCATAGGATTGTTTGGATATTGGAGGCATCACATACCACATCTTGGACAGATTTCGACACCCTTATATAAAGTTACCAGGAAAAAAATATTAATTTGATTGGGGACTTGAACAGAGTAAAGTTTTTAAAGAAGCTAAAGCTGCTACACAATTGGCTCTGGATTTATGGCCTATGCAAAGTGGCCTGGTGGAATTACAAGTGAGTGTACAAGATGACTATGTGAATTGGAGTTTATGGCAGAAACAACAAAGCCGAAATGTACCCTTAGGATTTTGGTCAAGGAAACTACCTTCATCTGCATTACAATACACCTTTTGAAAAGCAGTTGTTAGCTGCCTATTGGGCTTTGGGAGATAATAACAACTGACTCCAGGCCATGAAGGGATATTAAGGCCTGGAATCCCAATTATGACTTGGAAAATCTCACAGAATTGGACATGTGCAAGAAGCTAGCATAATTAAATGGAAATGGTATATTCAGAATAGATCGAAAACAAGCAAAAGTGGAGTTTCTGCTCTGCATGAATCTATTGCAAGCATTAACATTGATGGAAATGATAAACGCTCTGAACCAAGGCAACAGCTAGTACAATCTTTGGTAAAATGGAATGACAGATATGATGGACTGACTGAAGAACAGAAGAAACATGCATGCTTTACTGATGGGACAGAAAAATATTTGGGCCACAAAAGACATTGGAAAGCAGTAGCCTATAGCCCATGTACTAAGAGAACTTTGGAAAGTACTGGGATAAGTGGAAGTAGTCAATATGCTGAACCGACAGCAGTACATCAAGCTATTAAAACAGAGAAAGAAGTCCAGTGTCATATATTCACTGACTGGTGAGCAGTAGCTAATGGGTTAGCTATATGGATGCCAATGTAGAAAAACCAAAATTGGGAAACTCATGATAAATAAGTTTGAGGCAAAGAATTATGGGAAGATATATGGGACATGTCTTTGGTTACTAATTTGTCAGTTTTTCATGTGGACTCTCACGTGCCCCTCACTATGCCAGAATGTTACAATGCACATGCTGATCAACTAGCCAAGATTGCTACTGAACATATTGTCCCTACTTCAACACCAACTGATTATCCAGTATTAGCAAAACGGGTCCACCAAACAGTGGGACATTTAAGGGCCCAGGCCACACACTGGTGGGCACAAGGTAAAGGTATTAGTATCTTTTATTCATTGTTAAAGCAAGTAACAGAGGAATGTCATATATGTCAATTGGAAAAGGAGCAAAGTGTTCCTAGTGTAGTAACTAGAGAAATAGCAAGGGGAAAACTTCCAGCCTATATGTGGCAGATAAATTATATTAGACCACTACCCCAAGATAAAGTATGTAAATTTATATGCACTTGTGTTGACACCTATTCAGGTGTACTAGTGTCTTGTTCTTATAAGAATGCAACCAAGAAAAACACCTGTAAAACTCTAGATATTATACATCTATATTATGGAACCCCAATGTAGATTCAAAGTGACAATGGGTCACTTTTCAAAGGTAATGAGATGAAGAGATATTGTGTATTGAACACTCTAGAGTGGATATATCATATTCCATATTATCCACAAGCATCAGGGTTGATAGAATGAATGGATTGTTGAAAGAACAGTTAAGAAAGTTAAGTATTAACAATTCGCATCAATATTGGAAGGATAATTTGTTCACTGCTTTACGTAATTTGAATAATTGACCATTAGGAAGAAGTATACCTTTAGCCAGAATGATGACCATGAATCTGCAAATTAGAAAAGAGCAAACATGTAAGATCCAAAATCTTGAGTGTTGGACTATGAGGGAAGATATTTCACCACAGTATCCAGGAATACCTGGTTTGGCAGTATATAATTTACGTTGTTTTTTTTATATTTTTTAATTTTTAGTTTTAGTTTGCAACACACGGTTCTACATAATTTTGAGTTCCAGATTTTCTTCCCTCCCTCCCCCCCTACCTTCCTCCCCTCCCTCCCCAAGACGGCATGGAATCCCATATAACTTCCATGTATAACTTGGCATTGAGTTAATTTACACATTAGTCAAGTTGTGGAGAAGAATTATGATCAATGGAATGAATCATGAGAAAGAAGAAACAGAA
>CM053622.1:615251517-615269415 GCA_028646595.1 Phalanger gymnotis | reverse complement strand
CCCACACAGGTTTCACACCTGATAGGGCTTTGGGCCTGGGGCTTAGCATTTAACAGGTGAAAGTACTTTCACCTTAAACAAAAGCCAAACTCCTCAAGGGCACCTGTTAAACTAAGCCCATTTTGCCTTACTGGCACACAACCATTGTTGGGGATTGGTGTAGCTTGGTAGTACACTGGATAGACTGCTAGGCCTAGAGTCAGGAAGACCTAAGTACAAATCCAACCTCTGAGATTTGCCAGCTATGTGATCCTGAACAAGTCATTTAACCTCTGCTTGCCTCAATTTCCTCATCTGTAAAATGGGGATAATAATAGGACCTACCTCTCAATGTTATTGTGAGGATCAAATAGGATAATTCTAAAGTTCTTGCCATAGTACATGGCACATAGTGTCTAATTATTGATGTTGTTGTTATTTAATTATTTATATTGATTAATAATTATTAGTTATTATTATGAGTCTGCTTTAGGAAGTATGTGAAGATATGCATGACCACGTGCAATGAAGCAGACTTGCCTCTAATTCAGAGGTATTCACAGGTATTAACCCCCCCCCCCCCAGGGAGTAACGGGTCAAAAGTAGACATTCAATTAAAATATTTCAGGGAAAATCTGGGGGACCATGGAAGGTTCTACAAAAGAAATGGCAAGGAACTGAGTCTTGAAAGCTGTAGATGAGTGATAATACAATGGGGAAAAGTCCATGCAAATGAGCAGGAGTGGGAGCCAGAATATGGAGGGCAGAAAAGGGCTAGTAGTGCTGTTTAACTAGAATAGAGTGTATGCGATATGGGACAGTGACAACAACACTAGATCTAGAACCAGAAGACCTGGGTTCATATCCTACTTCTGACAATCATTTCCTGTGTGAGCTTAAACAAGTGTCCTTTAACCTCATTAGGCCTCAGTTTTCTCCTACATAAAAAATTAGGGGGATCACCTAGATGGCCTCAACTCCTTTCCAGCTCTAGTTGTCTGATCTTAATATGATTTAAGGCTATAAAAGAAGGATAGGATCTGCCTGTAGAAGGCTTTAAATGTATGCCTGAGAAGTTGGTACCTTACTCACAAGACAATGGGGAGTCCTTGATGAGGAGTGACATAGTCAGATCCATTCCTTAGGATAATAACAGCTAATAATAAAAGCTAGCATTTACATAGTACTTTCTATGTTCTAGACACTGTGTTAAGTGCTTTACAAATATTATCTTACTTGATCCTTTATTATTATCATATTATAACCATAATATTATATAATAATATATTATATATAATAATTATATTATAATACTATACTATAATATAACATATAATAATATAATGTAATATAATATAATGTAATGTAATATATAATATAATATGATAATATATATTATATGATTTGCTATAACATGATGTAATATGATATATAAATATAGTATTATTGTTATATTTTTACAGATAAGGAAACTGAGAAAGACAGAGGTTAAGGACTTGCCAAAAGTCATATGGCTAGTGAGTATGAGGCTAAATTTGAACTCAGCTCTTCCTGACTTCAGACCCAGAACTATATCACTGTGTGCTGCTTTATCCACTGAGGCATTTGGAAGTTGTGTTAAGGATTGATTGGAAAGGGAGATACTAAAGGCAGGGAGAAAAATTAGTAAAGAATTACAGTATTATAGTTGGGAGATGATGAAGAATTGAATCAGGATAGTATCCATATGAATGGTGAAAAGCATAGACACACTGGGGTGTAGACTTGATTGTATGTTAAGGGTGGTGCTGCAAAAGAGGGGACAATGAAAAATGACTTCAAGATTTTGCACCTGAATGACTGGGAGAATGATGGTAGATGCCAAGAACAACAACAAGAAGTTTTGAAGAGAAATGGATGCTGATGAGTTCATTTGGGGAAGTTTTTAATTTAAGTAAAGATATTCATGAGGTATTTGAGGATATTGGAGTGGAGTTCAGTGAGATAAAGATGTGGGAATTATCTACATAAAAGGGATAATTAAACCTTTGTTAGCTGCTGAGATAACAAAGGAAAAGGAGGTGGAGAGATCAAAAGGCTCAGGACAAAGATGAACCAACCAAGGAGACTAAGAAGGAGCTGTTGGATTAGTAGGAGAACCAAGGGGAAAGTAGTATTGTGGAGTATCTAGAGCATTGGTATGGTCAATAGCATTAATATGTGGAGAAAGGTCAAGGAGGATTAAAAGCGATAAAAGGCCAGTGAATTTAGACTTGAGAGATCATTGGCAACTTTTGAGAGAAACAGTTCAGTGGAATGGTGGGGAGAGAAGTCAGCCAGAGAAATGAGTGTGAAGAGGAAGTAGAGACAGAGAGAAGACTTCTCTTTTAGGTGTTTGGTAACGATAGGCAGGAGGTCTACAGAATGATAGCCTGAGAAGATGAAAGATTGAATAGATGGCATTTAAAAGTAGGAAAGACACCCCAGGTAACTGGCTTCACTTGATATTTGCTATAGTCTTGTAGCGACCTCTCATTTTAGTTTTAACTGTAGCTCAAAGATCACTTTGGGCCTCTACAACGTTGTTGGTCTTCCTGAAAATCTTATTTTCTGGGCCTTTTCTGCTCTACACGTTGCCTGCTTTATATTATACAAAATGAATATGTCTGTGATCATCTTTCTGGTTATTAGTAGGACATGTTTGTCCATTTTCAAAGAGGACTGGGACTTCAGGGAAATAATGGCATGACTTGTAGTTGACTTTGATTTGAGCGACTGAAGGCTGTGCAGGGTCACCAACCTCACTTTCTCCTCCAGAGCCATCTGGGTCCAATGACCAGATATTCATAATGATGACTGGAGATGGCCCAGGATGCAATGGGAGACCCTGGCCCTTTCAGGCTAAGGCCTTTCCAGGTTCTCACTTTAAGTGATGTAATGCCTATTCAGTGAATAGGCCTTTTTAACAAGTGAGTTAAAGGATGGCTCTTTTAATTAGAAAAAGAAAAAAATCTAACTGGGAGGGGAAGACCCTCAGGGTTGCCACTCAAAAGAGAAACTGTTACCATTGATGTCCCTTTGGAGCCAGGAGGACCCAAAATACAGCCTTTAAGTGGAGCTTGGGCAGGGACCTATTGTGGTCCAATCTATGAGCTTCAGGAGTGAAATGGGAAAGGCAGGAAGGAAAGAAGGAAGGAAGGAAGGAAGGAAGGAAGGAAGAAAGGAAGGAAGGAAGGAAGGAAGGAAGGAAGGAAGGAAGGAAGGAAGGAAGAAAAGAAGGAAAGAAAGAAAGAAAAAGAAAGAAAGAAAGAGGAAGGAAGGAAAGAAAGAAACAAAGAAGGAAGAGAGAAAGAAAGAAAAAGAGAAAGAAAAAAAGAAAGAAGGAAGAGAGAAAGAAAGGAAGGAAGAGAGAAAGAAAGAAAGAAAGAAAGAAAGAAAGAAAGAAAGAAAGAAAGGAAGGAAGGAAGGAAGGAAGGAAGAAAGAAAGAAAGAAAGAGAGGGAGGAAGGAAGGAAGGAAAGAAGGAAGGAAGGAAGAAAGAAAGAAAGGGAAAGAAAGAAAGAAAAAAGAAAGAAAGAGAAAGAAAGAAAGAAGGAAAGAAAGAGAGAGAGAAAGAAAGAGAGAAAGAAAGAAGAAAAGACAGGAAGGCAGGAATCTAGCTGTAAACTCCAAGTTAGCTGGGGAGCTTCCAGCCATCAAAATTTACCTTCCTTTAGAGAGGAGAAGGAGAGGGAGAGGTCGAGCTGAGTTACCCAACTGGCTGGGTCCCCATTCAGACAGCTTGGACTACCCACAAGTTGTTCGTCCTTTGTTTTCTAAGAGGACCATGGCATCGGGAAAATGATGACCTGACTTGCAATTGACTTTGATTTGAGTGAGGGAGGGCTGTGCAAGGTCACCAGCCTCATTTTCTCCTCCAGCATCTTCTGTGGAAAAGAAGACTAATTTTGTTAGCTGTCAGATACTGATATCCACACTACTAGAGACCACCAACTGTTCATCTATCAGTAAGAGAAGCAGCATAGCATAGGGGGAAAATTGCTAAATCTGGGTTTAATTTGGATCCTGATAATGATTAGCTGTGAGACCATGGGTAATTCAAGTCTTTCTGAACCTCAGCTTTGAAATGGAAATAATACTTGAGTAATCTACTTCATGGAGCTTGAGGAGAGCGCTTTTTGTTGTTTTCAGTCCTGTCTGTCTCTTCATGACCCCCTTTTGGGTTTTCTTGGCAAATATACTGGAGTGGTTTGCTATTTCCTTCTCCAGTTTATTTTATAGATGAGGAAACTGATTAAGTGACTTGCCCAGGGTCACACAGCTAGTAAGTGTCTGAGGCTGGATTTAAACTCTTAAAGTTGAATCTTCCTGACTCTAGGCCCAGCAACATCCACTGTGCTACCTAGCTGCCCAGAAAAATCACTTAGTAAACTCTAAATTGCCATTGAAGTACTTTGTTATTTTACAAGATTTAGACCTGGAAGAGACATTAAAAACTATCTAGTCTTACTCCCTTATTTTTTTAGATGAAGAGACTGAGGCAGAGAGAGAGAGAGAGAGAGAGAGAGAGAGAGAGAGAGAGAGAGAGAGAGAGAGAGAGAGAGCTTGAAAGAATTCAGCCTCAAATCCTGAAATCCTGAACCCCAATACATTGTTCTTTCCAAAACACCACCAATCTTTGCATTCCCACAGTACAAATGCTCAATAAAACATTGTTCAATCGAATTAAATTTCATTTGGAAATCAAGATGACCATGGAACATTCTGGGACTGAGTCAATTGTGGTGACCATCATTTTTGTCATTTACTTCCCAAATTCTCTGAAGTGACCGAAACTGTCTCTCTTTGTATATAAATTGAAGTTAAGGTTTCCAATAATCATTTTGTACCTGTTTCAACCAATAAATATAATTAGCTTGAGTAATGTTTTGTGGACTCTATAAAAAATCAGTATTACTACCTCTCTTTTAAACATCGGCTTCACCAACACAGAGGCCCAGAGGAGGTCAGTGCAGCTGCCTCATGAAGAAAAAAAAAACAAACAAACAATGCTAGAGAAGAAGAGCCAAGTCAGAGAGTTGTCAGATTTAAGAGAAAAGCACTGTTCCTTAGCCAAGGGTGGGACAAGCAGGGAGCCCAAAAGAGAGCAAAGGCCAGAATAAAGCTGATGCAACTGAGTGCTTTCCTAACTGGGTTTTCTGAACCTATCAGGCTGAAAAAATAAAAATAAAAACACCCCTACATTTCCATTAGTTCACTTTCCTTTGATTGGAGGCTAATAAGAATGGTGGGGTTGGTTTGGTCATTAATAGTCCCAGCTAGATCCAGCCATATTTTTTATCTCTCCCACTGTTTGTTTGGCCCAATACAAGAAAGGTCTGAGTCCAGCTGTGGGAACACCAGCTGCTCCTGACTATAGTGATCACATATTACAGATTTCCTGGGACAGCCCCAATTTCAAGAAAGCATACTTCTAATAAGATATAAAACAAGATTTGTAGAAGGATTATTTTTTGTTAGAAAATATGTCTCAAATACTGATTTTTAAAAATGGAATCCTAGCTTCCCTGGTCTGAGAACCATCTGTGTTCCTGGTATCCAATTTGTTGTTCTTCGAAAAGGAAGGAAGGCCACAATAGATATGGAGAAGGGGGTGGGTCATGCCACATGCAGCCACTTTTCCATGGCCCCACACTTACATGATTTTTTTTCCTTTTTATCCTAAAAGATTGCTTCTATAAAAGAATTATCCCACCTGTCAGATAAATAATAGCCCAATTGAGTTGGTCATAGGTTTGTCATTAGGATACCATTCTAATTGGTATGAAGAAAGCATGACTTGGTGAAATGAATCCTGGGAATATCAGGAGACTTGTATTTATAATAAATGGGTCTGCCATTTATTAACCATGTCACCTTAGACATTTCACTTAACCTATCATCCAGTTTCTTTATGTGTAAAATGGGGATAATATTATTTGTACCATATACCACATCATAGTATTATTGTGAGGATCAAATGAGATAGTATATATAAATTATCATGTAAATGGGAGCTGTTTTTCTAAGATGAAAAATTTCTAAATAAAACTTTTTTTATCAAAGCCAATCATAAATAAGGCTACAATCCCATATACTGATAAAGGAAGAGCTTTTTTATTACCAAATTCCCAAATACAAATGAAGTTTATCTCAAGAGCAGGCATACTATTATGATTACATGTGTTTAGGACTTAGAATAATCAAGTTACAGAATCGTGAAGCTATAAGATATTTTACAGAGCTGAGTTAATTTTATAGATACGGAAATGGGAACTACATCACACTGGTCTTGGGTTTAATCATAAAAAAGAAACCTCAATATCTTCAAGTTTCATTACACAGGTCTGTAAGGATTCTTACCTGGGCAGTATTCTTTCTTGACTGTTTCTGCCAAATTGTAAATTTTTATGGTTATACTGTTAACATTTTCCCTTTGAATCAGAAAGAAAAGAAAGAAAGAAAATATGTATTGGTTTGTTTCCACTTAATAGCAAAGACAATAGGACAACAGGATTGTTTAAGGGAATTTAAATTCCCCAATGCCCTTTTCTTGTTCTGCATTTTTCAAAACCTATTTCTTTTGTCTGGGATGGGAGAAATTTAACTGTGTTTTGACTAGAACTAAATTGAAGGAATCCTCCATCCGCAGACATATAAATGCTTTTTGTGCAGCATGTTTCCTGCAAAATCCTCTGCTGTATGTAGGTGATCCTAAGTTCTTCAAGACTACTCCAGCAGAGCACATGTTCTAGGTCCTGTAGCCTAGAAATAAATACTTCCTGTATGGGCCTGACCACAACTTTCAAGTCAGACATACCAATGCTGCTCTGGATAGTTTTGAAAATGCTCATTATCACAGGATTGGCCATGAGGTAATATATTTTGTAGGCCAGTGGTGTCAAACTCTAGAAAACAGAGGGCAGTAAACTGTACATAAGGATCTCTGCGGGCCACATATTGACTTAGAAAACGACATGTATATTAGTTTTATTTCATTGTATTTTAAATTATTTTGTTAAATATATTCCAATTACATTTTTATCCAGTCGAGGTTGCACTTGGGAGTGTTTCAGGCCTGGGGACCATATATTTGACACTTCTGTTGTAGGCCATAGATATTTATGTAAAGTGTCCAGAAAAAAAATTAAATTGAAAAAGGTGATAAGTATATGTAGAAGCACTACCCACACTGATACAACCAGAGGTGCTTGATGGGTCAAAGTAATAACCTCATACACAATCAGCTTCTAAAACATGTAGTAATGTCAAGAATATTCCTAAAGAGGAAAAAAACCAAACAAACATGCTCAATTATTATGTTTAGAAAAATGGACACTTATGTAGTAAAGGAAAACTTTTTTTTCTTTTGTTCACATGTTCATTTATACTAATAAAAAGAAACTGATTTCTTTGTCATCAAAATTCAAACTATCTGGAGAAGCTCATCACCAGAAAATTGGCTTCCAGGTGATTAATTTTTTTTTAAATCACGAGAAGTCATGAAGACCAAAGAATGGAATAGAATGTGACAGAATCTGCTAAAGCCTTCAAGGAAGCCAAGCTGCATAGTTGGATAGAGGAAACACCCAGATAGAATCGCTGAGCCAAGACATACTGTGGGGTAATAAGAAATTGAGCTATATTTGGTGTCACAAGGACTCAGGGTCAAAACTAGATTCTGTTGTCGCTTAACTACCCTCTGACCTTATGCAAGTCACTTAACATTTCTAGGTCTTCTGTTTCTTCTTCTGTAACAGAAGAGATTGACTAAGATACTTTTTAAAGTCCTTTCTGGTTCTACATTTATAATGTGTAAGCCCTGTTCAGAATTCCATAGTCGCTGAAGCCAGTCAAAGATCAGACCTTTTAATTTTTATAACATGGAAAGCATTGTTAAGCCTTGCAAATAAAGCACTATCATCTTCAAATATTAAGGACAACTATCTATTCAATAAAGTAGAACAGTACAGAAAGCATGTGTTACGTATTATGCAATTATATGGAGGAATAATAGTAACTTATTCATAGATAGTAACCCTGATTCTGTGGTCTTCAGCCCAAAAAATAACATTGAATCTGGAAAGAATGGCCACAGTTATATAAGAGAATTACTGACACTATTAAAATAAGGTGTGTGTGTGTGTGTGTGTGTGTGTGTGTGTGTGTGTGTGTGTGTGTATGTATGTATGTTTGTGTATGTTAGATCCCTTTAGCAGTCTGGAAAACCTAAGGACACATTTTTGGAATGTCTTTAAATGTATAAAATAAAATGCGAGGACTTAAAAAAGAAAACTAATTAAATTGAAATTAATCTAGCAAAATATTCAAAAGCAAGGTTGTAGACCCAACATTGAGAACTCCTGTATTGAAGAGGTTAACAATTAAAACCATTTAAAACAACTACCACTATAACTCACAGGTCAAGGTCAGTAAAAAGAATCATTAAAAATGTAGGATTCATTCCCAAATAAACTTCCAAGCATTCTGTCTGTCTTTTTACTGAGAGTCTACGTGGCATGTCTTCATCTTCAAATTCACTTTTGCCCTTGGCCTCTTTAACTTTTATCCTCTTTGGGGAATGGAGAAATGTGTTGAATGGAACTGTCAGCCAACTGGCTATATTAAAGTGTTCTCATCGCATAAGTATGAGTGTGTGTATGATTATCAGTGTACCTTTATTTTGAATGACAATAAGATATGCTTACTTCTCAAGTTGCCACTTTTTTTTGCAGCCCATTATTACAGATTTCAACCAAGGTGAAGAGTCTTGACATTACATCAAATTCTTTTACCACTTATTGAAACTTGTGTTAAATGATAACCCTAGTTTGATTTGCAATTGTCAGACCACCTATTAATAACTGAATGATATCAATTTGAGAATTACATGGGCTATTTTTTCTTTTTTTTTTTTTGCTTTACCAAAACTTTGACACAGAGAGCAGTTATTGGGCAACATAATAACAAAACAATAGTGAGATGCAGCAGAGAAAACACTGGGAAGTCATAAGACTTGTGCTGTGGATCTGATTTTTGCCATCGATTAGCTGAGCAAATAATTTCCTTTCTCTGGGTCTTAGTTTTCTTATCTTTAAAACCTTGGGCACAAACTCAAACTTAGAGACTTTTCCAGATTTCAAACTATATAATTGAAAAAATGGCAACAGTTGGAACCTCAGAGTGATATCTAGAGAGTGAGGAGGTAGAAAGGAAAACACTCTATATGCTATCATTGCGTATGACCTCAAGATTTTATGAATTTAAAAAAAAATGCAATCTGAACTTTTTCGCTTATAGTCATGTCACTTAAATTAAGGGGAGAAAGCCTTCTGATATTGTCAAATAATTTACTGGCTAATATCTAATCAAAAGATTGCTCTGAAGAGTAAGTCTCCTCACCCCAATTCTGTTGCTTTGATCTCATATAATTAACCACAAACATAAGTATTATTCACAAAAAAGAAGTAATCTGGATCATCATGTTTCATGGAAAAATCAGGTTTGTCTCCTTCTCCTAATCCTGATACTATAAACAGAAGAATTAAAAGAGATACACTTTTGAGCCCCTTCCATCTGTGGACGGCAGCAATTGGTGACTCATGCTCCTGAGACATGGCCAGCATAGCTGGATGGGCCTGAAATGCATGTTACAACAACAGTGACCAAGAATAAGTCAAAAGGTGAAATTTTTGGTTGTTGTTTGACAAATTCACTCAGTTTTCTCTTCTAATCATGTTTTAAGAACAAGAAAAAAAATTCTTCCTGGAGAACAGACATGAGAGTAAGCATTTCCCTTAGGTGCCAATGAAATAATAACTTAATAACTGGAAACGTGCAGCTTATGTCCACAGAAGAGCATTCCCCTCTGATTAAACACCAGTCTCTAGCATTGACTCATTCCAGATCACTCCTAGATAAGCAAAGAGGCCAGGACTGGATTTTATGAGATTATGTAAAAATGCACATAGTATGTTTAAGCTCTCTTGCAAATGGAAGAGTGAGTATTATTTAGAATCACAGCATTAAGGATTTCACAGTAGGGATGGATTCCTCAGAGGTCATCTGGGTTATATCTTACCCATGGATATGACAGGTCTGAAAACATGTATTATGAAATAAAAAAGAAGAGCTTAGGTAACTATCATCCCTTGTTAGTTTTGAGAAACTGGAGTCCATGAAAAGTGGTTCACATGTAGTTTTTGAAGGAAGAAATTGATGATACAATCAATTTCAGAGGAAAATCTCCATTTCCAAAAGACAATGTTTGATAAATTACTTATGACTCATTAAGCAATAGTTAGTTTACTGTACAACGGAAACTGTATGTATTGTGGAGGTGGTCTAAGAGTATGAGTTTTTGTTAATTGTTTTACGGGTTGACTAGAAAAGGGAAAGAAAAGTGAGGAACTTAATCTTTAGGGAAGATGATAGAAGCATGTAAGCATAAAGGAGGCTGATCTTGTAGTCAGAAGACATGGGTTCAAATTCTGACTCTTGAATCTCTTAGTCCCATCATTTGTAGATTACATGATATAACTGTGCCTTGTTTCCTTCATCTGCAAAATATAATAATAGTGTACTGCTTAAGTCATAGAGTTTCTTTGAGGAAAGCCCTTTGTGAATCGTAAAGCTTTATGGAATCTGAAGCTATTATTATCCTATCCATCTTAATCTAATCCAACATGTATTTCATAAGTGTCTGGTGGCACCTCAGTGTATTTTAATACTATAGACAAATAATAAAATATGAATCTTTCATTGCATAATCACCTCCTGGGCTCCAGCTCTCACCCGTGACTCTAAGAAGCTGTAGCTTGTGCATTGGTTAGGCTCCAGTAAAACCATCTTGTCAGATGGACTACACCAAGTTGAGTGTAACTAACAGGCCTTAAGCTGTTGGTGATTTAGGGGAATGTCTACCCCAAGCATGTGAAGACTTCCCCTGGTGAAATGGGCAGATTGGAACAATTTGCTCCAATGGCCATGAAAGCGGCCGAAGCAAGACAATGTGGAGCACTTAGAGCTTGGTCAGATATCATAGATGCCAAGGTCATCCACTGCATCCTGGGCCAATCATTGATCATCTTGACTTTTGTCTTGTGATTGGATTTCAATGACTCTGGAAGATTGCAACTCTGCCTCACTTAAATCCAATTCATGTGGAAGTCAAGATATCACCTCATGATGTTATTGGTCATCTTGGAAAACAAAGAACAAATAACAACAACCACCTCCTGGGCAACTTGGTTCTAAGGATTTCTGTAGCGATCATTGTGTTAACAGTATCTTTCCTCCATTTGCCATACAGCCTAAATGAAGGAATGAAAGAGGAACTCTTGTAGAATTCTGATTTGTAATTTATAATTTCTGGTACTACGTAACATGAAATCCTACAAATGAAAGGAAATTTTACTCAAGCAACAGATACATTGTCAGGCCTAAGAGGACAAAAAGGAAATCACTGGAAAGGGAGATATATGACCCTGAGTAACTTGTTCTTCCTCCCTGCAGAGAATTTTGTAGAATTGATATAACAAGTTCTCTAATAGTAAATGACATACTAAAGATGCCAAAGTCAGTCCTCAAGAGGAATTACCCTATCATAAAAAAGAAGGTATGCTATGATTTCTTTAGAGTCAATTTCTATACTGAATTTGTGTAGGTTCAGAGAAGAGAAAACTTTCTATCATGGGTCACTTGTATTAAAACAGATAATATTTTTATTTGCTGTATTGAAGGGGAAAGGAGGTAGGTACTAATTAGTTTGAATAATCCTCTGAAGTGGTTGACTTATTTATTTGAATTCACACTCTGTGTTTCCATTTAGCTGGAACCAAGGACCATGTTTCATACAATTGTAACTTTGAATAGTATGAATTCAGATATATGTGACCACTTTGGGGATTCATGGTTCATACTAATTGAAATCAGGCTGTATTTCATATATATTGTATGTATGTATGTATATATACATACATATACTATATATGTAAATATGTATATATGTATATGTCAGCACTAATTTGTTTTACTTAAAGTTTGCTGAAACTGTGGTATGCTCTGAGGGTTGGGTTTCATGTCTCACAAAGTGTAGGGGATGATAATTAATGACTATGTATTCAGCTTTCAGTGCTTCAGGGGTTTCATTATAGTTATTAATCATGCAGAGGCTTTGATGTTCTTATTCCCCCTTCTGGCTTACCCAATTTCCATTTTCATTAGGTCTCCAATCAGAGGAAAAAGCAAAGAAGTAAAGGAGGTGGGGGAGGGAATCCAAACTTCCCTTTACTAGTTGCCAGATATGGAAATACTTGGTTAGGGGAAATGTTAATAGCAAGGTTTTCAGGTTTTCTATGCATTTTACTGGTTCATGTTCTTTCCCATGCCTATTCCTATTTAGTAATAGCTCATAATTATAAAGTACTTTTTGCAAAATGTTTAACATTGTTCTTATTTGAACCTCACAATAATCCTAAGAGGTAAACTAAAGAAGCTCCATTTTACAAATGAGGAACCGAGGCTCAGAGATGTTAAATGCCAAGTGCCATATAGTTAGTAAGGGTCTAAAGTGGGATTTGAACACAGATTTTCTGGACTTGGTGTTCCACATTTGACTCAAGCTCAGTTCCAAGTTCAAACTATTTCTATATAGTACTATATAGGTAAAATAGACACTATTATTTTAACATGAACATATGCTCAAGCAATGCTATTTTCATGAAAGGGCTAATGTACTTTGGTAGTGTTATTTTTAAATGTTCCTAAAGTTTTGAAAGGTTTCTAATATTTTTATTTTTTTCAGGCTCCTTTTCTTCCTCTGCTTTCCTATATATCAATATTCCCCAAAGGTGTATCATCAATTCTTTTACATTTTCTCTTATATTTTTTTCTTTGCGATTTTGTGTTATTTCTCTATCAATGGTGTTCAGGTTCTTTTGCTTATTTTTTTTTCTGGATGATCTATTATTCTTAAGTTGCCTCTATGCATCCTATCTTTGAAACCAATGTTTTGCTTTTTTAGAGATCAAAAATGCTTTTTAAAATGTGATTTTTCCCCTTTTTCTTCTAGATTGTCCTTCACTCTGTATATTTACATTCCATTTCAGGGGTTATCTCTTTTATTTATTTGTAGACCTCCAGCATCATGGATTCAAGTTTTTCAACTCTGCTAATTATTTTTGCTGTGCAGGCCAAAAATTCATCTCTTATGCTTAATTTTTTTTTCTCTCTCGGATCATTTGGGAACATCCTATTATGGTTCCATGTTCCTTTGAAAAACCACACAATCTTCTGCTTCATCAGGCATTGAATTGCTTCCTTTTGTTTTGCCATATTTATTCAAAGATGTTTGGATTCCTTTAAATGTCTTAGAGGTCATCTTCCCTTTTTAATTAATATCTTCTCTATTTATTAGCTTGTGTTCAAAATTTTTAACTGAGTCTTCTTATCCCGAGACATTTGGTCATTTTAAAGTTTTCCCCTCCTATAAGTAAGTATAGCCTTATTTCTGATTCCTTCTCCTTTGATGATTTCCCTGAGGGGCTATACCTCATATTTGTCTGAATCTCCTCCAATGCTGGAGAATTCCCTTTTCACCAGCTTTATTCCTTGTTCCAAGTGACTTCTAAAAGACAGAACTGGCCTCAGCTGGATTCCAGTTCTCTTTCCTACAGGCCTAGTATGGCCTCTCCCTTTGACCCATACCAGAGTCTTGCCCCAGTTCCTGCTGCTCACTGCTACTATGCAGTACTGCGTTTTGCCACTCACTCCAGGAAAAGCATGCTTCTACTTTCTTATACTTTTACCTACTCCATGGGGTAGTTAGGTGGTGCAGAAAATAGTGTGCTGGGGCTGAAGTCAGCAACACTCATCTTCTAGAGTTCATATCTAGCCTCAGGCACTTACTAGCTGTGTGACCTTGGGCAAGCCACTTAACTGTTTGCCTCAGTTTCCTCTTCTGTAAAATGAGCTGGAGAAGGAAATAGCAAACTACTCTAGTATCTTTGCCAAGAAAATCACAGATGGAGTCACAAAGAATTTAACACAACTGAAATGACTGAAGAATAACAAAACCGCCTCCACACAGGGAGTTGGGAAGGCAGAGCTAAGTTCTATTGCTTCTTGCCACAGAATAACTGGGTGAAGGCAGGGGCAGAGGAATGTTTTGACTGAAAACTCACCAGCAGCAAGGAAATAGCTAAGTAAATCACATAGCACTAGCCTATGAGTCTCATGGTGCAGCCCTGCCAGAGAATGAGGGTTGTTGGAGAAAGGTCTGCTGAGTGAGTTATGGAATACTCTTCTCTTCTGTTAATTCATCACTTTATTTCCTCATCAGGGTTTTTGGTGTCTTAATCCCTGGGGCCAGTTGTAATTGCTTTATGACTTGTGCATAAACCTTACTTTAGAGAGTTTTGAGAGGTTGCCTGCTTTGGAGAAAATGTCTAGTCTTTCATCATGTTGGTCAAATGCACTAGAAATCTCCCTTGATAACCGAGTCTGCTCCTTCAACTGCTTCTATCATTTCTATGCATAGTAGATTCAATTCAACAAACATATATCTGTTCAATATATGATTCTAGCTTTGGAAATACAAAGGCAAACAGCAATATATTTCTATTCTCTAGGAGCTTCAAACTAATGGAAAGATAAGACATGTATACATATAATGATACAAGGTAGAATATGATCAGCACAAAGGAGAAGTTGAGACAAAATGTGCTCAGCCCTTTGAGGAAATTCCTCTTAGATGGGAGGGTCAGGAAAGGCTTTATGGAGGAAATAATACTTGATCTGGGCCTTGAAGAAAGAGAAGTATTTCAGTATGATAAATGTAATGATTATATATAACCCTGAATATTGTAAAGCCTCTTTTTAAAAATGCTATTTTATTTTTTCTCAATTTCATGTAAAGATGATTTTTAACATTTGTTTTAAAAAATTTGACTTCCAAATTTTCTCTCTCCTTCCTCCACGCACCCCTCCTTAAGATGGTAGGCAATTCAATATAGGTTCTATATGTGAAATCAGGTAAAACATATTTCCATATTAGTCATGTTGTGAAAGAAAGAAAAACAGATCAAAAGAACAAATTAAAAAAAAATAAAGTGAAAAATAGTATATCTCATTCAGCATTCAAACTCCATGAGTTCTTTCTCTGGATGTTGATAGCACTTTGGAATTGCCTTGGATCATTTATTGCTGAGATTAGCTAAATTGCTCACAGTTTATCAGTTTACAATATAGTTGTTACCGTGTAGTGTTTTCCTGGTTCTGCTCACTTTACTTTGCGTCAGTTTGTGTCTTTTCAGGTTTTTCTAAAATCAGCCTGTTCATAGTTTCTTATGTTCAGTCATTCTCCAATTTATGGACATACCTTCAAAGTCTAATGCTTTGTCACCACAAAAAGATGCCATAAATATTTTTCTACAAATAGTCCCTTTCCCCTTTTATAGACTTAGTAGTTGTATTTCTGGATCAAGGAGTATACACAGTTTGGTTGCCCTTTGACCATAGTTCCAAATTGTTCTCCAGAATGGTTGAATCAGTTCACAACTTCACCAACAGTTGCATTAGTGTCCCAGTCCCCCCCGCCCCAATTCCCTCCAACATTTATTATTTTCCTTTCTTGTCATATTAGCCAACCTGATAGGTGTGAAGTAGTACCTCAGTTGTTTTAATTCACAATTCTCTAATCAGTAGTGACTTAGAGCATTTTTTCATATGACTATAAGATAACTTTGATTTCTCCATTTGAAAACTGCCTGTTTGACCATTTGTCAATTGGAGAATTACTTATAGTCTTACAAATTTGACTCAGTTCTCTATATAGTTGAGAAATGAGGCCTTTATAAGAAACACTGGCTGTAAAAATTATTTCCCAGCTTTCTGCTTTCCTTCTAATCTTGGTTGTGAGGATTTTGTTTGTGCAAAACTTTTTAATTTAATATGATCAAAAATATCCATTTTACATCTCATAATGCTCCTGTCTCTTGTTTCATCATAAATTCTTCCCTTCCCCATTGATCTGACAGGTAAACTATTCCTCACTCTCCTAATTTACTAGAGGAATCACCCTTTATGTCCAAATCATGTACCCATTTTAACATTATCTTGGTATATGGTATAAGATATTAGTCTATACCTAGTTTCTGCCATACTGTTTTCCAGTTTTCCCAGCAGTTTTTTGTCAAATAGTGAGTTCTGGTCCCAAAAGCTGGAGTCTTTCAGTTTATCATATGCTAGATTACCTTCTGGTGGGAGAAAGAGGCCAGAAAAGGTGCCCAAAAAATTGTCTGCTTACCCAACCCTGACCTGATTACCATGGCAGGTGGGGAATTTCTCTCTGCTGTACAATGTAAATGTATGTACATTAGTGAATTTTCAGTCAAAACATTCCTCTGCCCCTGCCTTCACCCAGTTATTCTGTGGCAAGAAGCATGTACATGTATGTACAAGAACACGTAAAATGTACAAAAATATCTGCAAAGACAATTCCACTCACCATCGACACATGGAATATGTGCACACCTATAGACAACACAAAATCCAGTAGACCTAAAAGACAAACAGCTCTTGTTGCAAGAGAACTCAGCAGGTATCACATCCTATTAGTAGCCCTGAGTGAAACAAGGCTGGGAAATGAAGTACAGCTTACTGAAGTTGGAGCTGGATACACATTTTTTCTGGAGTGGCTGCACTGAAGGGGAACACTGTGAAGCTGGTGTGAGTTTTATCATCAACAAGCTTGTATGCCTGCCAAAAGGAGTGAATGACAGGCTCATGGCAATGCAAGTGCCACTTGGAGGAAAATGTCATGCCACCATAATCAGTGCTTATGCTCCCACCATGATGAACCCTGATGAGGTCAGAGGAAAATTTTATGAAGACCTGGAGACCCTTATCTTCAATGAGCCAAAAGAGGACAAGCTTATAATTCTGGGTGACTTCAATACTAGAGTAGGCTCAAACTACAAGAATTGGCAGGCAGTCATAGGGAGGAATGGAGTTGGAAACAGCAACAGCAATGATCACTTAGTACTGAATACTTGTGCATCTCAGGACCTTCTCACCACCGACACTGTCTTACATTTAACTAAACACAATAAAACTTCATGGATGTACCCTCACAGCAAACATTGGCATTTAATAGACTATCTGATGGTAAGGAGAAGAGACAAACAGGATATGAGAGTGACAAAGGCAATGTGTGGTGTAGAGTGCTGGACTGATCATAGACTTATCCTCTCCCAGCTAAATATTCATATTCAACAACAGCAGCATCCCCAAGGCAAAATGACTATCAGAAGAATTAATATCAACAAATTAGAGCTCTTCTCTGAGCAGGAACAGTTTGTGGCTAACTGGGAGCAAAAGTTAAACCAACATACGGCTGACAACAGTGAAGCAGAAAAGGAGTAGGCAGCTTTCAGAGATTTGGTGTATAGCACTGCAGTCATTCATCTTGGTCAGAACACATGCAAACACCAAGACTAGTTTGATAAAAATGATGGGGAAATTCAGAAGCCTTTAAATGAAAAACGAGAACTCCACAGGATTTACCAGCAAGATAATTTGTCCATCTCTAAGAAGGCAGCATTTCACGCCATCATAAATAAAAGAGAGATGCAGGATATGTGGCTCAGCAAAAAGGCAGATGAAATTCAGTTCTATGGAAACCAACATGGGAGACAGGCTGGGAGAAAGCCAGGCGCCTGAAACCAGCAGAGATCCCCAGGCCTCCCAACACAGGACCCCACGCTGTGGAAGCAATGAGAGGCAGCTCAACGCCACCGACCGTGAGATACCAACTCCTGAGACTTGCAACCCAAAAGTATGAAATGTTTGTTGAGCTTCTGGGAGACATAATGGCCAGGTAAATGGCTCTAATCCCTCCCCT
>CM053622.1:615218894-615251017 GCA_028646595.1 Phalanger gymnotis | reverse complement strand
TAATGGAATACTATTGTGCTATAAGAAATGGGGATGATACGGACTTCATAACAACCTGGAAGAACCTAATGACATAATGCTGAGTGAGTGGAGCGGAGCCAGGAGAACATTATACACAACCACAGATATGTGGATTCTGTGATGACTAACCCTGACAGACTTTGCTCTTCTCAGCAACGCAATATGCAGAGACAGCTCCAAGGGACTCATGATGGAGAGTGCTATCTACATCCAGAGAAGGAACTATGAAGTATGAATGTAGATAGAGGCACACTTCATGCTTGCCTTTTTCTCCCCTCCCCCCTTTTTTTTCTCTCTTTCGTATTTGTTGTTGGGTTGTGTTTTTGGTTTTATTTTTGGTTCTGTTTCTTCTTTCTCATGATTCATTCCATTGGTCATAATTCTTCTCCACAACTTGACTAGTGTGTAAATTAAATTCAATGCCAAGTTATACATGGAAGTTATATGGGATTCCATGTCATCTTGGGGAGGGAGGAGGGAGGGAGGGAAGAAAATCTGAAACTCAAAATTATGTAGAATTGTGTGTTGCAAACTAAAAATAAAAATTAAAAAAAAAGAAATTCAGTTTTATTCTGATAGTAACATTCTAAAACACTTTTAGGATTCCCTGAAGGCTATTTATGGGCCAAAGACCTATGGAACATGTCAACTGCTTAGTGCTGATGGAGCCACATTGATTAATGATAAGGATATGATCCTAGAGAGATGGGTTGAACACTTCCATAGTGTTCTCAACAGACCACCATCAATCAATGCTGAGGCCATTGACCATTTACCTCAAGTTGAAGTCAATTCCTCCCTAGATAAAGCTCCAACTGAAGAAGAGGTTCTGAATGCCATTAACCTTTTTTCACATGGTAATGCCGTGATGCTGATTCTATTCCAGCAAAGATTTACAAGATAGTGGGTCCACTGCACATACAAAAGCTGACTTAAATTTTCCAGGTTATGTGGCAAGAGGAAGTTATCCCCAAGGAATTCAAGGATGCCTCCATTGTCCATCTCTGTAAAGGTAAAAGAAATAGATTGTCCTGTGACAATCATATGGGGGTCTCTCTCTTAGTCATTGTTGGCAAGATTCTTGACAGAGTACTCCTTAATAGGCTCATCCTTCATCTGGAAGAACGTCATCTACCTGAGAGTGAGTGTGCCTTCAGAAAGGGCCTAGGAACAGTCAACATGGTATTTGCTGCCTGACAACTCCAGGAGAAATGCCAGGAGCAGAACAGAAGTATGTACAAAACATTTGTAGATCTGACCAAGGCCTTTGATACTGTGTTGTGAAGGCTTAGTTGTGAGGGCTTATGGAAAATTATGTCAAAATTTGGTTGTCCAGAGACTTTCATCAATTTCATGATGGGACTAATGGACATAAATGGACAATGCTCTTATGCTTTCCCAGTTACCAATGGAATGAAACAAGACTGTGTGCTTGCTCCCAGGATTTTTAGCATGATATTTTCAGCCATGCTGTCAAATGCTTTCAAGGAGGATGAACATGGCATCAAGGTCAGCTACCACACTGATGGTAAATTCTGCAACTTGAAAAGGCTACAAGCCAAGACCAAAGTGGAGGGAGTGTTGGTGCATAATTTTCTGTTTGCTGATGACTGTGCACTCAGTGCAGCCTTTGAAGCTGAGATGCAACAAATTATGGATCAATTCTCTGCTGCTTGTGCTAATTTTGACCTAACAATTAACACCAAGAAAACACAGGTCATCAGCCACCACCACACCATCCATACGTGGAACCATCAGTTACAGCAAATGGAGAAGTTTTGAATGCTGTGGATAAGTTCACTTACCTTGGTAGTATACTTTCCAGGGATGTACACATTGATAATGAGGAGGCTCCAAAGGAAAGTATGGGAGAAAAGAGGTTTTAGACTTACTACCAAGTTGAAGGTCTAGGAGCTGTTGTGCTGACCTCATTGTTATATGCCTGTGAAACTTGTACAATATACCAGCACCATTCCAGAAAGCTGAGTTGCTTGCATTTGAAACATCTTAGGAAGATTCTGAAGATCACCTGTCAGAATAAGGTACCAGACCCTGGGATACTTACTCTAACTCAACTGCCAAGTATTCAAACTCTGCTTCAGAGAGCGTAACTCTGATGGGTTGGCCACATTATTCAAGTGCGAAATGTATGCCAGCCAAAAAGACAATTTTATGAAGATCTCATACAGGCAAGCATTCACATGGTGGTCAGAAGACGTGATACAAGGACACTGTCAAGGTTTCTCTTAAGAACCTTGGGATCAATTGTGTGACATGGGAGTTGCTGGCAAAGGACCACTTGACATGGTGTGCCCACATCGGAGAAGGTACTATGCTCTATGAGCAAAGCAGAATTGAAACAGTTCAAGAGAAATGCAGAATTTAGAGTACTCACCCCAAATGTTCACAGGAACTATTTGTGCCCAACCTGCAGTAGAGCATTCTGAGCTCATACAGGTCTGATCAGCCACAGTCAGACACATTGAAACTATGAAATTGAAAAGGGGTGTTGCTTAAAGATCACCAAAGCTAATGTTTGATGAAAATTACTGGCCTCAAATCTAGCACCAATAAGTGGCAGAGAATAGGAATGGCTATGTTGTAGCCACAGCCACTGTTTCTTTCTTCTTTGCATCTTGTACCACATCTGTAGGCCCAATCCAAACTTTGTTGGCACCAAAGCTATCTGCAAAAGTTTCCCATACTATTAGTTGCTGAGCTTTCTCTTAGGCTTCAGGTTTATGCTAGACATTTCCACCTAAGTATAAGTATCAGAACCTTTAACTCAACATAACTAAAACTCTAGTTATCATTGTACCTCTCATGCTCTCTAAGAACAGGGTATTAATTCTCCTTATTCAGCTTCTGTTCACAATATTTTTTAGAGACATACAGCCAAATAGGACATCTTTTACTTCTCTTTTTCTCTCCTTGCCTGCATCGAGCACTATCAATTGTACCTCCCCAGTGTCATATACATCCCTCCCACATCCACATCCCTTCCATAAGGCTATCCTTACCTCTTCCCTGAATATTGTAATAGCTTCCTAACTGGTCTTGCCACCTCCAGCCTTTCTCCTCCATGAAAACATACTACTCACTGTTGCCAGAATGATATTCCTGAAACACAGATGATACATTACATAGATAGATAGATAGATAGATAGATAGATAGATAGATAGATAGATAGATAGATAGACAGATAGATATACATACACACAGGTATGTGTATATGTATGTATGTATGTATATATGTGTGCATATGCATGTGTATATGTATACATGTACACACATGTGTGTATACCCTTGGGTACATCTAGATTTTACTTCTATTATTATTGCATGTACACTGTGGAAAACTGAGATCTACAGGATAATGTGGATCATGACAAAATATGTATTCATATGAATAATACATTTTAATAGGACAACCCAATTCTTTCTAAAAGATGGAATATGGTTCTGATCCCTAAACCAGAAAAGGTATATGATAAAACACCGAGACCTCTAGACCAATGTAGTTTATGAGTATTGATAAAGATATTAAATAAAATACTAACAACACAATAGAGTAATGAAGCAAAAGAAGCTCATTATGATCAAGTTGGATTCATACCAGGAATGCCAAAATTATTAAATATTAAAAATTCAGTTAGTGTAATTGTAACAACAATGAAAGCTACCTGTGTTCACTGTAATAAGTCAATATAGTACTATGAATTCTATTTATATAGCCACATATGAAAAACCCACAAAAACTATCAGCATTTTAATACATTACCAAAGAATTTGGAGAGTCATCATGATATAGGGGATAGAGAACTGACTTTGGAGTCCCATTTTTGACATACACTGACTATGTGGCACTGGGCAAGGAAAGTAACTTCTCAATATCCCCAGGAATTTTCTAAGACTGTCAATTTCAGAATAGTTAGGAAGTTTCAGAATAGTTAGGATGTCAAAGTAGTCAAAGGAAAAGAAAAATGACTCAAATGTACAAAAATATTTATAGTACCTCTTTTTGTAGTGGCAAAAAATTGGAAATTGAGGAGATGCCCATCGGGGAATGACTGAACAAGTTATGGTAAATACTATTGTGCTATAAAAACTGATGAGTAGGATAGCTTCAAAGAAAAACTAGGAAGGACTGTATGAACTGATGCAAAGTGATGTGAGCAGAACCAGAAGAATGCTGTACACAGTAGTAGCAATATTGTAATAATGATCAACTGTGAAAGACAGCTACTCTGATCAACTCAATGGTCCAAGATAATTACAATGGATTCATGATGAAAAATGCTCTCTATCTCATTTGATCTTTATAAAAATGTCCCCTCACCAGTGAGTTTATTGTTCCCATTTTGCAGTTGGTAAAATAGAGGCAAAGGTTAAGTGACTTGACCAGGTTTACCCAGCTAGTAATTATCTGAGGTTGGATTTGAACTCTTGGCCCAGTGCTCTATCCACTATGCCCATGTAGATGCCTTGTATACTGAGTCTCATCAGGTAGATACACTTTTGATTTTAAATCACCTTCTTTGGTGGTGGTGGTGTGCATTCTGACTACTTTATGTAAGAATAACTGTAAAAAAAAACCAACAAAAAGTCTAAAGTTTTAGCATCTTAGCTCTAAGTTCCATCTTAAGAAACTCACTTGAATAGCAAGGTCCAAATAAGTAGACATACAATCCAGCTGGGAGCCAGAAAAAATAGAGACGGTATAAAAAGCAATGATGGATTTATTATAAATATTTGTCTTTGTCATTGGCCAGTGACTGAAAGCATCTAGACAAAGGAAATGTGGACCATACTTTGGGGAACTTTAATTTGCATTTTTATTTGGACAAAAAGAAAACCACTCTGGTGGTCTTAGCTTTAAGAACTGAAAAATTTCTGAAGTGGGAAGTCCCTTTCTGTGGATATTTTGAACTATTTTCCCTCTAATACCATAAAGCTATTAATTTTACTTTATATCTTTAGGTTTCAATTTCTTCATCTGTACAATAAGAAGTTTGGATTATGATCCTTTAAACTGTATGGACTCTTCTAGTTTTGTATTTGTGAGCCAATAAAATGTTGCTATTAAACGCTCCTGATTATACCTGATTCAGATTAAAATGTAATTGGGAAATATTTGAGATAAATAAAATAGAACATAGATAATGTTAACACATGGTTTTCCAAGTCAATATATGGCCAGCAGGGATTCTTATTTACAGTTTAGTGCCCCCTTTTTCTGTCTGAGTCTGACAGCACTGACATAGGTAATAAGTGCATTTGGAATTCATGAAAGATAGATCAGAGTGGTCTGGCCTACCTAAGCCAGGGATATTGTGAGGCTCAAGTGAGGTAATAGATGAAAAGCATCTGGTAAACCTTAAAGCATTATAGACATGCCTGTTGTTGTTGTTAGCCTCCAGTTCCTAGGCCTCCAGTTTTGTGATGATTTCCCTGAACCTTCTATTGTTTATTCCTGTTGAACTCAAGCAATGGTTATAGACCAATACATGGTATGCTAATAAATGTTTAAGAACCAGACTAGAAGTTGGGGGATGGAAGTGAATTCACACATTTTAAGTTTAATCTGCTTTATTAATGCTTTCTTAAGTCAAGACAACCAACAAAACAATAAATCAAGTCTTGATTCATAACAGTTGCCTATTTTCAGAAGTAAATGCTCACACTAAAAATTTAACAATGGGCTCTCAGCTACTTAGAGCTGGATGCAGGACTCCCTGGTACTAAGTCCCAACTACTTCATCTCTTAACAGTGTCAGTGACTTTTGAGGGGGGGAGGTACTAAATGGGAAAGGATTGAAGCTTCCACATTTCCATGAGAAATGCTCTGTGTATTTTGAATATGCCCCAAAGTTCATGTATCAGCATGTCTTTTAATCTGTTTTCTTCTGCCAAGGAATTTTCCCTAAAAAGAATATATTTGTTTCTATATAACTTAATTGAATACCCTGGTTCTTTCAGTAGAGTGTTGTAAAATAATGTTCAGAAGACAAAGACATTTTCTGTTTCACAAATACAGATTTTCCATGGATGAGTTATGATATTGTAGTTGGGGGAGATAGTATCATGAAAGAGCTCCTGTTGCCTCCTAGGGCAAAGAGAAGAAGCTGGAGGAGGAGGAAGAGGAGGAGGAGGAGAGGGAGGAGGAGGAGGAGGAAGAGGAGGAGGGAAAGGAGGAGGAAGAGAAGGATGAGAAGGAGGACGAGGAGGAGGGGAAGGGAGAGGGGACGGAGACTGATTCGGTATTAGGAAAGCCAAAGTAGTTGGAATACTTCCCTTGGATTATCTTTTCTGTAATGCTTAATGTTAGAGCTACTGAAAAAGTATGTTCTGCAATTTTAGCAAAAGTCACTGCAAATTTCAGCACATACTAGGAAATATGACTATGAATAGAATTTAATTTCACTTGTATTGAATTCAGACCTATGGATTTCTTGTTACAACTTCATAAAATTTTCTCCAAATAGCACTTTTAAATTTGTGGTCTGACTGAAGGCAAGATTTTCAGTGTGCTCAGAACACCCTTTATTCAATCTAAAGGGTTGTTAACTTGAGTAGACAATTGTGTAACTAGGTTTCAGACACATCCTGAGAGCGCTCAGAGGATGAATTAATAAATTCGTGAGCAGAAATACTTCAATTGCCCTTACCTACAGCACAGCAGATTGATCGAGGCGGAGCTGTTTCAGGACACCTAGTATAACTCCGTGGGTGGCTTTTGAAAATGCACTACTTATTCAGCTCAGTTATAATAAAAAGGAAATGGATGTTGGGAAATGTAGGTTTGGAAGGCACCCTGGGGAAAGGAAATCCCACAATTCTACTGTAACCTAGGGAAGATCCTAAAGAAGAGGGCCATCTATCACTCATTCTAAATTGTAACAAAAAACTAAAAGTTTCAACAAATTACTGCCCTCCTCTCCTCCATCCACCCAACACATACTGCTGAAAGTCATTACTACTATAGGTCTGCAAAACAGCCAAATTTGGTTTCTTTATTGAACTGTTGTTGTGCCTCATTTTAAGAAAACGTGCTGATCAGTTTAAAAATAACCTAACTTTTGAATTTATATAAAATTGGAGGTGATTGTTCTCTTTAGAAAATAATGCAGGGCAAGTTTCCTTCAAATATCGTTCTTGCAAGGTCACTTAGAAATGCATTTTGGATAACATATACCTTTTTAAGGAATGCAATCTATTTGATAAAGTTAAGTACTATTTCATTACCAGAACAGATGTCTGGGGCATTCCACTTGAAACCTCCTTACATGTAGACACTGAGCCCCAAATGACTACTCTCCGGGTCTGGTCACACAATTAAGTTAAAACCAATCTAACTGCACTTTCACCTAATTCACAATTCTTCATCATGTCTTTAAGGAGAGCATGAAATACTTTGTCAAATGCTTTGTTGGAATCTGCAGAATTCTCCTAATTTACCTATTTAGTTACCTTGATGAAAAAAAGAAATAATATCAGTCAACCTAGATCATTAACTTTTCTTTTTTATTATTAACAGCTATTAACAATTGTGAGCATCTCAATATACAAGTAACACCAGGGGAAAGGATTATATATGAAACCTCAAACTTCAATTATTTATTGCTCTGCTTGTCTGTGTCCTTCTGAACTACTTTATTCTGTGTGTAAAGTACAGTAACCCTTTAAGATAAACATAACAATGTGGTGCTATATTTGTCCTTTTAAAAAATTTTGTCAACTCTTTTTTTTGTATCATAAGGTAACTCCCCATCCTGACTTCCTAACCCTGTCTTTCAAAAATAAATCCTACCACATTACACATAAACAGTCATCAAGCAAAACACTTCTATACACTGGTTGTATCTGAAAATTTTGTACCATTACTCTGTGATTTCACTTCCAAGAGTTGGGAAACATGTTTCTTCATCTGTTTCCTGAAGTCAGGATTGATCATTGCAATAATTGAAGCTCGTAAGTCTTTCAAAGTTGTTTTCCTTTACACTATAGGAAGCATTCTACAAATAGTTTTCCTCCTTCTGCTCATTTTACTCTCCATTCATCTAGAAAAGTCTTCCCAGGTTTCTCTGAAGCCATCAAACGTATTATTTCTGATGGCACAAAAGTCACTCTTCAAATAAGGGGCATTTGTTTTATTTCCAATTCTTTGATCCATCAAAAAGTGCTGCTATATTTATTTTGGTACATGTGGGTCCTTTTTGAGAGCTGTTTGCCCTCTTTTAGGAATATTACTTGATATGTTATCTTTCCAAATTGTTTTCCAGAATGATTGGACCAATCAAAACTCCACTATCAGTGAATTAGTGAGCCTATCCTTGCATATCTCCTCTAACTATTGTCATTTGCCTTTTCGGGTCATTTCAAGAATCTAATAGGGTACATGATGACCTAGATTTGATGAAGTCTTAGCTTCCCTTTCTCAGTGCTTAGAAACCAGCTCTTTAGTAAATTCTAAAGCTTCATCTAGAATAATAAAATGGCTGGCCTATAGCTTACATATTCCACCCTAAAATGAAAAATCAGGGCAATATCTGCTCTTTCCTTATTCTACAGCACATCTCGCATTCTCCGAGACCTCTCATGGAGGTTCACTAGCAGCTCAGGCAGAATCATAACTTGTGTGGGACAGTGGGGCCTTTGTCCAGGTGCTAACACGGGAGAGATACTTTTTTTCCGAGGTGGGGTATGGGGAGGGTATGGATACACTTTATTTCCCTTGGCAGGTGGACATTGGGAGAGAGTGAGAGTAAAAGGCAGGCCAGGAATGGACAAAGTAGAGAGAAAGATAGGCCTCCCTCTCTGCCAGAGCAGCTGCTCTTGGACGACAGATAGTACAGATGTCATGCCCTAGGGATATCATTCTGCCTAAACACATCCTGATCCATTGAAACTATTTTGAACCAGTGACTGCCTCTTCCCTAATGTTCTAGGCTAGCAGAGATGGGGTTGGAGGAGTGAAGAGCACTGTCTTTTGGGGCAATTACCCTGACCAAGAGCAAGTCTTCCTCCCTAGACAAGCATGCACATGTTCAGAGAGTTCCCAGAGACTTTAGAGCTCTTGGGACCAAGATCCATAGAAGCACACCTCATCCCTAGAGAAGGACACTTTGTCCCTGAGTATCTAGATCATTAATTTCCCCCTCTGCAAATGATTCCTAGTTTATGGAAGCACTTCAACCTTCCTTTGCCTCTACTACTTACCCCTTTATGCCTCCCCATATACCTCTCTTTTTTTAGTTTAAATTTCTCTTGATAAGATTTATAAAATACTAGACAAATAGAATAATTTAAAAAAGCCCTGGATTTTGGAACCTGAGGATCCTACTATGTAATCTGGGGCTAGTCATTTTTCTCATCTGTAAAATGAGGGGCTAGGCCTAGGTGATCTCTAAGCTCTCCTCCAGCTCTAAATTGCACGATCCCCTATGTTTTAACCAGCCCTTGTTAGGTAAAGATATCATGCCCTTAAGCCCCACATTCCTATATTTTAAGTCGTGCTCCAGAAACCCGGATTGCTTTCTCAGACATCTTCTTGGCTAACTATTCACTTCCCAAATATGCCTTTTTTTTTCTAAATCTACTCCATTCAATCATCAAGTAGTTATGAAAATACCATGTGGGCATAAAGTCCTTCAGCTTTTTGTCTAGGACTTCATAATCCTTAGCAATCTTTTCTAGGTTCCTTCTGGTGGTATCATTTGTCCTGGAATGAGTCATAAGAAATAAATAATGGGCATCGAATTGGATAAATGTAAGGTGTTGGCTTTGGCTCTCTGTGACGGAGCGAGGCAGCTTACATTCTGCTTAAGCTTCAAGGGTACTCTGAGAGGTTGGTGGCTATTTTTTCCATTGCCAATGGCTTTAGGCCCTGTTGACTATGTTCCTTTAATTGTTGTAGGTCCAGGTTGCATAGTGGTTAGAGTGCTGCACCTGAAGTCAGAGAGACCTGAGTTCAAATACAGCTTCCTGTACTTGTTAGCTGCGTGACCCTAGGAAAGTCACTTAACCTCTTCCTGCTTAAGTTTCCTCATCTGTGAAATGGGAATAATAATAATAGCACTTACCTCCCAAGGTTGTTGTTGAGGATCAAATGAGATAATAATTATAAATCACTTAGCACAGTGTGTGGTATATAGTAGGTGCTATATAAATGTTAGGTAATGGTGGTGGTAGTGGTAATAGTAGTAATAGTAGTAGTAGTAGTAGTAGTAGTAGTAGTAGTAGTAGTAGTAGTAATAGTAGTGGTGGTGGTGGTGGTGATGGTAGTACCCCAGATACATACAAAGGGACATTTACTTCAAAGATAACAAGGATAAGCATGTAAATATCTCAGTTCCTACACAGAATATGTCCTACAAAGTTCACATCCAGATGTGAATGTTAGATAATTCCATATCTCCACTACTGCTGGGCTAGGTTCCCATAGGTCACTTCCAAAGGTTGCTTCTTGCTTCTCATGGCATCCACGCTGAACTTACTGTGAAGACCAAACTCTGAACAATCGATTACTTAGGCATCCTCTAGACCTGATTCTACTCCCTTTACTGGCTGCCAAGCTCCAGCCAAGATCACTTGTCTTTTAACAAGGACAAGAAAGTATAGCTAAAGCCAACAGACCTTTTAGAATGCTTCCTCATCTAATCAAACAGCCTCATTTTCAGCACTTGGTTGAGTTATCCAGAGCCAGTTATAGGATATCTACACATGTTCCATAGTCTGCCTCTCCAAAGTACTTCTGTTACATATCATCACAATGCTTATGAAAGCAAATCTACCTTCCATGTGGAAAAATGCCATCTTTTCCCTAGCATCTTCTAATAGGAATGTCATCTGAGGTACTCTGGGCATGTGATAGTCCCCCATTGCATAAAATTCATGAGTTTCCCTTCCATGTCCAAGATATACACCTGAAGGAAAAGAACAGTTTACCATCAGGTCTACAGTTACTTTCCTAAGTAATCTTCAGAGAGTTGCCAACTGACATTACTCATCTCTTGCTCTGCATATCACTGGAGAGATTCTCATTTGATATACTTTGCTGATCCATATCATCATTCCTGATTACTTGATTGGTTGAGTGATTGACCAGAAGCAAAATAAGTTGCTTTCTCCAGAGATGGCTCATTTCCCCCCTCTACGGGAAGAACCACATGCTTATCACTTAACTCTAAGTGTTCAGTGGTCTCTCTCCTTCCCTTTCTCAAGTGTCATCCTTCTAACCTTCATAGAGCTTGATCTAGCTAAGAATTCGTATCTTGTCTTCACTTCTATTTCTTTCTTTTTTGTTTCCAACTTAAAACACTTCTGTTCTTTCATGACTTCATTTCCCCTGATAACCTGATCAATAGAGATGTATTTCCCTTGCCTTCATCCCAAAAGTTCTGCTTACACTTTATGCATCTGAAGGTTTTGTTTTGTATGACAGAAACACAATAGACCACTTTCAGAAATTTCAAGATTTTCCTTGGGTTGCTAAGGTCCACCTTCTTAGACAGAGATTCATGATTCTTTTTCTTCTTTTTGGTAGCTCTCTTGATTATTGCTTATGATTAATTACTATAACCTGTGCACATTGTCTCAACTATTAGAATATAAGCTCTTTGAGGGCAAGAACTGTTTCATTTTTGTTTTGTATTCCCAGTACTTAGTGCAGTATCTAGCACATTGCAAGTCCTTAATCAGTGATGGTTCATTGATTGCCTATTCCCTGCTTTGAGGTCTCAGGCTCTGGGATGTTCAAGGTCAAGGCTTACTTTAATTTCAATACAATATGTTCAGTTGATTTTAATTTGCATTTGGGCACATTCCCATTCTCATCACATCTTAATACAGAAACAAACAGAATCTAATTTCCAGGCAGAAATATAACCAGCCAGTAAGATTTATTCACTTTCTTATTAATTTTTTTGCTTCTGAACTCTTTATATCTACCTGTATTTTTCCATTCACTAGAGTATTTCTCTGACGCTTTACATGGGGGAGGATGGGAATAAGACTGAATTCATTTAGCAGAGAATTTATATAAGTTAGATGCATATAATGCACAAGACACAAGCATACAGAAACAAAAGAATTTGGTTCCCAAGTATAAATCCAATTCGTAAATAGAGGCACTCACTTTTTTCCCCCTTTGCTGCTTATCTGAAGATAAAACTAAAGGGGAAAAGTCAGTTTCCTAATATTTTTGGTGGCTATAACTGAAAGTTATATTCCAGCTTTAAGCAGGGATGCTGTAGATGTTTAATAATTGGCTCTCCAGAAAAAACAGTATGTATACAAAAAATGCTTTTAAAGTCTAATATGTATAATTATCATTTTGTCTATCATTTTAAAGTATAGAGAATCGACAAAACAATAAATCAAGTCTCGATTTGAGTGTTTGCTTCAACGTAAATGCTGACACTGGAAATTTGACAATTAACAGTTCTGAGGCAAGTTGGCTCCATCACACTCCTGACTGCAAGTCAGGGAGCTCTATTTAAGCTTATTTGTCATAAGGGGCTCCAAGGTAGGTATCTGATTCTCTCTTACTGACAAGGTAGATCATCTACTCCATGAAAAGTGACATTTTCATGATATTTCCTCCTAATCACTGAGAATAATGACATAATGACATTTACAAACAAATTATGTGCTCAGCTCCTATGCATATATGGCTAGAATTATACCATCCTGAACTATATCTAATGGAAATCTACTACAGTCTCATACAGAGAAGAGAATTCTGAGAACATGACATTAAAAATGAAGAAAAATTCCCCAAAGAGCTTGTTCAGTACACCTAAATAATAGTATGGTTAGTTTATGTGGGGTTTTAAACTAATGATACATACGTCTGCTATGTCTCTAAATGTTTGTTTAGAATGCCAACTCATTTGTAAGTCATTAATTTATAGGATGGCAGAATGTTATGAACAGTGTTGTTTCATAAAACATTGAGAGGCCACAGAGTTTAAAAACTAAAGTCTGAAGTAAGCTTGGTTCAAAACATGGATAAACCATATATGCCAAGTGTATTTGTAATTAAAACTGGCAAGAGAACAACAGAAAATGAAAGATTTGTCAGAGCTTCTGGTTTCATCTGTTTTCCTTGTCAATGGCAGTGGAGTCATCATAGTAGCATGAGAATATCTCAGTCCGTATATGAGAATGCAGAAACTTAAAAAATATGAAATTAAGAAAACTGGCTAGATTCAATAAGCAATGTTGAAAGCATTGTCGTCACTTTACAGGATATGAGGAGTAGATTCCAAAATATTGGGAAAGATCACCACTTATATGTGTACTCAAAAAAGCTATTTAGAAGGCTTCAATTCTTACTGATCTATATTTTTACTTTTTTAATTAAGCATGGCACGTTGGATCAATATATAAACACTTATTAAGTGCTTACTATGTACCAGTACTATGCTAAGTGCTGGAGATACAAAAAGAGGCAAAAGACAGTCCCTGCCCTTGAAAAGCTTACACTCTTATAGGGAAGACCACATGAGAACAAATATGTACAAAGCAAGTTATATATAGAATAAATAGGAGATAATTAACAGAAGGAAGGCATTGGGATTAAGAAGGATTAGGATCCTTTAGAAGGTGGGATTTTATTTGGGATTTAAAGGAAGCCAGGGGAGTCAGAGTGGAGGAGAGAAAGCATTCCAAGCATGGGGAACAGCTCAAGAGAATGCCCAGAGCCAAGAAATGGCAAGTGTCTTGTTCATGGAACATCCAGGAGGTCATTGTCACTGGACAAAAAAGTATGTGTTGGGGAGTAAGATGTAAGAAGACTGGAAAGGTAGGAGTGGGGCTAGGTTATGAAGAGCTTTGAATGATGAACAGAATATTTTGTATTTGCTCCTAGAGACAATAGAAAGCCACTGGAGTTTATTGAGTGGGGACTGAGGGATGTGATATGATTAGACCTGTGTTTTAGGAAAATCACTTTAGTGGCTGAATGGAAGATTGGATTGGAGTGGAGAAAGACTTGAGGCAGGCAGACCCACTAGCAGACCATTGCAACAATCCAGGCATGAGATGATAAGGGCCTATAACAGATGGTGGCAGTGGATAGAGGGGTGAACTTAGAAGGGACCTATACAATATTCTAATTTGCATTATAGCTGCTCATTTGCACTGGATTAGGAGTTTCCAATATGCATCAAATCATAGGTCCACACAAAATTAATTAAAGCTTTATAACAAAGTTCTATATATATTCAAGGATATCTTTGATAAAAATGTGAAAAGAAAACAGATATATTTTCACAAAGGATTTTCTACAGAAGACCACAAAATCAAACATCTGAGAGATGTTTATCCTACAGTCTTTATTTTTTGTTACAAAAAAATAAATTAGTGTTTGACTTGGTGGAACAAAACATAACATTATTGCTCTCCTACAAAATGGCATGTATTTGCTAAGATCATATAGTATTCCTTACCAAATTCAATCATAGAAAGATAACTTTGTTCAATGATGCCTTGATTATTAAAACAAAACTACATATGAAAGAGAAAGTTATATCTTCATCAAATATACGCACAACCAACACAGAAGAAGGACTGTTTGAGGTCCAAATGGAGCTAGGTTTCTCTGTAGATGATGAGATCCTCAAGATCAATTTTTTGCTTTTGTATGGGGTGTGCTCGTTGCATCAAGAACCTTTCAGGGTCTCCTCATTGAAAGCCTAATTAGTCTGGCATGGTGGCCCACCCAAAGTCCCGGCTACTAGGGATGTTGGAGCTGATGGATCACTGGAGTTTGGGTGTTCTGAGCTAAAACTGAAGCTAAAGTCAATAGAATGTTTGTACGAAGTCTGGCACCAATATGACTAATCTCTAAGAGAGCAGGGTCACCAGGCTTCCTAAGGAAAGGCATACTATACCAGCTCAGAAACTGAACAGTTCAAAGCTTCCACGCTGATCAACAGCAGGTTTAATTCTATGAATAGCCACTGTACTTTTAACTTGGCCAAGATAAGGAGACCTATTCTCTCCCCTTCCCCAAAAAGCACCTAATTACTCAAAAAATTAACTTAATGATACATAAAGGGAAAAAACATAATTGACTAAAAATGTCTATTGTCCACACTATGACATGCAGTATGATGGCCAATCCATCATTGTCTACAATTGTAGATGGACAATAAAATAGACCTAGAATTGGAGTGTATGAAGAGAGCAAGATGGGTCACATTTATAAAACATTAGAGAGTTTTTTAATCATTCCCAAGTTAGTAATCAATGCAAAGGGTTAATTTTCAAAACCACTGTTTTCCCAGTGATGCTTGTGATGCCCAACCTTGAAACACAACAATGTCACTCCCCAACTCCAGGCTCATTGCTCTTTCCTCTTACTTAATATGATAAATGGTGAGATACTTGTATACACATATACATATAGGCACACACATATTTAGTGTGTGAATACACATATACACACATTTGCATTACTACATTTACTTCAATACATCAAAAGATGCATGATTTCATTTGTTTGGTTACTCCTTCCACCAAAACAAATCGCTGTGTCTTCATGCTTTGGTTCTATGAGTTCCTATGCACTCCTACATAAGTACATACAAATACACATCATTATTTGGTGACCAAATAGTGTATTGAATCCCCTTGACTGTGTTTCTATCTGTCTGTCACTGCATCTGGCAAGGAAAAAGATGGACCAGTTTGCATTCTACTAGAAGAATACAAAATATACCCAAATAACTATCATACAATTAATGTTAGGATGAGGGTTCTCTGTTACTTGCCATTCTAGTGCCATAGACAAGTTATGAGTTTCATCCCACCAATACTCAGTGATACCTATAAGGTCATATCTGCCTCCTTGTGTTAGAATATTGAGCTCTTTCTTGTTCTCTACCTAAACGGGCATTCACATAGACATTTAAGGCCATGTGTTTTAACTCTTGTCTACTTTCTTGGATTTGGTTTCCTTTGAATTTCTACTCTGTATTGTATTTAAATTATAAACTATCTTCTCCTTTTCCAATCTTTTTTACTTTAAAGGCTGTTTGATTAGATCTGCAAGGCATCTGGCAAACATATTCTTACAAGCCTTTTATAGGTGCACATCATCTCTAGCCAGGAGTTCGTCAATCCCATATTGTAACCTAGGATCCAAATATCCTAATCACATTCCAAGACAACATCTTAGACAGCTGTTAATTTCCCAGATTATTATTTTCTTTACTAACATTAGTCTTCAATAAGTAGCAATGTGAAAAACACAGTCCACATGATCTTCAATTCTTTGTTCATGACTTCATTAACATGGACTATACGTTTTAGGTCCATCCTGGAAGTGTCATTTTACTTGCACAAATGACCAGAAGTTGTAGTTATCATTGTCTTTTGAGGTTCCTTTGTGTCTTGGACACCTCTCAGGAACAAGAAAGAGCTCTTTAGGCTTGTTTTGAGATTGACAGACAATTGCCTCAGTGCATCTGAGTGGGGAGAGGGGATCACTAACAGCACCTACTATTCTGTCTCTTTACTGTAATGGATGATCTCTTATCTGATAAACACTGTAGCTCTACCAAATCATTCTTGGGATGACTTGTATCATTGTCCTCTTTCTTCCTTTTTTCTTATTGTAATATCTTTCCTCTCTCCATCATCCCTACTGGGGTCAAGTTATCTTTCCTAAATCTCAGATTGATTTCCTTCCCATCGAAGCCATGTCAGTTCTCTTTAAGGTCCCTTCATTGTCCCTAAGAACTTGGAGTGTGGAGTGCCATTCTGTGAGTCCCTCTGCCTTCTGCAGGGGCAAGATTAGCCTACTATTTTGCGACACACATAACAGTTAGTACTTAACTCTGGCAGAAATACAAACATTGAATTACATCCCTTTGCAATTATCCTGCCACCTTCAGCTTGCCAACTTGTTATTGATTTTTCTATTGTCCATTAATTCCCCATTAGTCAGACCAGTGACCTTGAGATAGTGGTTTCACCACCAGCGGCATTTTATATTTGGTAATCAGCCACCTCTCCTATCACTTTCCCTTTCACATTTCTTATTACCATCTCTCTCAAGTCCCTTAGGCTCTGATTCTCATATTCTATTTTTGTTCTAAACTTCAAGTCACTTCATCCCTATTAAACTTAATAGAAATTAAGTGTTAACTAATAATGACTTAAGTGACACTTCTTCCCAGATTATTTACATTTAAAAAGAAGACTTGAAAACAGAAGCAAAAAAAAACCCTCTCTTTCCCACAGGGAATGAATAAATGAAGACTTGGGGATGCCAACTCCTAGGGTTACCAATCTGTGCTCTAGGATCTTTCTAATCTTTGAAGTAGGAGCTGAGGTCAAAGACTTTCTTACTCACTTCAGTCATTTCCTGTTCAGAATATTTCCTTTCTTGATGTCCATTTCTTTGTGACAGAAATCCTCTTTACAATTTAAACATCTTCACATATTTTCTGACTTATATTTGTCACTTGTAATAAGCAGATAATCCTTGTAGAACAAAACTGTAGCACTATCTTAGCTGGCAGGTTCACACATTTGTTTCCAATAGACTATGTCACTCTACAGGAAGGATGTTTGCAAATTCACTGGGGAGAAATTAAGAAATACAACTATTATAGACATCTGGCTTAGTTGAGAATGTGTGACCTCAGCTGTATGTTATAAGCAGCAGGTGGAACAGATATGCCTAGGAAAGGGGAACCCTGATTCCCTTGGATCACCAATCAATGACAAATTAACACTCCACCTGGTGATGCATTTAAAATTCATCATCAGTGGCTTTTTCAAAAATGTATGAAATTATAGTATTGGGAGAGCCTAATACTAATGACAAAATTAAGTAATTAGACTGAGGAAGACAATGAAATATGCATGTGTCTATGTCTATATACAATTATATATGTATATGCATACATACACACACATATATAAACATATATAATTTTATATTTATATTATATATTTAAATTTACTTATTTATAATTGCAACATAGCACTTGATGCACAAGGTTATAATAAGGACCAATGATGTTTAAAATGAGGTAAAATTGGCTACAGAAATATAGTATGGTATGGTAGAGAGAGGTTAGGATTTGAATTCAGAGGACTTTCAGTTAAATTCCCCTTCTGCTACTTACTAGCTGTATGACCTTGGCCAAGTCACGAAACCCTAAACTGTCTCAGTTTCTTCATCTATAAAATGAAGGAGTTGGACTAGATGTCCTCTACAATGCCTTTTAGCTCTAAAATTATAATCCTAATCCTAGTTCTTTTTTCTCTTCAGGAGAATAGAGAATAACGAACCTGAGAAAAGTCAGTCAGCCATTCAGTCAATAAGCATTTATAAAGTGCCTACTATGTGCCAGGCATTGTGCTAAGTGCTGGATACCACTTTGGGAGCTAGGTGGACTATACCACTTTAGACCTCTCCTATGTATTTCCCAGGTTGCACAAGAGAGTTGTAGGTCAATGACTAAGACAGTAAAGGATGTGACAAAGCTGAATCTTTGGAGTATGTTAAGATTCTACCACATTACAGAGCCAGAATTTTCTAAAAGCTAATTTCACCATGTAGGGAAAACATGTTGTTGTTGTTTAGTTATGGCCAACTTTTGGAGACCCCATTTGGGGTTTTCTTGACAAAGATATTGGAATTGTTTGCCATTTCCTTTTCCAGATGAGAAACTGAGGTAAACAGGGTTAAGTGACTTGCCTAGGGTCACATAGCTAGTAAGTGTCTGAGGCCTTCCTGACTCCAGACCCAGTGTTATATATACTATGCCACCTAGCTGCCTCATAAGATGAAGACTTGTGCAACTTGGTTTTGGATTGGAGCACCTTGGAAAGTAAATGGAACATAGCATCAGAATATTTTGAGCCATAATAGACTTTAGAGGTTTTTTAGCCTAAATCCTTCTTTTTATAGAAAGACAAAGTGAGGACCAGAAAGGGTTAGTGACTTACCTAATGTCACACATCCTTCAGCAAAATTGTGAAGTAGGTGAAATTTGTTTAGATTCTGGCAATATGTTAGATAGCTATCAGGAGCCCGGCAGCTCTGGTCCTTACAGATTCTTTTAGAAGCATCCCAGTGCTAGGTGGTGAAGTGGAAAGAGCACTGACCCTGAAGTCAGGAGGATCTGAGTTCAAATCTAGCCTCAGATACTTACTAGCTATGTGACCCTGGGCAAGTCACTTAACCCTCATTGTTTCCCCCCCCAAAAAAATTATGGCATGTTTTTTATTAATTGTCTAGCCTGCATTTTTCTGCATATTTCTAGTCTAGTTTCTCCCAGAATAGTCTCCTGCCTATTGGCTAATACTTGATGCCCTAGTGGAGAAAACACTCAACTTAGAGTTAGGAAGAGCTGAGCTTGAATGCACTCTCAAACACTAGCTATTTGACTCTGGGTAGGTCATTTGACCTCTCTCAGACTTGGTTTCCCCCTCAGTAAGATGAGGGTAATTATAACACCTATCCCACAGAGTTGTGAGGATCAAAATATGTATACAGATAAATATGCACATTGATACATATGTAAAGTTCTTTGCAAACCTAAAAGCATGATATAAATACTGGCTATTATTATTAATGCCTAAATCACATTGATAAGGTTTTATAAGTAAAAAGTAATTTTTAATAGCTGGCATGTATGATAAATATCTGAATTTTAACTGCCTTAACTTTGGCAACCCTTGGTTTTTTAGTTCTCTTTTCTTTTTATTAACTCTTTTAATTTTTTTTGGAATAAAACAAGCATTTCCATAATAGTACAATAAAAAGATGATTGTATATGAAACAGCAAATCTACTATGTACAACTTGCTATCCCCCTCTTTCCACTCCCAACTCAATCAACACTTTCTATCTCTCCATTTATCCCTCAACTGCTAGCACCTTTTCCTCTAAGGTTACCTCCCACCCTGAATCTATACCCCTCTCATCTGTCTCATCTCCATCATGGATGTGGCTGGATTAGAACTCAAATCTTTGTGATTCCAGACCTGGTGCTCTATCCTCTCTGCCACACAGCTGCTCCTTTAACAAAGATTTCATTGTTGATGGAGATTTAAATCTTGGGGTACAAAGTATAATCCCCCTGCCTAAAATACCTACTTTTACAGGCATCTCATTTCCCCGGGTACATTGGGGTTGATTTGCTTATGAGATGTTTTGAAGAAGTGAAACAGAAATAAATAATAAATCTTGTCAAGCTATTAGGAGATAAACCTACTTTCCCCAGCTAAGGCCCAGCAAGCAAGCTATGCCCTGAACTTTGTTGGTTTTTCTCTTAGTATGTCCATCTGCCAAAGGTCTTCTTCATTCAATTATCTTAATTCCTGTCCATCAGTGCCTCACCTCCAAGTGAAGACATCACCCACCTGATGTCATTGGTCCTTTTCAAGAATGAAAGATGAACAACAATAACCAACAACCTGGCCTTTAATTACTAATGGGCACTCCCTTAGACAAACTAAGACCTGGGAAAGACCTTAGCTTAAAAAGGCCAAATTCTCCTCTTTATATCTGAGGTCATTTCCAGTTGTCCTGCCTTATGTCTTACCACTGGACCCAGATGACTCTGGAGGAGAGAGTGAGGCTGATGACTTTGCACAGCCCTGCCTCACTTAAACTCAAGACATCACCCTCTTGATGTCATTGGTCCTCTTCAAGAACAAAGGACAAAAAACAACAAATAAGTGTGTATTACATATGATAATGCATACAAAGATGATGAAGGGGATGGTTTCAGGAAAAAAAACTGAAGAGACTTATACGAGCTTAAGAAAGTGAAGTGAGCAGAACTGGGAGTATTTTGTACACAAGTAAAAGCAGTATTGTCCCAATGATCAACTGTGGAAGACTTAGTAAATGATTAATGCAATGATCCACCACAGTTTGAAAGGACTCACAAAGAAGCATATGATCTATCTTCAGATAGAGGACCAATGAACTCTGAGTGTATAGTGAAACATATTTTTCACTTTTTTTTTGCTTTTTTTCCACAACATGAATAATGGGAAAATATTTTGCACAACTTCATATGTAAAATGGGTATCATATTTCTTGCCTTCTCAATGGGTGGGGGAGAGGCTGGAGGGAGAGAGAGAATTCAGAACTGAAAATAAAAATTAGAAATAAAAAGTATCAAAATCATGAACTTCTCAAAATGAATGGAAAGATATATGGTAGCCAAAATAGGATGAACCATATTAATAAGGATGCATCATGCATAATAAGTAGCATAAGCAGTATCATCGGAGATGTCTGACTAAAAAAAAAAGAAAAAGAAGTGAATACCAAGATTGAGGGACAGACAACGGATAGTTCCTCTGAGAGAAACTTAACATCACCCAGGAATAATAATATTGAGAGACCTAGAGGAAACAAGCCAGCACATTAGGTGGATCCAAAAACCTAAGTCAGCATTAACGATCATTAAGCAATTACTTCTTGCTAGGCACTGTGGATATCAGACCAAAGGATAAAAAACAGTTACTGTACAAAATGAGTTTAAATTCTCCTGGGAGAGATTGAGCATGCACGTATAATTAAATATCACATAATCTGAGGAGAGAGAAGAGACCACTAAAATTTGAGAGGATGAGGAAAGATTCCATATAGCCTGAGATATGGGATGAAAGAAGAATTCTAAGAAAGAGAAGAAAGCAGGGAATATGTTTCAGGCATGAATGCAGCTTCTTTCTAGACTCAAAGACAGAAGATGAAATGTGGACTTCTAGGAACCAGTAGTAGTCCACTTTGCCTGGAACATAAAGTCTGTGAAAGGTAATAGGTCAGTCAACAAGCACTTATTAACCATTAATACACTGTGCTAAGTGCTATGGATACAAAGTAAAGGGGAAAAACACTGTCCTTGCCCTTAGTGAGCTCATATTCTGATGAGGAGACAACATGCAAGCAATTCAATTCAATGCAATAAATATTTGTTAAGTGCTTACTACGTGCCAGGCACTGTTTTGCATATACAAGATAAACAATGTAAATAGAAGGTAATCTCAGAAATGAAACCAGGAGTGAGGGTGACCTCGATGGGCCTCTGCAGAAGGTGGGATGTGAGCTGAGTATTGAAAGAAATCAAGGAGACCAGGAGGTGGAGGTGGGGAAGAACATTACAGGCATAGGAGAAAGCCAAAGAAAAGGACTGAAGTTGTGTGCAAGGAACAGCACAAAGCCCAGTATTGTTCAATCATAGCGAGGGGATTCTCATTCCACATTCTGCCTCTCTATCAAGAGGTGGGTTGCATAAAAATAATTATCATTATTAGTCCTCAGGAACCATGGTTAGTCATGATGATAAAAGTTCATCACAATAGAATTTTACCTTTTTGCTACAAATACCTGAAAGTGTATCAGTGTGATGCTAATCAGTGATTAAAGATCTTCCTTCCCCTTCCCCATTTAATAGTCCTCAGGTGGAGAGCTAGTTAAGGGAAGCTTGATTAGGGGAAGCTTGTTCTTAGGCAGGGTGAACCTTTTGCTAAGTAGGTGCTAAGTCCCAAGCCTGTACCCTTTTGCTAATTAGGTCACAGAGGTGTGAAGCCCTAGGACCCTAAACAGGGTATACATATATACCCTGAGGGTAGCCATTAAGCTCAGACTAGAGAGAGGAGAGAGCTCTAAGAAGAAGAATATAAGACAAGTAGAAAGAGCTGCAAGAGACAGAGAACTGGAAAAGACACAGAGACTGAGACAGAGAGAACTGCAAGGGCTCTGAGAGTAGCAAGGGCTCTCAGAACTGTGAGAAGAAAGGATGCAGGCAAGCAGACAGCTAGGATTTGTGAGTGAGTGTTTATGGGAAGGCCCCAGAAGAAGGGAAGGTTACGGGATGGCTTGGCTCTTTGCTGTGATTTTGTGTTTTAATTTCCTTGCTGTTACAATGAAGTGGGCTTACTCATTTTGGGATACAATTACTGCTATGTCAAATTGGGGTTATTGGTTTCAGGATTTGATCCTCTGGTGTCTGAATAAATGTTTTACTTCTTCTGCCTTCTAAAAGCCTCTCATACTTTGTGATTCTGAACCATACAGGCATATTCATGATAACCATTGATATCATGAATCTTGTCTTATTGACACAATCCGTTCATCAAATATCTATTTCTTTCATTCAGGATTATGCTCAACTTTGCTGTATAAGTTATTTTTGGATGCAACTGCAGCTCCTTTGCTCTTCAAAATATAATGTTCCAAGACTTATGTCTTTTATTGTAGAAGCTGCTAGGTCTTGTGAAATCCTGATTGTTTTTTCCACAGTGTTTAAATTGTTTTCTTTTTCTTGTTGCTTGCAACATTTTTTCTTTAACCGGGTAATTTTGCAACTTGGCTATGGCGTTCTTGTAAGTTTTCTTCTTAGGATCTCTTTCAGGTGGTAGTTGGTGGATTCTTTCCACTGCTTTTTTACCTTCTTGTTCTAGAACTTCAGGACAATTTTCCTTAATAATTTCTCATAATATTGTATCTAGATTCTTTTTTTAATCATAATTTTCAGGTAGTCTGACAATTCTTGTATTGTCTCTCCTGATCTGTTCTCCAGATCAGTTGTTTTTTCTAATGAGATGTTGTAGATTCTCTTCTATTTTTTTCTAGTTTTATTGTATCTTGGTGTCTTGTAACATCATTTGATTCTCATTGCCCAATTCTAGTTTTCAAGGAGTTATTTTCCTTCTTAAGATTTTGCGTATCTTTTCCATTTGGTTAACTATCTTTCATAATTTTCTTGAATTACTTTTTTTTTCTAATTTTTCCTCATTCTCTCTTATTTTATTTTGGAATTCCTTTTTTATGTCTTCCAAGATTTCTTTTGGGGCTTGTAACCATTTGATGGTCATACTCTTTAGGGTAGGAGTGGCTTCTTTTTAATTCACTATCTTCCTCTAAATATGAACTAGATCTTCTTTTACATCAAAGTAGCTATCAATGATTGGACTCTTTTTCCTTTGTTTACTCGTTTTTATTTTTTGTTTGTCTTATTTTACTCTTAGCAGCTTAATATTACTATTACAAAGTTTTGATCCTGAATCGTGGGTAATGTTGCCCTAGGATTAGGAGGGTGGGGTAAATAGATAAGGAGGGGATCTTTAGAGGGAAGGGAAAATAAGGAATAAGAGGGAAAGAGGAGGAGATAAGGTAACAGGGATAGGGTGAAAAGAAAGAATGAGAAGGAAAATAGTGAGTAAAAATAAGATGGAGGGAAATTCACAAAGAGCAATTGTGACTTTGAATGGGAATGGGAAATAAATTGGGGAATGGCTGAACAAGTTGTGGTATATGATTGTGATGGAATACTACTGTGCTAAAAGAAAGGATACACTCAAAGATTTTAGGAAAATATGGAAAGACTTACATTAACTAGTGAAGAGAGAAATGAGAAAAAAAGAACTTGCATACTGTAACAGCAATTATTATTTTGAGTGACTTTTTGCAAATAATTTTGTCTATTATAAATACCCAAATTAACTATAAAGTACATATGAAGAAAGACACTATCTGAATCCTGAGAAAGAACTGATAGATGAAAGTGTGTATAGAATAATTTTGTGTACACACACATATTTGTGTCTAATTATAGTCATCTTCTGTGGGGAGGGTAGAGAAAAAAAGTAATTTACATGATAATTTTGCAGTATATTTGAAAGGAATACCAAGTTGTGCATAGTAGGTTTGCAGTTCCATGTACAATCATCTTTTTTATTGTACTATATTATGGAAATGCTCACTTTATTCCACATATTAAAAAGAAAAAATAGTATTCTATCATATTTATCTGTCTATCCATTCCCCATTTTATGGGAACTGCCTTAGATTTCTCATCTTTGTCACTTCAAAAAGAGCTATAAATATTTTATACATACTTAGAATTTGTTTTGCTTAGGACTAATCCAGCCATTAATCTACCCTCCCCCCTTTTCCCCTTTCCCTCCCATTTCCTCATCAATTGAAATGTATTTCTGTATTCAATTGAGTATTTGTATAGTCTTACTTCTTTTGAACACTTCAGACATGAGTAGGGATTCCTGACTCCAGGCCCAGTACTCTATCCACTGTGCCATGCAGCTGCCCAGGAAAAAACATGTAGGTACTATTTTATCTGGAGCATAGACCTAACCCTGATGAACCAGCCTTCTACCAATGCTGAATAGACCATTGAGACAGAGCAAGCAGCAGAGTTCAGGTGGGTGGATAGTGTGTAAAAAGCAGTACTAGATATGTTTCTGAGTAACTAGGTGGCACAATGAATAGACTGCTGTGACTAAAGTAAGGAAGGCATGAGTTCAAATATAGCCTCAGAGACTTAATAGCTATGTGACTCTGAGCAAGTCACTAAACCTTGTTTGCCTCAGTTTCCTCATCTTAAAATGAGTTGGGGGCAGAAATAGCAAGCTAACCCAGTACCTTTGCCAAGAAAACCCTAAATGGGGTCACAAAGAGTTGGACACTGACTCAGCTGAATAACAATATGGAATTAGAGAATAGATGGATAAATGTATATATATGTATATAATCTGTATGTAAACATACACACAAGAGCTTCGTCCCCCAAAAGAGAGATGAGAATATACTTTGTTCTGTTTGTGGAAGTAGAGGACTATGGGTGTGGAATACTGCATGTACTGTGGGACTTGGTTGATGTATTTGTTAGCTTAGCTAATTTCTCTCTCTCTCTCTCTCACACGCACACACACACACACACACACACACACACACACGGTTGTTTGCTGGGTGGTGGAGAGGGAGGAATCCATTTGAAAATGATGACGATATAAAAATAAAAATTATTTACAAGAATTTTTTTAAAAAAAACTGTCGAATAAATGGCCTATAGAGGCTTTTCAGTAAAGACATAGTACCTGGCACATAAAAGGTACTTAATATTTATTGATGGATTCATTGATTTATAGAGTCCTTTATTAAAATGCAAATACCACTTCCAAGGGTAAAATCTTAAGCCCTTTCTAGATAACATCTAAATGGATAATTAGTTGGAAACTAGATGAGAACAGATGTGACATAGGGTAAGTCATGTAAGCACTCTGTGACTCAGTTTCATTATCTGTAAAGCAGGGTAATAATTCTCACAGGATTTTTGTGAAGAGAGCAGTGCTATCAAAATGTGAGTGATGATAATGATAATGATTACATTGTCCTCACCATAATAATCACTAAGGATGGGTCACAGGAAAAGATTCTGGCAACAGGGTCTCTAAGACGGGCCACTAAAAGTAGGAGTGAGAAGAAAAGTTCCAAAGTCACTGTTATCTTACAATTTTGCCTCAAGCCAGCTCTGAGTGGAGGATAAACTGGATCCTCATTCTGTCTGTTTGGTGGCTGTCAGTAAAAGGGATTTACATGCTCCCAAGTTAAGGGTGTGTCCCACAAAATTCCAGGCAAGCATGCTTTCTGCTTTTCCCACATCAAGCTACATGCCAAAAGCTCTGCAGAGTTGTACTGCAGTATTATACCCCAGAGTAAGGCATCATCCCATTTCACATACAAATTCAAATTTTGCCTAACTTGCTTTTTTTCCATGCTTCTTTTGAAAGATAGTTTTCAGTTATATCTAAAGAGAATCAATGAAGTAACAAGCATTTATTAAGCACCCACTATGTATATATTTTGCTTGCTGTTTGTGATCCCAAAACAAGTGAGATAGTCCTTGCCTTCAGGTGAGTTCATTCTACATGAAGAATATAATATGTTCACAGATAAGTAAATTCAGGATACATGCAAAATAATTCTCCACATTAAAGTAATTTATATTTATAGACTCTTTAGTTATTTACAGGAGAGGCCAAATTAAGTCATACTATGGGTATTCATTTTACTTATTCTTGTATTTATACATGTGATTAATCACCTATGTTACAAATCCTTTTTATTATGTTCTATTTTTTCATGACCAGGAGAAAATGAATAGATTTTGAAGGAGAAATGAAATATAGCTACACAGCTCATTTTTAGGTCTATATTTACTTTCAGGGGAGGTGTTGTGGAAAGATCATTCCACTTGAAGTTGGAAGACATGTACTTGATGTAGATCACAGCTGTCTCTAAACCTTAATAAATGGTTTTATTCTGTAGGCAGAATATTTCATCATGAGGTGGCCAAGCTTCTTGTGAAGTGCCTTTCCAATTTAGGTGGGTAGATTCCTACGCAATAGTCTATTTGTAGGTCCACATTCAAAGTCTTTCCAATTTGATTGGGCCTCTTTGAACTGATGTTTCCAATCTCATTATCTTTAAGAATCTGTGATCACTTTCATATGCGAAGATGTCAAAGTTGGTGTATGATTGAGGTTTCTTCCTACCTTCCAAAACTTGCCTCCCTGTACCTTTCACTAAGTGATGCTAGGTTTCTTCTCGGTAGCCAAACAGACCAAATATAATTCTTAATTCCCAACACAAACCTTCAGCTACTTAGAGTCATTAAACATCACCATCTTATATAAAGTCAACTTCCTAGGAAAGAACAGATTTTTCATGGCATATCATGGTTTAAGATTCCTTCATGGAATTCTCAAATAGAAGAATGGCTCTGTGGATAGAGCATGTTTTTCTTCATGTCCCTGTGGATAGAAAATGTTTTTAATCCCCTAATGTTTGGTCTCATGAAAAACCTAAACCTAAATGTATGCAACATACAAAGCTCAAATATCAAAATGTTATTAGACATTTTAAAGCCACATTTTTCTTTCATAGTCAGGAAAGTATTTTGGGTGACTAACTGTGGTTCTCTTCTCTGGGCATCAACCACCTTTATTCATCATCTGAGCCAATCTCCTTGAATAAGTTTAATTAGCTTTGAGGTCCCACTTACTGTGTGCAAGTGAGTGGCTAACATTTGTTTTTCCAGCACTCTGTGGGGAGTTGTAATGTCTCATTTAAGAGTTTTCTAATGACTGAAATGTCCTCCCTGAATCCCAGTGACTCAATTCCAGTTTGGCTCATACTTTGAAAATGGGGCTTTAGAAAACATTTCCCAAAGAAGCATATTCACTTAATGAGTATTTCAGTGTAAATGGCATCGTAAAGATTGCCTGAGGCTTACTGTTTCCATCTGTCTGAATGCTCTGAGTGTATATAACTGTTCAGTCAGGAAAATTCACCTGACCAAATGACTGAGGTGTGATTTTTTTTTAATTGAAACCAGGAGACACCTTTGAAATGGCTGAACTAGGGGCTATGGAATAGAAATGTGTATGATTGTGAGGCCAGACTTAGTCCTGGCCAAAGACTGGGAAAAGTCAGAGTCACCCTTTCCTCTGCTTCCTGGGCCCTGTCCAACACTGACTGAAAGCAGGAAGTATGCATGGTGATGGCTCAGGGTCAGATTGAGTTGGGCCAGAACTGAACAGCAGCAGAAAAAAAATTGGGGGCTTTAGAACTCCAAGTGGTAATTTCACTCCTAGCTTTACTTTCCTGAACACCTGGCAGGATAGGAGCTCTCTCTTCAGATGTGTTAAAATGCCAATATACTATATGGTGTACTTTGGCTTTGGGAAACTAGAATAACAGAAATCTACTGAATGTGACATCTCTCCTTGAGCACTAGATTACAGTGACATCATAGCTTTGGGAAGCTCTGTTAATCACATGGGACAGGCTCAACAAATCAGAGATAGAGATTCTATTCCTCCATAATGAAATCCAGATTGAATGTGAAAGTGAAGGAAACAGTCCTTGAAATGCACCAAAAGAAAATTTCTTTAAGCAAATGTCCGTGACAACCCTTTTTGAAAGCTCAAAACATTTTGTCTGTCTTTTTGATACTTCTAACTGTATACTACATTGTAAATAGGGGCATGCCTTTTGTGGAGAAAAAGCAAAAAGGAGTAACCATTTTATATTTATGATAAACAAGATATTTCTATTATCATATATAAATCCATAAATATTAGGTATCATTTCAATTCATGACTATGGGTGGGGAAATTAAATAAAAGGAGGATAAAGGATGTCACTCTAGCAGCTCTGTATTATCTCAAGGATCAAATATAAAATGATCTGTTTGGCTTTTAAAGTTCTTCATAACCTGGCTTCTTCCTATCTCTCATTTTCTCATGCTTTACTTCCCTCAATGTATTCTGGGATCCAGTAGCTTCCTTGCTAAACCCTTGCTAAACCCACATAAAATCCTTCATTTCCATTTCACTGACTGTTCCCCATTTCTGGAACTTTCTTTGTCCTCATCTCTGCCTCCTGGCTTCCCTAACTTCCTTCAGGAAGTATTAGATCCCACTTTCTTTAAGAAATCTTTCCTGATTCCCTCTGAAATTATCTTCACTTCATGCTATTTTTTGCATGTATTTCATTTCATGGTTTTTCTCCCATTAGGTTGTGAAGTCCTTGAAAGCAGGGACTGTTGTTATTTTTTTCTTTTTTTGTATCTCCAGTACCTTATCATGCTGCCTAGTACATTTTATTGTGTTCAGTCATTTCAGTTATGTCCTATTCATGACCTCATGTGGGGTTTTCTGGGTATGGAGTGGTTTGCCATTTCCTTCTCTAGCTCATTTTACAGATGAAGAAACTGAGGCAAACAGGGTTAAGTAACTTGCTCCGGGTCTCACAGGTAGGACATGTCTAAGGCTGCATTTGAACTTAGGTTTTCCTGACTCCAGATCTGGCACTCTATCCACTTGCCACCTAGCTGCCTAATACATAGTAGATAATAAACGGTCATTGGCTTGCTGTTCATTTGTATTACTTCATAATTATGCTGCATATGTATTTTCATATGTGTTCGTTAGCTCCCCCACTAGAATATAAGCTCATTGCAAGTAGGGATTGTTATGGTTTTTTATACCTGAAAACCTAACACAACACATTTCCTGATATATAGTAAATATTTAATAAATACTTGATTGATTTATTGTGGTAATAAAATCATGTCTATTATTTTAAGATAACATCAAAACAAATGAGGGTGCTGACATTTTTAAAAATAGGAAAACATTTCAAAGTATCTGTAATAAGTTAGAGTATATATTTTAAAGTTAACAAGTGATTTTTGTTCATTTTTCTCACTATAACAATTGAGCAGTTTAAAAACCTGAAAAATAAAATAAACAGCTGTGAAATCCAACAAAACAAATCACTACATTAGCCATGTCCAAAAATCTATATGTCTATCTGCACTTTGAGTTCTTCACCTCTTTAATAGGAGGCAAACAACATATTTTGTTTCCATTCTTTTGGATTTGGGGTTTATCATTGCATTGATTAGTGTACTAAAATCTTTCAAAGTTATCCTCTCTATAATGTCATCACTATATTAATTGTTTTCCTAAGACTGCTCACTTTGTGCTACATCTGTTCAAATAGGTATTCCCAAGAACTCTGAAACTGTCCATTTCATAATATTTATGGCATAATAATATACCATTACATTCATGTTCCATAGTTAAGTTAGCCCTTCCCTCAGAGTTTAGTTCCTAACTGTTTTGGCTGCCATGAAAAGAAATGCCATATTGGTCAAATAATCTATTTACATAAGTTACTAAAATTGATGTAAAGATCTACAGACTATCTAGAATGTTTCTGACCACAATTTTTGGTCAAACCTGATAGCTCTTGCTCACATAGGGGCAGCTAGGTGTCACAGTGGATAGAGTGCCAGGCTTGGAGTCAGAGAGACCTGAGTTCAAATTTGACTTCAGATATTTACTAGCTGTGTGACCCTGAGCAGTTCACTTAGCCCTGTTTGTCTCACTTTCCACATCTGTAAAATGAGCTGGAGAAGAAAATAACACACCACTCTAATTATCTCTGCCAAGACCCAAAAGGGGACACAAATGTCAGACACAACTGAAAAGAACTAAACAACAACTTGCTTACATATACAAAAATGTAATAGTTTGACTAATGAATCTAAGTTTCTATCCATTATTCTGTTAGTGCAGATAGATGATAATCATTTATTTTGATCAAATGTTGGAACCATTTTATAGCAACAGAACAAAATGAAAAAAAGGAAAAACGGCTACCTAAGTACAAGTACAGTTAAGTGAGGGTCATATGGGCCCACAAATTAAGGAGGAATACCTAAAACAATTCATTTTAAAAATGATGACAAGTATGACAAGTACAAAAAAATCCTCATTTTTTAAAATGCTCAGCATTAGTTAGGGATATTGAAATGTCATCCCCAGTTTTGGTCTCTATGGTTGAAGGAGGATATGAAGACATTACATAGATGTCAGAAAACAGTAATAAGAATGATTAAGGTAATAGAAAATAAATGCTAGGGTAATATACAGGAAGCTTTTAGCCTAAGAAAAGGGACAGCATGGCCTAATGATAATCTAGCATTTAACTGTCTACTACATGCCTATTCTGTGTTAAATTCAAAGGCTACAAAGACAAGAATGAAACAGTCCCTGCCTGCAAGTAGTTTACTATAAGAAGAATATGTGTTACATTTGTGTGTAAGATATATGTATACAAATACATATAAGATACATACAAGGCATTTTGTGAGAAGGCACTAACTTCTGGGGTATCAAGAAAGGTTTCATGTGGGATTTGACCTTTGAACTAAGGTTTGAAGGAAAGCAGAGATTATAGAGGGTATAGATGAGGAATAAATGCATCCCACTCTTGGGGGGGGGTTCTGACAGAGCCAACACGATTTACTGCTACAATACTCTTTCATAATGTCTTATCTCTGTACTTTAGAGATAGAAGTTGGACATCATTGGAGGGTGGACTGGAGAGACCAGAGACTTGAGTCAGGGAGACCAATTAGGAAACTTTTGAAATGGCCCATGCAAGTGGTTATAAGTGACTGCAGTAGGATCACATACAAAGGAGTGAAGAGAAGACAATTGCTAAACATACTATGGAAATGGAATGGACAAAATTTAGAAACTGGATGCATATACGGGATGAGAGAGAATGAGGTGGAGAGGCTGACTAGGATTTTGAACCTGGGTAACAGGAAGGATTATGGTACCCTCTAAATAAAAGCACATTATTAGAAGTTAGGAGCTTGGGGGCAGAGCCAAGACGGCGGCTGGGAAGCAGTGACTGGCGTGAGCTCCCCACCAAGTCCCTCCAAAAACCTATAAAA
>CM053622.1:615200278-615218394 GCA_028646595.1 Phalanger gymnotis | reverse complement strand
AAATGAGGCCTTGATCGGAGACACTAATTGTACAGATTTTCTCCTAATTTTCTGCTTTCCTCCTAATCTTTGTTGCATTGGCTTTGTTTATAAACAAAAACTTTTCAGTTTAACATAATCAAAATTATCCATTTTGCATTTTGTAATGCCCTCTATCTCTTGTTGGTTCATGAATTCTTCCCTTTCCCATAAATCTGATAGGTGAACTATTCCTTGCTCTCTCAAATTGTATATGGTATCAGCCTTTATTCCTAAATCATGAACCCATTTTGACTTTATTTTGATATATGGTGTAAGATATTGGTCTATGCCCAGTTTCTGCCCTACTGTTTTCCAATTTTCCCAGCAGCATTTGTGAAATAGGGAATTCTTAGCCCAGAAGCTGGCTTCTTTGGGTTTATCAAAGAGTAGATTGCTATAGTTGGTGACTTCTGTGTCTTGTGTACCTAACCTATTCCTCTGATTCACCACTCTGTTTCTTAGCCAGCACCAAGTAGTTTTGATGTTCAGATGTTTTTCTAATAAGATGTTTGAGATTCTCTTCTATTTTTTCCAGTTTTATTATTTCTTGGTATTTTATAATGTCATTAGATTCCTCTTCATCAATTCTAGTTTTCAAGGAGCTGCTTTTTTTCTCAAGATTTTCTATCTCTTTTTCCAATAGGTTAACTTTATTTTCATAATTTTCTTGGATTGCTTTTATTTTTTTCCTCAATTTCTCTTACTTGATTTATGAATTCTTTTTTAAGTTCTAAGAATTCTTTTAGGGCTTGTGACCATTTGATGTCACTCTTTGGGATAGGAATGGCTTTAAAAAAACCTCATTATCTTCCTTCAAATATGAATCCAGATCTTTTACGACAAAGTATCTATCTATGGTCATGTTCATTTTAATTTTCTTACTCATTATCTTTTTAATTTTTAGCAGCTTATTATTATTGCTGTTATAATAAGTTATTTGTGGTGTACAGTTGTGATAGAATACTGCTGTGCTGTAAGAAATGATCAGCTTAATGATCTTAGAAAGGCATGGAAAGACTTACATGAAATGGGGAAGAGCAAGGTGAGCAGAACCAAGAAAACTATGTACATTAATAACAATATTGTATTAAGTATGACTTTGAGTGATTAAGTCACTTTGACTATTATAAATACACAGATTAAAAAATAAAGGACATGTGAAGATAGTCACTATCTACAGCCAGAGGAAAAAAACTGATAAATAGATGTGTGTGTGTCTGTCTGTCTGTCTGTATGTGTGTAAATGTAATATCTATATGTGCACATCTTTCTACTGTCTAATGGTAGTCATCTCTAAGGCAGGTGGAAGGGAGGAAAGAAAAAAAGGAAAAGAAAAAATTTACAAGACAACTTTGTTGTATGTTTAGAAGGAATAGCAAGTTGTACATGGTGGATTTGCAGTTTCATATGCAATCATGTTTTTTTTACTCTACTATGTTACACAAATGCTTGTTTTATTTCATAAATTAAAAATTATAAGGAAAAAAATACCCAAAATATGGGCTTTCTCTGGGTGTGTGTGTTTGTGTGTGTGTGTGTGTGTACGTGTGCACGCGCGCATGTGCGTGTGTGCACTCACATGCATGCTTTGCTCTGAAGATGTCAAGATTCTACAGGCTCATGTGACCTTCTTCTGAGAACAGTTTTAATATAGTCTTGAATTTAAAGTGAAATTTTATCAGTCAAAATGACCCCTTTCCAATCTTTGTTCTACTTTCTGAATTACCTTGACCATGATAAACATTTTCATTCATAGCAAAAGTTTCCTACTTTTTAAAAAACCTGTCTCATTGTTCTTTAATCTTCAAGGAATCTATGTTATGTTGTAATCAGTAACAAGCACTCCAGCTACTAGGATTTTATAAAGGTCTTTAATTATTTTCTGAAGATTAGACTTTTGTTGTTGCTGTTGCAGCTAATGCGTGTTGGTTCTTGGTATTGTTTTTTATTTGTTACTTTGGTGCAACCAATCCTGTTTCATTGTTGGCATTGGCCCTTGAAATTCAAGATTTCTCCATGCCAACAGGCCCTGCAATATCATTAACAGTAATTGAGGTGTGCTGTTTCAAAGCAGTAGCTTTTCCATATTTTCTAGGAATACTCTCTCAATTGTTAAAAATCACAGAAATGAAAAGCACAACAAAAGGAAGAATAAAATATGGCACAAAATTCAGTGCTTGGCTGACCAAGAATTACAGGTTGGAAAACTATCTCAATTCAGTTTCATCTGATCAAAGCCAGATTTTCTTTACCATCTTAGTGTCAGTAGAACTACATAAACTTTATAACTGATGTCACAAAATGAAATCATATCAAAACATTGTTTGTCTCAAGTAATTAACATTTGTCTTGTATATAAGACAACATTTTATACAAGACAACAATACAATGGGTATCACACACATGTGCATGCACGTGCACATACACACACACATATATATATACATACATATATATATATATATATATATATATATACACACATATATATTCAATTAAATGGCGCAGAAAATATAGGAAACCAGAGGAGGGAATGAACATAAAGAGGAGGCAGGAAGGAGACTGGTGTAGGCTTTATGGAAGAAATAGGACTTAACTTGACCTTGAAGAGCATAGGATTTGAATTGATTCAGGGACATTCTAAGTGGAGACAATTGTGTAAATAAAAATGTAGAGTTAGGGATGTATATGCCATGGTAATGGTGAGTTAACAGGCTCAAATAGAACTTTCATAAATTAGTATTATTAAAGAAAAGGAAAGTAGAATTGGATCTTGAATTCCATAATGAAGGATGAACATTTGATTTTTGTACACAATAGGGAGGACAGGGAAGGTTTGGTGGCAGGAAACTAAAGTTAAATAGGTGATATTTTAGAAAATCAATCTAGCAGTGATATCTAAAATGTGTTAGAGACTGAAGAGGCAGGAGTTTGAGAAACCAGTTGGGAGGGAGGGTGTGGCAAAATTCCAAGGGCAAGATGATAAAAGTCTGAATTATGGTGGTAGCAGTGAGAGGGGAAAATAAAGAACAGATGTGAAAGTCATTACAAAGGAAAAATGGAAAGGATTGAATGACTGGATGTGGAAGGTAGCATGTAAAGAAACTCCTTTCATCTCAATTTCATCTTAGTTTTCTACTTAGTTCCATCTTAGTTTGCTACTACTTACCCCAAATCCCTTTAGCTTGGAGTTGGATTTAAAATAGGACATTTTTTAACAGCCTAATTAATTCTAAAGGCAGAACTTGCAACAAAGCATTGCAAAGGTTGTCACGTAGATGCTCTCTTTTAAATAGTGATGATTTGAACAAAAGGTCCCAAAATTATATGTATAGAAAGCATATACAATTATCCAGCTCTCTGATCTCCACACATCCACACTTGTAGATGTTTCTGGATCTTTGGGTCAACCACACCAAACATCTGGGTGATTGGAAAAAGAGTTTATTCTCCATTTGTGTGATTTGAAATGGAGACACACCCATAATCTCCAATTCAGCCTGAGAAAAATCTACTGAACATGACATTTCTATTATGGTAATGGCCTCTTCCGTCACAGTGTAATTCTTATATGCTGCTTTGGAGAACTATTGGGACCTTGTAGAATCTGAATCATTACTTAGAATGGAACAGGCTGTTCTTGAAATTTCATCCACAGGATCTATTTAGAGGAGGAAGAGATTTCTCAAGAGGGAAAGTGAGAGAAAGTCCCATTTATTTGTCACCTTCTAGCATAAAGATCTTATATGTACACATGCACATGGACCAAACAATAAGTTTTTTTTTTCATTCCATGACAGTACTCTGTGCTCTAGTCCTCAGACTGTACTCCTTCCCTCAGAAAGTACACATTTGGTAATGAGAGAGAAACTGGAATAATTCACTGTGTGCTTTAGTTAAAAGCCAAGGTATATTTTCTTTCCAAGTGGGACTGTTCATTGAATCTGTTTCTGCTGTATTTATACCATAAGGCATATTTGCACTGTGTCTGGCATTAGCAGACCAAATCAGCCTGTGGGCTTTGGTTTACTTTCCTTTAAAAAAATCAATAAAAGTAAGGTAGTGATGGAAATCCCATCTGTGCAAATCTTTCAATGACACTCTCAAAATAGCTTTAAAAAGGGGGAGAGAATGACTTCATTCAAACCCCAAATGTTATAAAGTAACAGGTATTTATGGCATCAAATGAAGATCTGGGGCAGCCAAACTCATGGAAAATTAGCTTTATGTCCTGGCCAATGAAAAAGCAGTCAGACCTGGAAAATAATTTTGCCAGTAAGTAGTATGGATGATTTGTAGCAGGCATGGGAAAATGTGGGGCAACCCAGGATTTAGATTCAGTTAGGCTCAAATTCCCTATGTATGGGTATTGATTCAAACCTCATCAATAGACTTGGTGAAAATGGAATACTATTTTTTCCATGAAGTATTTTTAAAAAATATTTCCAAGGGAAATAAGTGCTTGGCTAGTAGTCTTTATTCCTGGTCCTCTCACTTACTAGTTACGTGGTCCAGGGCAAGTAATTTTACCTCTTTTCACTTGTTTCCTCAACTGTAAAATGTGCATAATAATATTGCATTAATTTAAATCATCTGATAAGCATTTGCTTGGCTACTACATTTCAGGCACTGCTAGGTACTGAGGTTATAATGGAAGAAATGAAACATTCCTTGCCCTCAAAGAACTCTTTTCTTTTATTTTTTTGAGGGGGGAAGGCAGGGCAATTCAGGTTAAGTGACTTGCCCAAGGTCACACGGCTAGTAAGTGTGTCAAGTGTCTGAGGTCTGATTTGAACTCAAGTCCTCCTGACTCCAGGGCTAGTGCTCTACTCACTGCGCCACCTAGCTGCCCCAAAAGAACTCTTTTCTATCAGAGAAATATATGCATATAAAATCAATAGCTTTACAATGTTGTTACGAAGAAAGTTTTATTGTAAACCTTCATACACAATGTAAATGTAAATTATTATTATAAATAAAGAATCCAGGGGGCAGCTAGGTGGCGCAGTGAGTAGAGCACCAGCCCTGGAATCAGGAGGACTTGAGTTCAAATGCGACCTCAGACACTTGACACACTTACTAGCCGTGTGACCTTGGGCAAGTCACTTAACCTCAATTGCCCTCCCCTCCCCCCCAAAAAAAACCAGAAAATAAATAAATAAGGAATCCAGGAGCCAAGATCAAGGCATCAGGAATTGAATACTGGTCAGGGAGGGGAGGGAGATTCTAAAGGGCTGTATAAGGTGATGCTAAAGTCAATATTTATCCAGTTAATAATTTTTTTTCTAATTTCATTCCTGGTGAGCAAGTATGGACAAACAAACATTTTGGAGCATGCCTTTAAAAGCAAAGTGAACAAACCACAGGAAGCTATTCCTATAGAATTGCGATAAATTAACACTGGAACTGAGAAAGAACCTTTTTTCTTATTAATTTTGTTCGTGTGTGTGTGTGTGTGTGTGTGTGTGTGTGAGAGAGAGAGAGAGAGAGAGAGAGAGAAGACACCACATATCTATTTCAGAGATGGAGATAACAACTAGTCAGATTAGTGGTTGATATTCACAGAATCATAGATTTAGAGTTGGAAGGACCTTAGAAGCCGTGTAGTCCAATCTCCTCATTTAATGGTAGAGGAAGCTAAGGGCCAGAGAGATTAAGTATCTTGTCCAAGGTCATCCAGGTAATATGTGGAAGAAATGAGATTTCCACTTCTGATTTCAGGGGGGAAGGGAATAAATATTTACATATTGCCTACTATATGTCAGGCACTATGCTAGGAACTTTACAAATTTTATTTTGTTTTATACTCACAACAATTCTGAGGCAGATACCATTATTCTCCTCATCTTACACAAAAAGAAACTGAAGGTGAGATAAGTAATTTAATCAGCGATATACCACCAATGATTGATACAACTCAGGGCAGATTTGAAATCAGATCTTTCTGAACCTAAGTCCAGCTCTCTTTCCATCAAAGAACAGTATTGCCTGGACAGAGGTACTTTGATACTGGTTCATGTCCTATTAGAGTATTGAGTTAAGGGACATACCCATATAGTAGCTAAATAATAAAGTGAATCAAATTTATGTGATCCATAGGAATGTTTCTCAACTCAAAATTATATTATAGCTTAGTAACATATCTATATTCTTTAATGTAGTTTACTAAAATTACAGGGTACAAAATAGATGTATTAATGTATAATCATCCACTGAAGACCTGTTCCTAACTTACTGCAGCGTTGAGGTGATTCAAGGTTCTCAAAGACTATGACAGTGAATAACAAACTGTAAGAGTGCTACCAAGTAGGAAAGTCATTAAGTATGGTACTCTCAATGAAGTGTTGTTGTTGTGTTTGTCCTTCATTCTTGAAGAGGACCATGACATCAGGGAAGTGATGACATGACTTGCAGTTGACTTTGACTTGAGTGAAGGAGGGCTATGCAAGATCACCAGCCTCACTTTTATGTGTATACTGTCCAAAGACTAGCTAACTTTAGAGAGTCAGTATCAACAGACTGCATATCAACAGATTTTGCATTCTCCAAGATGCAGAGGCACATTTTTGACCATGGCAACTCTTAAAGACACTCTAATAAGTCAAAAAAAGGACCGTGATCTGTGTTGATGAAAAGGATACTCACATGATATAAGTATTGACCTTTGAACTGCTGACATGTAAATTACATTTTAAAAATTATTCAATAAACAGAGTAAACATTTTGTATTCTTTCTATTAAAATATTTTTACCTCTAAACAAAGCACCAAATTGTTTGTAGAAATTGAGAACAATCATTGTGATAGTTCCTTCACGCTCACTATTTTTCTGTCTTTGGAGTTAAAATTGTGACTGCAAGACAGAGAGCAGGCCCAGATGAAACCATTTTTTCCCTTTTAATTTAATATTTTTTAAAAAGTTTCTCCCTGATGGCAATTTTAAAAGGCAATTAAATACAAACGCTTCACAAGTGACTTTTCAAAAAATAAACATGTAAGAGTTTTTTTAAGTAATAAAATGATAAAATATCAGATAAAAGAAAATCACCCCTGCAAAATATTCAACAAGGAAAATGTACAGTAAGTGAAAAAGAAATAAAGTCACTAATCACAATGATTATCTTCATTTGTTCAACTACTTTGTTCAACTATATCTGAACCGATAACAAATTAAATACATATTTTAGGTTAACAGAACAAAGCATAGGGAAGTAACTAATCTCAGAAAAAGACATGAAACCAACCATAAATAAGATCTCCAACAAAAAAAGACTAGAATTATTTACAGGTGAATTTAATCGAACATGCAAAGAATAATTAATTCTAATGATTGATGTCAAATCCTACAAAAACAGGAAAATGAAGGATCCCACCAAATACTTTCTGCGATAAAACTATAAAGTCTTGACTTTTTCCCCCCAAACCTCTCCTCTTCCTAATTTCTCTGTTGCTATGACTCCCAGCCATCCCTATCAAATCTATTGCCAAGGTCTGTTGATTTTACTATCTTAGCATCTCTCAAATGGACCCACTTCTTTCCTCAGATACTGCCACAACACAGGCCCTTATCAGCTCGAACCTAAACTACTGCAGTAGCCTGATGGTTGATCTTGATGTGTCCTTCCCCCCTTCAGTCCATCCTTCATACGTTGTCAAAGTGATATTCCTAAATTGTGTATCTGACCATGTCACTGAACCCTCCACCCCCACCTCACACACACAACTGAATAAACTCCATTGGCTCTCCATTATCTCCAAGATCAAAAATAAAATCTGTTGGCATTCAAAGCCCTTTATAGTCTTCATAATCCTGCCCCGAACCACAACCTTTCCAGTCTTCTTAAACCTTATATTTATCTTCCCCTACCCCTTCATGTAATGTGACATTGACGTCATTGCTGTTCCTTGAATAAGACGAGCCATTTCCCAATGCCCACCAGCATTTTCACAGGCTTTGCCCTATGCCTGGAATGTTCATCCTCCTCATCTTCACCTCCTGGATTCCCTGACTTCCTTCAAGTCCCAACTAAAATCTTACATTCTATAAGAAGACTTTCCCAACCCCCCTTAATTCTAGCATCTTTCTTCTGTCGATTATTTAAAGTTTATCCTGTTTATAGGTTGATTATACATAGATGTGAGCTCCTTAAGAATAGGGACTGTCTTTTGCATTTCTTTGTATCGCCACCACTTAGCACAGGGTCTGGCATAGCAGGTACTTGATAAATTCTTATTGACTAACTGATATAAATAGGGAGAAAGAAAAACTATTCACTAGTATCCTTAATGATTATTATCACAAAAATATGAAATAAAATATTAGAGAAGGAATACTGTTTTGCCTGGGCCCCAGCCTGTCAGTCTTTGACCTCTAACTTTGCCCTTGAGATTTCTCATAGAATATTCCTTGAGACTAGATCCAACTGGTCTGACAGCAGTGACCTCTATTTTTGCCCTGGGACTTCCCATGGAGACTCAGATCCATCCCACCAAACTCTAGTCTCTGCCTCCACCTCTATATCAACCTGTCTGACTGTGGCCTCATCACTCCTCAAGCCTTCCAGAATGTTCTGCCCCTGATCTAACCCCCAAGCCTCTGGTCTATGTTTTTATCCAAAGTCCATCTTAATTGCTCTGGAGGCCATTCCCAGACCAAACCAGCACTAACTGCAAGCTCCTATCTCCTCTCTCAAATTCCCCTAGTCAGTACTGTTGCCTACTTTCATCTGCTGTAACTAGGCCTCAAGGGCCTCAAAGGACTGGACATTTCCGCCTGCCACAAGATTGGACATCAAGGGAAGGCCAAGCATAGTCTTATCACCTCTCTCCCTTAATGGACTTCTCTCTAGTTATTGATACTCATTCCTCAAGAATTATCATCCTGTCATCAATTATATTCTCCCTACCCCAGGGATTCAGAACCTTCATATGCCACTGTACAAACCCTATTTCCTTGTCCCCCAAAGGCAACTAACTCCCTTATTCCCATCCCTTTTGACACTGCCATCTCAACCCATGTCATATTCCAGATACGCCTACCTCAACTTATTCATTTCCCACAACCTGCTCCTGCACTCTGCCTCAGTTATGCACAAAATGGCCATATACTTAATCTTGTCATTACCCACAAGTGTTCCACTTCTATGATAATGAAATCTGAAATTCCTTTTTCTGATCATAATTTTTTTTATCATTACACCTTTTCTGCTGCCTTATGAACCCTAATCTCATCCTTAGTCCTCAGAGATCTCCAGTCCCTACACTCTTCAATTATTTCCTAGACTATCACCCCTACACTGGTTACAATCTCCTTCCTTCCCTATCCTTACCCCTCTGTGAACAAGTTCAACTCTATCCTATCTTCTGTACTTGAGTTCCTGGCCCCTTTAGCCTAACATTGATCATACCTTGCCAATCTCCTACCATCAATAGCATTCTCTACTATTCAGGTGCTGCTGACCGGAGTGGATAAAATGATAAACCCATAACTACTGGGTCCATTACAAATGTTTGTTATATAACCTCAACTTGGCCCTCACCGCAGCAAGGCAATTATTTTATACGTCTCTAATTCATTCACTATCTCATTCATCAGAGAAATGTTTTTAAATCCTTCTGAAATTTATCATGGCATGCTCTCCTACCCTCTCAGCATTGACATTTGCCTTAAATTTCATGAAAATAAAAGTGAGGGCATTTGCAAGAGTACTCTCTCCTCCCTTCCTCCTCATTCCACATCACTCAGGTCCCTTTCCCCCACTATATCCTCCTTTGCCACTGTCACACATGAAGAGTTAGAACTGTTCATTCCAAGGCTAATTCCTCTACATGCAAGTCTTATCATTTCATCCCATCTTCTCTAGTATACTGCCCCCTGCTATCATATCTACTCTATCACCAATTTCCGTATTTCTCTCATCCTTAAAAAGGTTCCTTGATCCTACCATTGCTGTTACCTATTGTTTTACATAGGCAGCTAGGTGGTGGAGAGGATAGAGTACTGGAGCCAGGAAGACTCATCTTCCCAAGTTCAAATCTGGCTTCAGACATTGGCTGTGTAACCCTGGGAATGTCTCTTAACCTTGTTCATCTCATTTTCCTAATTAGTAAAACATACTGGAGAAGGAAACAACAAACCATTCCTGTATCTCTGCCAAGAAAGCCCCAAATGGATTCACGAAAATTTGAACATGACGGAAAACAACTAAACAACATTGTTCTATATATCTCATTCCTTTTGTAGCTAACCTCTTTCAGAAAGCTGATTGCAATCAATCCATCCACCTCCTGCCTCCTCTCTTCTTACTCTCCTTAAAGCTCTACAATCTGGCTTATGATCTCATCACTCAGCTAAAAATTCTTTCTCCAATGATCTCTTAATTGTCAAGTTGTATGGCTTTTTCCTCAGACCTCATTATTTTTGGCCTTTTTGAAGACTTTGACATAGTTGATTTTCCTCTTTCTTTGCTACTCTCTTCTCTCTAGGTGTTTGTTACACTTTTGTCTCTTGGTTCTCCTGTTTGTACAACTTCTTAGAAGTCTTCGATAGATCTTCATCTTCTCATACCCATTAACCCTGGGTGACACCCACTCCCCAAAGGCTCTGTTTTGGGCTTTTAATCCCCTCTTCCTCTATATTGTTTCATTTAATCTCATCAGCTTCCTTGAATTCAATTATTATCTCTATGCAGATAATTCTCACATCCATTTATCAAGCCCTAACCTCTCTCTTAGCTTCCAGTCTTGTATCTCCCACTGCCTATTGGACATTTTGATATCCTATAGACATCTTAAATTTAAAAGGTTTAAAACTGAGCCCATATTTCCTCCAAAAACCTTCCCTTTCCCAAACTTTCTATTTCTCTTTTTTCCTACTCTCACCAATAATTGTGGTTATTAATTTATTTTAAACTTAAATGTTAAAACTCAAATACACAATAAGAAAAAATTATTATGAACTTAAATACAAAATAAGAAAAGAAAAAAAAACATTCCCATGTGTACTACCACGTTCCCTGTCACCCAGACTCACAATATGCAAGCCATCCTTGACTCCTCACTATTTCTCACCATCCATATCCAATTTGGTACAAAGTCCTATTGATTCTAACTTGCAATATCTCTAATATTCATTGCTCTACCTCCACATTCCTCTAATACTGTCTCCCACCATCTGGGTGAGAGTTCTTATCATCTCAAGCCTAGACCATTGCAGTAGCCATCTCATTTATTGGTCTACCTGACTCAATCTTCCCTCTATTCCAGTCTATCCTCCACTCAGCTACCAAAGTAATCTGTGTCACTCCCTGCCCTCATCTGTTCCATAAACTCCAAGGATTCCAGGATGAAACACAAAATCCTTTGTTTGGCTTTAAAAGATCTTCACAATCTGGTGGCTTTTTCCTTCCTTTCCAGTTTTGTTATATTCTAGTTCTCTCTGTATACTTTATGACACAGTGCCACTGACCTTCTTGTTTCTCCAATAAGATACTTAATTTCTTAATTACGTGCCTTTTCATTGGCTATCCCCAATGTTTTGAATGCTCTTTCTCATTGTTTCTACATCCTGATTTATCGGCCATCTTCATGTCTCAGCTAAAATTCCACTGTATGCAAGATCCCCGTCAATGTCAGTGCCTTCTCTCTAAGATTAGGTCCCGTTTACTCTGTGTGTGTGTGTGTACACACATCTTGTATATGCTTAGTTGTTTACATTAGACTCTAAGCTCCTCAAGGGCAGAAGCAGTTTTCTCCTTCTTTGTATCCCCAGAGCTTAGAATAGTGCCTGGCACATAGTAAATACCTAAAAAGTGCTTGTTACATGACTTGACTTGACATATTAAAAAGAATATATGCTATTGTCATGTTGGACTTATTCACTGAAATTCATTATTGGTCCTATATTTGGAAAATAATAAATGTAATAGGCCGTATTAATGACAAAACAATAAAAGCATATATGAATAGATGCAGAAAAAGCTTTTGACAAAAATAGAGCACTTATTTATATTAAAAACACTTAAAAAAGCTTAGGAATAATTAAACTTTTCCCTTTTGTTGTAGCAAAGAACTGGAAACAAAAGTTTTCCCTCAATTAGGAATGGTTAAACCAACTGTATATGAATCTATTGAAATATTATGCTATATCAATGTGTTGAAATTTTGCCATAAGAATTGAGGACTTTTGTGGCTTGAGAGGAACCTGTGAAAGACGTGTTAATGGATGCTGAGGAAAGGTAGAACAAAGAGGCCAATTCATATAATGACTACAACATGCAAATCTTTATGTAACACATTCATATTTTCACGTATAATTTTATTTTTTTCTGTTTTTATTTGGGGGGGGGAATAGGGAAATATTCATGGTTAATGGTATTTTCTAGTTCAAAATAAAAAAATAAATATTCTACAAAAATAAAATAAAATAGATGCTTTGAAATTTTAAAAATCTAATTGGTGTATTTTCTTAATTCTGAAGTTTTGTTTTCTAACTAAATCATCCTGAGGATTGAGAGGAGTATAGGGAGAAGGGAGTAGGATGGCAAAAAGAGGAATGGAATGAAGATAAGAGAGAGTAGAAAGGAAGAGAAATTGACTTCTCTTCACTTGCTGAGATGGGACAGAAAATTCAAGAAAAAAGAATAAATATTAAAATTGAAGTTAAAATTCCAGTGAATTTAATTTGCACAAAGGGAGCTAAGTATATTATCTGCAATTCAGGACTGAATTGGCTGCTCCATCCCACCCAGCTGTTCATTTCTTTGGGAACTAAGTCATAAAAAAACCTTTAAAGACCTCTTTTCTTTTCTTTTTTTTTTTATCAGATAGTAAATGCTAGAATTGGATTTAAAAAAAGTCTGTTCACGTTAAAAACATTGATCTCCTTTCCAACTGGTTAAGCAATTTCCCATCTGAGAGAATGAGATTCATGTTTAAATAATACATTTCCACACCACAGCCTCTACTCTAGTATGGAAAGAAGCTTCTGTAAAGGTCTGTAAAATTATTCAATAACTTCTCATTCATCTTAGAATGATTATATAAGGCACTGTCAAACACTGATGGAATGAATGAAAATTTCTTATACTTTGGATTCTGTGATTCCCTTTGTGAGTTACACTCTGAGGTTTATACTCATCATGTAGCTTACAGAATTAATAAACCAATTACTCCAATATTGCTCCAGTTTATTACCATAGGTATCTATACACTTAATGGGTTGACTAGTGGTTACAACTCCTTTCAGAGAAGATTTTATGTTTTGGAGAATCATCACAGTCACAAGTGACATTCCCATAGCACTTTTATGATTGCAAAATGCTGTGTTATCCCATTTGTATTTCAGGACAACTCAGTCAAGTAGGCAATGTGAATATATTATTTCCATTTTAAGATTATGAAAACAGGCTCAGGGAAGTTATTGCCTGCCCATACTCACTCACATTAGTAAAGAAAGATCCCTCACACCAGGATCTCTCCTGATTTGGTATCCATCATGAACCAAAATTGTACTACTAGGTGGCACAATAGATAGAGTGCTAGATTTTGGGTGAGGAAAACCTCAGAACAGAAACCTATTGATTGTGCTACGCTGGACAAATCACTTAACTTCTCTAAGCCTCAGTTTACTTACCTATAAAATAGAGGTGATAATAGTTCCTACCTCTCAGAGTTGTGAGGAGGCTTAAATGGGATGACATATGTAAAGCACTTTGCAAACCTTGAAAACACTATATAAATGCTAGATATTATTGTCATTATATAATTGTTTGACTATAGAGCCAGAAGTAATTCAATTCAGTTCAATAAACATTGAGTGCCTTCCATCTGCAAGGTACTGTAATGTAGAAGGGATTCAAAGATGGCAAATGGCATAGTTCTTGCCCTAAAGGAATATAATAGCTGGCAATAATGACATTCACATCACCCAACTCAGTGGATTTTTATGAGAAAAGCATGTTATGAGCCTTACAATACTACATTAATGTGAGCTATTAGAGTAGCTCACATTTATTAACTGCCTTGCTGCTTACAAAGTACTTTACATTATCTCACTTGATCATTGCAACAGCCTTGCAGTACAAGTATTAACCTCATTTTATAGATGATGAAACAGGCTCTTAAAGGTGAAATAATTCACAATGCCGACTTCAATGTAAATGGAAAGAATCCCAAACCAATGAAAACTGAGAAATGATAACAACCAGACTTGGCCACAAGAATACACACATATACACATGTGTATGTATGTATATATGAATACATATATGTATGTATATGCATATATATGTGTATCAATATCAGAATGTTTTTTTCTCTCTCTTCTTTGCAGAGAAGGGACACAATAGGTGTAGAATAGTACATTTGTTGTTTTTTGGTTGCTTCGGTTGTGTCCAGCTCTGCATGACCCCATTTGGTGTTTTCTTAGCAAAGATGTTGGAGTGCTTTGCCTTTTCTTCCTCTAGGGAATACCACATATAAAGTCACATTTGGTTGATATATCCTTAAGTTTTACTGAACTATCTTTTCCTATTTTTCTTATAGATTAATTATACGAGTTGATTTTGGGGGAATGTTTGGGGAACACTGTTTGGGAAAGGTAGGGGATACAAAGCAAAACATATGACTATTTTCTTTTAAATAAGATGAAATGACCCACCTACAAATAAATAGTGGGAAAGGGATAGAACTAAGTCATGATTCATGTCCTCTGGTTCCAAGTCCTGTGCTTTTGCCTGTGTCCTAAGAATAGTGATAAAAGCTTTTTAATAAATTTCCTAAAGTTTGGGACTTCAAATACAATGGACACTGGATAAGTTCAGCCTAAATTTTGATAATATTATTCCATTATAAAATAGCACTTAATAATTTTCCTAAATTGTAGAGATTTTCTGTAGCTAGTTTACCAAACCAATCATACTTTTATAAGAACACAAGAAGGTGAGTTTTAACTTGTAAACTTGTTAGAAAGTCAACAGACATTTACTAAGTAATTTGTACGCGTTAGGCACTGTGATAAACACTGGGGATACAATAGAAGGCAAACACGCACTCACACACAGCAATATTTACTCTCAAGGAGCTCTTCTGCTGTGGGAGACAGGATGGTACATACAAAATATATGCAGATTATATAAAGAAAGGAATGATTCTAGAATCTGGGAAGACCAGGAAGGGCTTTCTGCAGAAGGGAGATTTCATCTGAGCTTTGAAAAAAGCCAGGGAGACTAAAAGGTTAAGAGGGCAGAGAATCTCAGGCATGCAGCACAGTCAGTGCAAAGACACATGGATGGAAGATGGATTGCTGTGTGTAAGGAACAGCAAGTTGGCCAGTATAGCTGGACTGCAGAGTTCATGCAGGGAAATAAGGCATAAGAAGGTTGAAAAGGCAGGAAGGCATAAGACAATAAAGAACTTTGAGTATTTTTAAACATGAGCATTTATATTTGATCTTGTAGATAATAGAGAGCCACTCCAGCTCCTTGACCAAAGTGGGGCTATGTGATTAGACGTATACATTAGAAAAATCAGCTTGGTAGCTGAGGGAAAGATGGATTAAATTGGGGAGATTTGAGACAGGGAGACCAATCAGAAAGCTATTACAGTAGTCCAATGTGGGATGACAAGGGCTTGAACTAGGATTGCAGCTTCATGAATAAATAGAAAGAGACATAAAAGGGATACTTCGAGAGATTAGAAACAATAAGATTTGGCAATGGATTAAGTATGTGAGGTGAATGAGGGTGAGAAATAAAGGTGCCAAATTTGTGGAATTAAGTGACTGGGAGGATGATGTTGCCCTCAATAGCTATCATGAATTTTATAAAGGAAGAGAATTGGGGGAAGATTGAGTTTGGCTACAAGGCATAAGAGTTTGAGCTATCTTAAAAGTGGCTGAAGATGAGTGACTCATGGCAGAGAGACTAGGACTAGAAAAATGTATCTGGGAATCATTTGCACAGAGATGATAATTGAATTCATGGGGGCTGATGAGATCAAGCTCCAATGAGACACTGTAGAATGGAAATAGAAGGGAAGCAAGGAAAGAGTTTTGGATGACACCTATGGTTATGGACACGGATGAAGACATGGATAAAGAACCAGCAAAGGAGACTAAAAAGGAGGGATTGCACACACAAAAGGATAACTAGGAGAGAGAAGAGTCACAAAAACCTAGAAAGGAAAGACTATCCAAAATGAGGTTATATTATCAGATACTGTAGAAATGTTAAGGAGAATCAGGATTGAGAAAAGGTCTTTAGATTTGGTAATTAAGAGATCTGTAGGCTAGACTGGTGGTGCAAGCCTATAATCCCTGCTACTCTGAATGGGTAAGGCTCCTGGATTACTTGAGCCCAGGAATTCTGAGCTTTAGTGGGGTTAAAGCTGAGTGGGTTTCTGTAGTAAGTCTTTCACTAATATGTGCAGTGAGCCAGGCTGCCTAAAAAGGGATGAACTGGTTCAGATTGGACATGGAATAGGTCCAAGCTTCCATGTTGATCATAAGTAGAATTAGGCCTGTAAGTAGCCACTGACCTTCCAGCCTGTATAAGATAGGGAGACCCAATCTCAATAAAACAAAAAAAGATGGTTGATAACTTTGTAGAAGGCAAGTTCAGTTGAATGATGAGATGGGAAGCCCTTGCAGAGGATTCATCAGAGAGTAAGAGAAGAGAAAGTAGAGGTACTGAGTGTTGAAGGCTTTCTCAAAGAGTTTAGACCAAAGGAGGAGAGATATAGAATAATAACTAGAGAAGGTCCGATCAAGTGACAGTTTTACGGAAGAATAAAGAAAGAGGCACGTTTGAACAGAGCTTGGAAGGAGCCAGTAGAGAGAAATTAAAGATGGAGTAAAAATGATAGTGGAGATAATTTGCTGCTAAATATGGGAAGTGATGGGATCAAGAAGGGTGGTCCTTGGATAGGAACATATGAGACTGATGTGAAGGAAAAGATAATGGAGGAAGATATCTGAGTGATAAAATGAAGAAGAGACGAGAAGATTTGGAACAACCATTATGGAGAGTGTGATGGTAAATAATTTATGGAGGAATTCAGTGTTTGCCTTGCTGCACTGAGGGTCTAGTTGAGATTAGATACCATAAATATGTAGTAATAATAGATTCATTATTTCTTCCAGCTACATTCAACATCATGTGAATAGAAGCAAAGGATGTTGGGATTAATCCATGGTTGTGGCAAGGTCAGCAGTAGAGCAAGGAGACCATGGATTATAGGGTAGAAGACAGTGTAGTTCACCAATGGGTCGAAAGAGTGAAGGGAGGAATGAGGGGTCAAAGGAAAGGAGGATGAAAAACTGGCTAAGGAGTCATAAAGCCTATGGAAAGATGGAATGATAAATAACATTATGACAGGATGAAGGAATTCCAGAGTTTGTGAACAAAGAAGTAGAACATTTGTGAGTGATGCCAGATTAAAGGTGTGATCATCTCTACATATGGCAGTGGTGGAGTGGAAGAGGTCATGAGAACTGAGTAGTTTGAAGAACCTGGACTTAAGGGTATTTGAAGGGGTATCTATAAGTATTATATCTTCAGGGGGCCATTACCACTCTCAATATTCTAGGAGTGACTCTACGGTGGTTATCCTTTTAAACAGTAATTATCTCATAAGCCCACATGAGCATATTTCTTCTTAACAATTAACCAATATATTAAAATCTTTATCAAAGGCATTTACTCAAATAAAATAGAAAAGAAAGTGGCAAAGCATTTCTCCCAACACTAGGTACACATCTTCCTACCGATAATCCCAGAGTCCAGGATAGAGGGTGGTGGTACAAACTGGGTGTGGATTTAAAGGACAAAGGTAGTGAGGCCAGGGTAACTCACTGGGGTATGATGTTGGGGGAAGGGAGTGGGAGTGGCTAGGGGGAAGGAGTGGGAGTGGCTATGCTTTGCTGTACAAATCTATCCATATATGGTAAAACTGTGTTTGGCGTTCTGGGATTGGTCAAGACTGATCCAGGAAGTGCTTGGGTATATAGAGGCGCGCACGCCCTGGAGAGGCTCTCTCGGGATGTGATCGCCTAGCAATAAAGACCGCTTCTGCAACCTCTGGTGCTCTGTCTGGTTC
>CM053622.1:615168707-615199778 GCA_028646595.1 Phalanger gymnotis | reverse complement strand
GGTAGGTCCGCTTCTGGTCTGTTCGCGCCGTGCGGGCTGGGCTCAGCTCCGCTCCCCTCGGCTGGGGGCTGGGAGGTCCGTGTGGGACCTACCTTACCCAGAGACCATCCAGGCTGTCCTGGGTTGGGGCCCTGCTTCCCTCTGCCACTTTGTGGGTTCTGCAGCTCTAGAATTGGTTCAGAGCCATTTTTTTATAGGTTTTTGGCGGGATTTGGTGGGGAGCTCATGCCAGTTACTGCTTTCTGGTCGCCATCTTGGCTCCGCCCCCAAACCTGGTCATTCTTACCTCCAATGATAACTTCTACATGAGAGCTTTTCTGATGTTCCCAGATCTTAGTGCTGCCTACCACCCATACCATCTAGTTTGTGTATACATGCACATGTTTGTCTATCCCAAAGGAATGTAAGCTCCTTGAGGGCAGATATTGTTTAATTTTTGTCTTTGAATCCTCAATGCAGAACATAGTGTTTGGCATATAGTAAGTAGTTAATAAATTCAAATTAGCTGACAGTTATTTATAAAATAAATATTTATTAAGAATTGTCCTTGATCCTTAATTCATTCATTTTAGTCAGGTATTTCTACTTGCCTCAAAATAGAGGTTTGAAGTGTCCCACACTCCAAAACCAGCTCTATCTGGCCTTGGGAAGAAAATATATAAGGCGTTTATTCTTTCAGACAGTGTTTGGCCCATTTGGAAGCTCCATTTTTGCTAGAGGTATCTCATGCTTCCTACACAGATCTCTAGCTAGATTCTTGTTTCTTATTAACCATACCCTTTGCCTGGGGACTGTTTTCCTTTCCCACTCTTCTCAGCTGCTTTTAATATGTTCTCTGTGTGTTCCTGGACCCTAGAACTTACTTTTCTTACAATACTTACAATACTATTTGATGAATGTATTCTCTAGCCCCACTTTCTCAGGGCCAAAGGCCAAGCCTTCTACATAGCCTCTCAAGGGTCTAGGGCATCTTAAAGGGTTTTAGAATTTCTTTTCCTTTACTACCATTAGCTTGAGCCCCACTTATTGTGTTTATTTTATTGTTAGGAGGCCAATGACTATTGTTTCAATTCCACTCAGTATGGGGTAGCTTTTACCAAGGGACGTTTATTTCAAAGATATGGTAAGGACAAAGAACAAACATTCCCCTCCCTCATAGTCATGCTTCTTGCCACCTGGATGTCTGAGGAGAATTGACTCAGTTTTGCTTATTTCCTAGATAGAATTATTCCCACCAAGTTCGCATTCAGAAATAGCATCACTGCCAGATGAGTCCTTGTCTCAGCTGCTATGATCACAATTCTCCAGTTTTGCCACATGGAGAGATGATATCCCAGGAACTCTTTGTACATGCCAGATCCACAAGTTACATATGTCTCCTAAGTTTGTAACTGGCACAAACATGACCGAGGAGTAATAACCATCACAATGCATAACCATCTGGAGTCAAACAAGTCTTGACAATCAAGGAGATAAATTTATCCCAATCAAATAGGATAAATGTAAAGTTTTATGTTTGATTAAAAATTTATTTCATTTGTATGAGAAGAGGATCTGTGCATGGACAATAATTTTTTCCCTGAAAAATAACTTGTGATTTTAGGAGACTTCAAACTCAATATTTGTTGTTCCAAGAAAGCTAACATAGTTGTAGGCAAGACGGAGAGATAGACTAGACAGCAACACTAGGAAGATGGTAGCAAACACTGATATACTCTGCTCTCATTTGTAGGATGAGTTCTTATCATTCTTAATGCCACATTATAGGAATGTGTTATTCAGTATTTGAAGGATTGTCACAGGGAAAGGAGATTAGACTTACTTTTCAAGAAGCCAAAGGACAGGAGTAGGAGCTATGTGTGGAGTTACAAGGAGGCAAATATAGGCTTCATGTAAGGAAAAACTTTCCAATGGTGGTTATTGTTGTTCAGCTGTCTTTGTGACTTCACTTGGGGTTTTCTTAGCAAAGATACTGGTGTGATTTGCCATTTTCTTCTCCAGATCATTTTACAGATGAGGAAACTGAGGCAAACAGTGTGAAGTAACTTGCCTGTGGCCACATTTGAACACAGGACTTCCTGACTCCAAGCCAAGCATTCTATCCACTGTGGTGCTTAGCTTCCCATGATTACAGTTAGCCCAAAGTGCAGTAGACTGCCCTGGGAGGTATTTGACTGTCACTTTCAGTCTTCAAGCAAAAACCGAATGTCCAGTTTTCAAATGTATTGTAAGGATTTCTGTGCAAGCACTACTCTGTTCCTCCATTTCCTCCTTGTCAAAAAGGGGGTGGGGATCAGGCTACATGATCTCTAAAATCCTTTCCTGTTCTAACTTTTCTTTTAATCTATTCCACTCTATTCTTTTCTATCCCAGTCCATCTCACTCCATTTTCTTTCCTGGAATGCAGATAACTTCTATACAGGTGCCATGAATTTTTGGCCACATATGCCATAGAACTTGGGGCTCTTCAAGAGCAGAGACGATTTCATTTTGGTGTTTTTATTGCCAATACCTGGCACATACTGTTGTAGTAGTTTAATAAATGTTTATGGATTTTTTGATTGGTTAATTTTTACATGGTACTAAATATCCCATATTTCTACCAAAAAGCGAAGATGTCAGCAACCTGGGACAGACAAGCTCTACTTATGAAGCATCTGTCCAGGGTTATTGTGAGAAAAGGAAAAGACATTACCATTTAATAATTCATAAAGAACTTGTGTTTCTGTTAATAGTGGAGCTTAAATGTTAAGTTGTCTGTATATCTGGCCCTTTCCATGTATGTGTTCAAAGGATTTTCCCCCATCCAAACTCCAAGGCTTTTTTTTTCTTCACGAGTGAAATCTCTCTACAGGAAGGATATGTCCTGGACTAGGCCAGCAAATAATGTAACAAGAGGTCTGGCCCAGACATTACTGGACGATGAACGTACTTTGGATTTGAGCTTTATTTAACCTCTTGGGATCGTTTGTGGCTCTGCAAGCAAGATTTAACTGCATCTGTACTTAGAGGTTTAAAGAACTCATCACCAACAAATATCAGAATAAAATTTAGTAGGGCAATTTAATGAGGTTACAAAGCTTCCAGCACACTACGATTTAACTCAAAAAATATGTCAGATGAAAGAAAATAAACTAAATATGATGTCTGCTCAGAATGTAAAAATAAAAGCTGTCCAACAAAAATGAAGGGAGATTTACAGAGAAGATCCAGAACAAGTCACATTCTGGTCCTTCTCACACCACAAGAACTTTCCTTCCTAATGTTCTTCCCAGTTCTCATTACAAGTTACTTCATTTTTTAAGAAAATTATGGGTAGACAACAAGAGCCTGCATTCTAAAAAGGCCAGCCAATGTGTATTGAGCAGTTTCTAAGCATTCATCATGTATAGAGATACCCTTTGTATGTCAATGCCATCACTTTCTAGTAGAGAAACAGAATTGATCAAAAGGATTGGGGGGTGGTAATGGTGGTAGTAGTGGTTTACATTGCAGATACCACATCCATCTGAGATCTACCTCAAAGACCAGATATAATCTTGCCTTGTAGTGCCAACAGTGGTTATGGTGAAGTTCGATAAAACAGTGAGCAATATCCCTCCAAATTCTCATGGGTCACTTTTTTGAATCCCCTAAATTACTCATGGCTGTTGCTTAAAGCTCTGCAGTGGCTCTAGGTGGTGGTTATGATGAAATCTCACCAAAAGGGATGCAAAAAATACCAGGTATGAAAGACACGGAAAAGACCTGGAAGTTTTACTCAATTTCAAATTCAATTTGAGTCAGTGATTGGGATTGTACAGAAATGGAATGTGTTGCTTTGCATGGTAATGGGATCCTCTTCACTGGAAGTTGGAAAGTGAATATTTGATGAACACTTATTTTGAGAATTGTGGAAAGAATCATTGATTTGTCTACATATCCAACTAGGTGGCACCTGAGGGTCCTTTCAGTCCTTTGATTGTTCTTGGCCTGTTCAATGTGAAAGAAGGTTTATTGAATCTGAAGCCCAAAAGAGAGTTGCAAGCTGTGATATTAGCCAACTGAGACTTTCAGCAACCATCTCCATTCATTTTTTTTCGATATACGTTCTAAAATGCTTACTATATTCAAGGCACTAAACTAGATATCTGGGGTTTCAAAGATTAATTTGACATGGTCCTTGCTATCACGAAACTTACAAAGTATTGTTTAGTTGTTTTTCAGCTGTGTCTAACTCTTCATGAGCCCGTTTGGGGTTTTCTTGGCAAAGATACAGGAGTCGTTTGCCATCTCCTTCTCCAGTTCATTTTACAGATGAGGAAACTGAAGCAAACAGGGCTAACTGACTTGCCCAGGGTCACATAGCTAATGTCACAGACCAGATTTGAACTCAGAAAGATCAGTCTTTCTGACTCCAGGCCCAGCACACTATCCATTACGCCTCCTAGCTGTCCAAAGTATTAGGGGAGATAAAAAAGAATGTACCCAAATAACTTTAATATAAGGAAGTATGTGATGAGTACCATGACAGGTACAAAGAAAATACTATGCAATTACATTTAACAAAGATATTTATTCATCTACTATGGTATTTACATGGTGCTAGATATACAATGACAGAAATATACTAGTTCCTGCCTCCAGGGAGCTTACTTTTATTATGCATTCAGAAGTCAGAGATGACTTCCAACTGAATGAGAACAGAGAAGATTATCTGGATACTTGTTGTAACAATTTGCTAGTGGCTGCTGAAGTGGTGTAAGACCCACCAACAACCAGCACACAGAACGCTGCAAGCCCAGCATCTTTTGATCTGTTTTACTAAGGAAAGTAATATTAAGGGGAAAACAATCTTACTTTAATACAACATACAAATATCATTTGCTCAGCTCAGGGGAAAAGCCAGCACCCTGAGCTTCAGAGCAAATACAAACAGAGCAAATAAACATGAATCAACAGACAGATTTCTGTCTGACAAAATCACAATATACAGTTATCAGAGAAGCATCAATATCTGAGTTTTCTCCAAAGCCAAGGAGCTCATAACAATAGCTGGCCCAGAGTCATGTGCTACTCCTGCTGTGTCTCAGAGCTCCAAAAGAGAAAGTTAGCTTCTGGGTTTATATATCTTGTTCAGGGTCAAAGGTGAGCCACACATGCAACTCACCCACGTGACTTAAAATCATCACAAAAATGCGACTTAAACCCACGTGGTCTAAAAGCCTCTGATGTCACAAACATGGCACTCAAACTCCCTTGAGGAAAAGAGGTCATCAAGGACTCCTAATTTAATCAAGGAAACAAAGGCCAAACTCTTCAAGGGCCCTTGGTTGAATAAGTGCTAAGAGCCCATCTTGATTCCCAGTACAATACTTCATGTCCTTTCTTTGCTATACTGGCTCTGGGGAGGTCCATTGTAGAAAGGAACTTTATTAGGTTTATGATGCTTCAGTCTTCTTGACTCTTTTTCTCCTCTTTGTCAGCTTTAATAACTATGTGAAGTGAGGTCTAGATGAGAAGGCTCCATAAGAAAGTTACAGGAAAATCCACAGTAGGAACAATGGCCTCCAACTTAATTGATCAATCTTATTCTCTGTTGAAGAGATAAATTTGGCTAAGTATACGCCACATTTATAGTGAATATGCTAATGCTTTTCACATCCAAACCAAAAAGTACATGGAAGCAACTAATGGGAAATAATAATAAACTCAGAGTATTGCTGACAATCATTTCAAATGAAGATATAATTATATATCCACTTCCGTTCTGCTTGTTAGTGTGGATCCACCAAAATAAGGACCAAAAGGAGAGCTATCTGCCCCACAGCTAGGCTCTAGCTGCGGGATCTTAATTTTTTTAACCACTCTGTAGAAGAGGCTACATTCTTTGTGGTTGAGAACAGAGATGGGTGTGGTGAATGCGAAGTGGGGAAGTGGACTTTGGGGAGAAATATGAGTGCTCTCATCTTTAGAGAAAAGTGTTAGCTGGCTTCTAAAGGGAGAGAAACTACCAAGGAATTAAACTGAATGAAAAATATATTTAAAACTACAAAGATTGTGATAAGATGTGACTCAGAAGTAAAATGAGACAGAATTAAATTAAGACAATTTGCTTATATTTCCCTCAGGATGATTATTTGCCATCTTTACATTTATATTCACCATTTTTGCCTAGTATATGTATACCCATTTGGAAATGAGTCATGCCTCTCCAGGGGTCAGGAACATGTAGCCTGGAGGCCACATGTGGCCTTCTGGGTCCTTGGGTGCAGCCTTTTGACTGAGTCCAAGTTTTACAGAACAAATTCTTTTATTAAGGGGATTTGTTCTGTGAAGTTTGGATTCAGTCAAAGGGCTGCACTTGAGGACCTAGAGGGCCACATGTGGTCTCAAGGCCACAGGTTCCCCACCCCTAAAATCCATAAGGAAACACAGAAGCAAATGACAGTCACAACGACTCATTACACATCTCGCTAGTAAATACAAGAGTATAGTGCTACGTGGCAGTGAGTTACATCTTTCCTAAAAATATTTGGCAGCATACTCCCACAATGATTTGACATGACAGACCATTTGTGTAACTAGATACAACGCATCAGCTTAAGCAATTGGAGAAGGCTCTGCTTTCCAAAACTCCTATTTAGAAGCTTTATGAGATCCAGCACCCTATGCAAAGAATAAATGCATAAAATAAGTTCACATTTCTTATATTCATTCTCTGTGGAGATCAAGGCACTGCTTATTTTCATATATTCTTCTTTGCAAAGAAACTTTTATGATCTAGAACTCAAAATTTTTTGTTAATGAACAGATCTTTCATTTAGACGTTGGCATAAGAGCATAAAAGGAAGCTCAATTTAAAAAAAAAACTATAATAATACTAAATGATACAGTGAAACAGAGTCCACACATTAGTAATTTAAGACTCTGATCTAGACTATAATTACCCCATAACGAAAATGCTGTAGCAGCTTCTTAATATGTCTGCTGTCTTTTTCTCTTCTTGATTCCTGATCCATTTAACAAATAGCTACAAATATCAGAAATCTTCACACTCCAATCATGTTACTCACTGACTCTCTTATTAATGTACTTATTTTTGCCACCAAATGCTGAGCAATTAGCTTCTAGCTGTCTTGATTAACATTAGAAATTCCCTTCCCCATACAGTGTCTTTATCCCATATCATTTTCCTTTGCTCTTTAATTCATTCCCTCTGCTCCAGGTAAACCAATTAAAAGGGATAATGCTTTATTCACATGCTATGTTGTGTTTGTCTTCAATTGACTGCAATTCAAAAACTTGATTTATTAAGTGCTCATTAGGCATCAAACTACTGTCTATGCACTGAGGATACAAAACTGGATTACAAGATGAAAGATTGGATCAATAGTTAATATACAGTTACTAAATACTTATGGGCCAGGTGTTGTGCTAAGTGCTGGGCATACAAAGAAAGGCCCTCCAGGATCTCACAAGACAACACATAAAAAGAAGCTGAAAAGGGTGGGATGAGATAGTACCCAGTTCAGGGGCATGATGAGTCCCTAGGAGAGCAGCTGTTCGGGAAATGGAGAAATACCTACCATGGGAACTCTCTTTAAATGAAGACTCTACAAGGTGCTCTCTGATGTCTACCCTCTGTCATCTCCAATCAGGGAAGGAGGAGTCCCAGGGGCAGGGGATACGGAGGAATTTCAAGTTTCAGACCTAATGTGATCTTTTGGGATGATGATTTTTGGAGTGATGGTGAAGTCCAGGAATGCAATTCTATGGGAAATGATTTAGAGCTAGAAGGAACCTGAGAAATCACCAAGTACAACCTCCTCATTAAGGATCAAAGAGTTCAAAATTCAAAGGCAAGTCACTAGACTGGCTGGGGTCAAAAAAACGGAAAGTATCTGAGGGCAGATTCCAACACAGATCTTTCTGATTCCAATCCAGGTCTCTATCCAACATCACCTCATTGCTAAGCAGGCCTTTTGAAATAATGTTTTTAAGGCTAATATGATTGAGGATTTGACTGATCTGATCACATTATGTTTGAACAGCAGTCTACCACTTTAACCAATGATAGTTTGAATTTTCTCATTCATTGGTTCTGGCAATCGCCTTTTCCAAAAATAACAATTAACTGAAAGCAGAAGCATTTTCCTATTGCTGGTACCCATAACTCTTTTTACTCCATTACTTTTCTCTTCTCCACATCTGTCTCTCTCTCCCCCTCTTTGTCTCTCTCTCTCCACATCCTTCCTTCTTTTCTTTCTCTTAAACAAAGTGATGGAAGGAAGGAAATAAGCCTTTATTAAATACCAACTATGTACTAAATTCTTTACAAATACTATCACAATTCTTTCAACTATGGGAGGAAAGTGCTATCATTATCCCTATTTTACAGTTGAGGAAACTGAGGCAAATAGTTTTATTGATTCACCCAAGGATATATGACTAGTAAGTTTCTGAGACCAGATTTGAATTGAGATCTCCCTGACTCAAGGCCCAGTGGTCTATCCACTGAACCACCTGGGTGCCTCATGCGGTAGAAAGAGCACAGGAATTCAAGTAATCTGAATTCTAGGCCTGAAACTATAATTAATTAAATATGTGAACTTGTCCAGGTCACTTCCCCTCTCTAGGCCTTACATGATCTCTAAAGCTCACAGTTACTCTTAACATTCTATACAGATTGGAGAATTTTATATGTGTGTATGTATCCTATACACATTTTCTAGGAATAAATTCAGTCCTACGTAATTACCAAACCTTACCATAATTACTTTAGCCCAAGTCTATATAAGTGCCAAAACATTTGATCAATTCACTTGAAGAAGCAAGCCAATCATCCAGATGTTGTATATTCATGACAACAAACATCTGGTCAAACTGAACATTGGACTGAATTGACCTGCTCTTTTGGCATTGTGTAGGCACAGTCCATGAACATGTAGCTTAGGTTACAGCCTGTATTTAGTTCCCATTACATGACTGTGAATAATTCTGCTTTCTTTTGCCCATCTCTGATCTAGATTTCCAATTGCCATATCTAATTCCAAGTGGAATAAAGTTAGTTGTGAATCAGATTTCATTCAAGGTCATTGCTTCATTTTTTCAGGGTTTTTGCTCAACGTAGCTAGTCTATATTTTATTTAATTTAGTGGAATATAATCAGTTACCCTGGATACTGAATACAGAGTCACTGACCTATGTGGAACCTTAGGGAGAATCAGGCACTCTGGGTCATTTCAGGTTTCAGCAATGGCATGATCCGGATTAGTCTGGTCATTAGTTTCTAATGTCTAGTAGGTTTAATTACAGCAAAGCACCTTCAGTAAGGCATCTCGTTGTTTAGAAGGCTTGCCTATATGTTATTTTTGATATACAACCCTGGTCTTTTGAACTATCACTTAAGACTATTTTTTTCTTTTTCATGCAAAAGAGGGAGGTGACCACCATCTTCATCTTCTCCCTAACAATATTCGTATGTGTAGCCCATAACAAAACTCTGGATTCACATGGGTCCTAGATCATATTTAGGGGGTTTTCTCTGAATCATTGTTCATCTTTTTTCAGTAACTCTTGAAACTTCCAAAATTAATTCAGCTTGAGATATACAATGGCTCCCCCAACAAACAAGTCTAAGCTAAACAGACTGTGAAACAGACAAACAAAACATTATTCAGGGCAGATAATAAAACAACAGAAAACAATCACATCCCCAGTGAGTAGTCTCATTCTCCTTTGGGGTTTGAACACATCAGTAAGTCCATTATCCATATGTCTAGATGTCACTATCTATAACGCCAAAAGAGCAAAAGTGTGATCTTACTACCATTTCTTCATATTGCCGAATAATATTATGATATATACTTCAAACATCTCACCGGGGTAATCCAGAGTTGCTAAAAATGATATACTATAATAATTGCTGACATTTAGATAGCATTCTAGGTTTTAAGCTAAATCTTCATAAAAACCCTACATGTAGTATAAAGAGCACAGGAATTCAAGTAATCTGAATTCTAGGCCTGAAACTATAATTAATTTAATATGTGAATTTTTCCGGATCACTTCTCCTCTCCAGGCCTATTAGCATCTGACAAGTAAGAGGATTAGATTAAATGATCTCTAATCACAGTTACTCTAACATTCTATACAGATTAGAGAAGTGTGTGTGTGTGTGTGTGTGTGTGTGTGTGTGTGTGCGCGCGTGTGCGCGTGTGTGTGTGATTGATGTATCCTATATACAAGGGAAGTAGTATGGGAATCCAAAGTAATCCCATTCTCCAGATGAGGAAACTGAAGCTTAGAAAGATTAAGTGACTTTCCAAGTCCAAATGTCAGGGCACCAAACCCAATTCATATGCTTGTAAGTTAAGTATACAATCTGCACCATCACACTGCCTCTCCTTAGGCTTACTTGCATGGGCCAGAAATTAAATCCAGGCTTCCAGCTTTGAAAGCAAAGATTTGACTGTTGTGACCCCTTCTTAACTTTAATTTCTTTTTCTAAAGGCTTCAAGTCATATATTATTTCCTATGATAGGGCAGAGTTGGACCTTAACCTTTCAAACACAGAAAGCTTGCCAAGGAACCCAGAAGGAAAGATGTTTCATGAGATTGATGAAATTTTGATTTTTTGTATCCCTGTGCCTAGTAGGTCATTTTAAAGGAGGAAATGCCTACCCATTCAGCAGTCAGCACCAGGGGCAGCAGCATTTGTAAAACAGCATCCTGCCATTATGAGTGTACATAATTTTAGAGTCAAATACTTTGGCTTATCTCCTATAGGTTACGCATTTTCCATCAGTGGCTGCACTTGGTTTCAACTCCAGGAACATCATATCTCCCTCATGATAAGCAGGTCACCTGAAATCTCAGAACCATGCAAATTGATTTAGCTTTTGATATCCAACACCTTGGGTAGCTAGGTAGCACAGTGGATAGAGCCCTGGGCCAGGAGTCAGGAAGACCTGAGTTCAAATTTGGCTTCAGGCCCTTACTAGCTGTGTGACCCTATGCAAGTCACTTTACTACATTTGCCTCAATTTCCTCAGCTGGAAAAGGACCACTTCAGTACCTTTACCAAGAAAACCCTTCATGGGGTCATGAAGAGTTGGACAAGCATGAACAGCAACCATCTTAGTTCCTTCAGTGGTCTCTCCCTTTTGATTGGAGGGCTGGAGGGTAGAGAATTAAACTTCTCCCAAAGATTTCCTTTATAGAGTGTTTGGGACTTTGCAGGTACTCTTCATTTTCCATTAGTAGCTCTGCTTGGTTTTGACTGCAAAAACATCATTCCCCTGCCCCAGGTACTGCCTTGTGCCCCCCTTTTTTGTTTCCTTTTATATATTATATTCCCCATTGTATTGTAAGCTTCTTGAGGGTAAGAACTGTCTTTCCTTTTCTTATCTTTATCTCCAGTACATAGCACAGTGCCTGGAACATAGTGGGTGCTTAATAATATTTATTGAATTGAATTGAAAAAGCAAAAGAGATGAAGCAGAACATTGGACTAGTATGTTACTCTTTCAAGGTCCATAGTATTAAATCATGGCAGAACTTTCTGTTCTAAAGTATCAGCATTCTTGGAGACCACCTAGCTGACAGTGTACCAGACCTGAAGAGCCTAGGAAGCAGAAACCGTGCTAGGAGTAAACCGTAACCCAGAAAAGGAAGTAGCATGATGAAATGGAAAGAACACAAGACTGGGATACAGGAAACCTGAATTCTAGTTCATTCATTCATTTACTTATTCATTCATTTAAAATACATTTATCAGCTGCTCACAGTATGAAAGGCACTGAGTTTAGCACCAGGAGTATCACCAAGTAGAGGTGTAACCTTCGGCAAATCTATATTGTGCAAACACTATGTCAGTTTTCCTTTTTGTATTTTAAGCATCTAACATGGCATTACTTACCAACAGCTAAAGAAGCATAGGATAGTGGCTCCAATCATACCAGGGATGGAGAAAGAACAGCTATTTAAGTGAGATTTACATGGCCTTCAGTGCTGGCAACTCCATTTCCATCAGAATCTCTTTTATTCTGACTCCAGAGAGCATGATGCCTCACCTAGGTTAAGTTGATCATCTGATATCTCATCACCATGCTGATTGACTCAGTTTTTGTTACTCAAGGCCTGCTCAAATTCCTCAGTTGCCTCATCCCTCTGATAGAAGGGCTAGAAAATGGAACGCTAAACTCATCGCAAAGCCTTCCTTCATAGGGGGTTGCAACCTGACTTTTCCAGGTATCTCTCCATTTTCCATCAAGAACTTGCATAGTTTTAACTACACAAAACATTAGAAACCCTGGCTTCCCCTTTCAACTTCCTTTTGTGTGCTGTCTTCCCTCATTATATTGTAAGCTCTTTGAGGGCAGGGACTATTTTTCTCTTTTCTTACTTGTATCCTTAGTACTTAGTACGTTTTGTTGTTCAGTTCTGTCTGACTTTTTGTGACCTCATGGAGGTCTATGGGGTTTTCTTGGCAAAGTTACTGGAGTGGTTTGCCATTTCCTTTTCCAGTGGATTAAAGCAAACAGAAATTAAATGATTTGTCCAGGGTCATACAGCTAGAAGTGTCTGGGGCCAAATTTGAACTCAGTTCTTGCTGACTCTAGGCCCAGTGCTCTATCCACTGAGCCACCTAGTTGCCTCCTATCTGGTACATAGTAGATGCTTAATTAATTAATTAATAAAGTAGATCTTTATTTTTAAAAGTTTAATTTTCAATTTATGAAATAAGTATTTCCATAATATGGTAGAATAAAAAAAGATGATTGCACATGAAACTGCAAATCTTTTTTGTACAACTTGCTATTCCTTTTAAATATATAATAAAGTTATCATGTAACTTTCTTTTTTTCCCCTTTTTTTCCTCTCCTCTGCCCACCCTAGAGATTGATATTAGATACCAATATGTATATTATAGTATATATGTATATGTATGTGTATGTTCATATACCTATACATACACACATAAAATCATTCTATACGTGCTTCTATTTATCGGTTCTTTCTCTGAGTGAAGATAGCATCTTCCTTCACAGGTCCTTTGTAATAAATTTGGCTATTTATAATAGTCAAAATGACTTAATGACTCCAAGTTGTTCTTAAAATAGTATTGCTGTTATTGTATACAATGTTCTTTTGGCTCTACTCTTTATTATTTTGTTCAAGTTTGTCCACGTTTTTTTTAAATCAATGAGATCATCATGTCTTATAGCACAATAGTATTCTATCACAATCACATGCTACAACTTCTTTAGCCATTCCCCAATTGATGGGCAACCCCATAATTTCCAGTTCTTTACTACCACGAAGGAAGCTGTTACAAATATTTTAGAACGTAGAGGTTCTTTTCCTTTTTCCCAAATCATTTTTAAAAATAGACCTAGGATATAGGCATTTTAATAATGGTTCGGGCATAATTCTAGATTGCTCTACAAAATAGTTCACAGTTCCACCAACAGTGAATTAAGGTCTGAATTTTTCCATATCTTTTTCAATATTTGTCACATTCCCTTTCAATCATTTTAGCCAATCTGATAGAATTCATTATTTAGTAAAAACTATTGGAAACACAGGAAAGCAATCTGGCAGAAATTGGGCAGAGACAAATATTTTACACTATCTACCAAGACAAGGTCAGAATGGATACATGACCTAGTTATAAAGAGAGAGATTACAAGAAAATTTGAACAAGGAATATATTACCTATTAGACTTATAGATGAGCAAACAATTTCTGAATAAATAATACAGAGCAGTGTAAGGTATTGAATGGATAAGTTCAATTACATTAAACTAAAAAGGTTTTGTACAAATAAAATAAATGTAGTCAAGATCAAAAGGAAACCAGAAAATTGAGGGAAAATTTTTGTAGACAGTTTCTCAGATAAAGGTCTTATATCTCAAATATATAAAGAATTTTGGCAAATCTATAAGAATATGAGTCATTCCTCTATTGATAAATGGTCAAAGGATATGAACAGGCAGTTTTCTGATGAAGAAATCAAAGAATTTATAATCATATGAAAAAGTTCTCTAAATCATTATTGATTAGAAAAATGCAAATTAAAACAACCTTAAGAAACCAATTTATACCTATCAGATTGTTTAATAGATGTTTATTGAATAAACAGTAACTTATCTGTAGTTGTCTGAGTTTTGCCATAATCACTAATAGTGTTATTATATGTGGCCTGATTATTGCCTTTAGGAAGACGGTAAGGAACTTCTGTAGCACGCCTATTTCCATAGTTGGCCATTGTGCGACTCTATCACAAGGACAGAGGAGCTTATCTAAGAGAGGATCAAATGAGTATATATCCAGATTAAACCTGGGGATTTTTCATGATATCTCAATTCTCCATCATGGGAGAAGATTACAGTAATGGTCGACTTGTACATAGGTAGATATGTAATAAATCTTAACCAAACTCAGAATCTGTAAGTCAGAATTCATTACATTTTCTCCAAAACTAACCATTTCTCTAAATTTTCTCATGTTGAAGAATTAAAATCCCTCCAACCATCTATGTTTGCTACTTTGGGATAATCTTTGACTCTTCTCTCTACCTCAACTCTGATATCAAATCAATTACCAAGTCTTACTGTCTAGGCACACAAAATCATTTACATTAAGCCTCTTCTCACTCACATAGTTAGGACTCAAGTTCAGGCCTTTATCATTTCAACAACCAACTAATTGGTTGTCTTACCTCCAGCCTTTTCTTTCTTCAATATATCCTCTACTTAACAGATAAATTGATTTTCCTAAAACACATATGTGACCTTGTAACCTCATCCCTTGAGCACACATACTCATGCATAGACACACACACACACACACACACACACTCAAAAATTTTAAATAGTTCCCTAATGACTCAAGGACAAGGTGTTAGAATCCTCCAGCTGATGTTTTAATCCCCCTATAATCCTGTTTCTACCTATATTTCTGGTCTTATTTTGTATTATTCACTTCCATGAAATCTCCATTCAGTCAAACTGACCTCCTAGCTATTCCCTGCATCACATTCCTTCTCCTGCTTCCATGCCCTTATATGACTGCTCCTCCATGTCTAGAATACATCTATTCTTCCATCTATATTTTGTCAACTCCTTAGTTTACATTAGGGATCTGGTTAGGTTATACCTCTTCCAAGAGACATTTCCTGATTCCCCCCCCCCCAGTTATTAACATTCTCTCTCTCTTGAAATATATATACTTTGCCTAGTGACCTGTGTGCATGTTTTATCATCCCAACATCTGGAGCCCTGGGAGCCAATCTCTTTGAGGACAACTACTATTTAGCTTTTTATTTTGTTTCCTTAGTACCTAGCACAGTGCCTTATACTTACGATCATAGGATTATAGACAGGGTTTAGACATTATCTAGTTAAACTCCTCCCTTTTCCTCATAAGCAAAATGAAACCCAGAGCAGAAAGGACATGCCCAAGATCACATTGTCATTAAATGGAGGAGCTGGGTTTTGAACTACAATAGCACAAAGGATAAAAGTTGGAAGGGACATCAGAAACTGTCTAGCCTGACATGTACACCACAGGAATCCCCGTTATAACATACCCAACATACCTCAAGTGCTTGTCCAGCCTTTACCTGAAGATCTCCATTGTTCTTTTGGATAGCTCTAATTGTTAGTAACTTTTTCCTGACATGAAGTCTAAATTTGCTTCTTTGCAACTTCCAACCATGACTACTGGCTCTGCTTTGTGTTGGCAAGTAGGACAAGTCTAATCCCTCTTCCATATAACAAGGATTAAAATACTTTGGAGACAGCCAGCATGTCTGAGGGCCCAGGTCTTCTAACTACACATCCAGAATTCTTCCTACTGCATTATTCTGCCTCTCATAGGCATGCCATACATGTTTGTTGAATTAAATTGAATTGGACTTAACCCCTATGAACTTTGGTTTTTTTTCATCCTTCAAATAACAGGTTTGGAGCAGATAGTCTCTATGGTCCCTTTGAGTATCAAAACTAAGTTTTTCTGAAGCTAAAGCTATCTATGTCTAGAGCAGTATTATTCCCTGGAGGATTTTGCTAACACTTGAGATTTTGCAGAAAGAAAGAAAGATTGACATTGCCCATTTAGTGGATTCTCAATCACAGATGGGTTTAATTTCAGAGTTTTAAGAGAGCCCACAAAAACTAGCTCCCTGATGTGGATTAGGGTTGTAGGAAAATGTAAAGCATATCCCTTGACTTCACTTGTGGGTGGTCACACCAGGAGGCTCCTTTGGGAATATGCTATGTTACTGTAATTTTGTGTTTGTGGAAGGAGCCTGAGAAAAGATAAACAGTCAGAGATTCTCAAGTCGGGTGAAAAAGAGAGAATTCTGTTGGGCCTAGATTGTGAACCTCACAAGGCTGATCCTTCATGCAACAGATGAACTTTCCAAGAATCAGCAATTACTTTACTAAAATCTCTTCAAATTCCCTTTGAAGTATTATTCATAGGCTACATGTTAATGTTAGCATGTATCAAAGAACATAAATTCCATTTTTCAAGACTTTCCTGGTTCTAATGCTGTTGTTGCTAATTGTTTCTGTTTGCTTCTTAGTGAAAAACAGGCAGAGCTGTGGAAGTTTCAATATTCTCGGTTTAATTGTTTAAAAAAAAATTTAAGGCCTTAGTTTACCCTGTATCTATTGTGTTTTTAAAAAGCAGCTTTAGTGCCACAGAGGTGAAGCTTGCTTGTGTCCAACTACCTAAATCTTCCCCATGTTTCCTAAGGAAAATATTTTCTGCTAGATAAAAAATAAGGAATGTAAGCTTTAATGCAGTGTTCCACAAAATAAGAAGCATTTTGGTGAACTGTATAAAGAACAGACTGTTAAGTGAGGAATACCTGGGTTTGAAACTTCAGCCCAGAAACACCCTCACTGGTGGTGACCCAAGGCAAGACACTGAACCTCACAGTACTCTAGCCAACTCTCTAAGACCACAGGCTGACTTGTAAGGGTCAGAGGGACTTTCTCACCTAAGAGTTCTCCATCCTATTAAAAGCACTGGTCCTGTCCCTATCCTTTACAAAACATGAATGAAAGTTGTCCTATTAAATTAATATTCCTTGGTTTCCCATGTAGGCAATCCTTCTAAAATACTGTATCATTTAAGGAAAGCAACTAAATAAAATTTGAATATCACATGGCCCCCATTATCTTACTTCAAAGAGTTATTTGTATTAAGTGGATGTAAATCCAGGCTATTGATTCATAAAATATGTAAATGCAAGGAGACAAAATCAGGGAAAACTGAAAGACAATCACTTTCCACTGTGTTTTTCTTTAGTATCCTTGGATACATGATAATACTCTGTGAATACTATTATCTAGTTAATTCAAGGAACAGGCATGATGACTATCCTCAGTGTGAATTGGGATTAGGCATCAGCTACCATGTGTTATTGTATGCCAGCTCATATTTAATCAGAGCAGAGTTGTGATTCCCCTCCTTTTTTTATATCTCCCCCTCCTTTATAATGAAATTGGTGGGGGGGCAGGAGGGACAGAAATATTTGACATTGCTTTCTAGAACTGCATATATATCATACTCTTTTCCTCCTATATCCAGCACTAACTCTGGAAAAAGGCTAATTGGAATGCCATGAGTTGAATTTTGAAATTCATAGGACTCGACTTGAGAGTCTTTTATTAAATTAAGTCCTTTTGCTGGAACTTTCTGTGTACATTTAGCAGTTATGAATATGAAGTTTAAAGCTAAAGAGAGAGCAGTAGCTAATTCAGCAATGTTCAGACTACATTTTTCAAGTCACATATGGGTGGTTAATTCATACGCAAACTTAGGTTCTTGACATTATTTAATCTTTACCTCAGAATATTGTTACCCTAGTCTACAGTGTATAGAAGAGTCATATGGCTCTATTTTCCTATTGGTGATAAAATGTTATATATTGACTTAGGCCATTAGTGTCCATGGGTAAGTAAAAATGGATTTTAATTTCTCTGGATTATTTTAATTTCTCACTTGGATGAAATAGAAAGTACCTAAGTTGTCTGTATGCCAACACCTATAATCAAAGCACTACCAAGGAGGATTAAGTCAGAGAAAAGATCCATTGAGAACTGTGTTCATAACAAAAAAAACCAAAAAGGCAAAACAACACAAAAGAATACAACAAGCAACAACAACAAAAACATATTGTTTGGTTGTTGAACTTTTATTATTTTTTCTAGAAAAAAGTAAAATTTCATCTCACTCTCTTTAAAAATTAAGAACTGGGAAAGCAAAAACCCAACTTGGTAAATACAACAAAGAAAATTCTACAATATGATAGTAATAGAAAACAGACTTCTGATTTCATTGGTTTAGGAATCTCAGAGGTAAGGAAACTCCCTCTATAATGCAAGTCATCACTTTCTGTGGCATTCATAACCATAGAGTTGTCTAGTACACTGAAAAATGAAGTGACTTGGCCAGGGTCATATAGCCAGGATACTTCAGGCTAGCTCTCTACTATGTGTCTCTGGGAATATTTGAGAATATATACACATACATATGTGTATGAATATACACACACGTGTACACACACATGTGTATACATATATTTAAACATCTAAGTATGTGTGTATACTAACATATATGTGTGTATACACACAAACACATATATACACATATATGAATATCTGTATACACTTCAATTTAATGCATAATCAAATGAGTGAAGAAAAGAGAAGGTGAAATGTAGAGAAAGCCACACAGGGAGAAATGAAGTCTATGTGAAAGGAGAATAGCAGAAAGAGGCAAGGAGGAGAAAGAAAAGAATAAAGAGGAAGTATGGATAAGGGTGTTCTTAACCTTCAAAATGCTAAAAGTACATAATATTCTATTATTGACCATACAATGTTTAATTTTCAAGTCATATCTTGTGAGTGGTTTTTTCCTAGCAGAATATTTTAAGGAAAATACTGGGATCCATTTTCCTATTGCCTAACATGTTTCCTTTTCTTCTCAATCACCCTTGGTCTTTTCCAAGTAGAATTGCAGTTAAGGATCTAACTTTGAATGAATCAACAAACATTTACTAAACAGCTGTTATATACCTGGCGTTGTGCCAGATGATGGGGATACAAATATAAATAATGAGACAGTCTTTAAACTCTAGGGACATTGCAATCTAACTTCTCAGGAATTGTCATAGATTTTATTATTTGGAATGGGCAGCTAGGTGGTGTAGCGGATAGAGTGCCAGGCCTGGAGTGAAGAAAACTCATCTTCCTGCCTTCAAATCTAGGCTGAGACACTTACTACCTGTGTGACCCTGGGCAAGTCACTTAACCCTGTTTGCTTTAGTTTTCTTATCTGTAAAATGAGCTGGAGAAGAAAACAGCAAAGCACTCTATGATCTCTGCCAAGAAAACCCCAAATAGGCTCACAAAGTAGGACACAACTGAAAAAACACTGGGCAATAATTCTTTTTCTGCACCTTATACCTAATCCTTGATTTTTGAGGTCAGCTTTCATTTAACTACTTCATAATGCCTTTCCCTTTCCATTTTTAATATTTCTATTTTAATACCCTTCTATTACACCCTTAACTGTGTTGTAGCACCTAGCAAGCTTCTCATGATTTAGGTCTAAATCATCTCTAAAACATAGTTTGTAAACCCCAACCAGTGTATTTACTTTTACCTGTGGGCCAGAGGACAAATCTAGTGTAAGGTACAGTAATAAAAGGAACAACAAAACATTTTCCCCTACAAATATAAATAGTCTCAGGGAGAAGAAGATGCAGCATAGTGGAATGTGCACACCTGTACATAACATGTGTAGTCCAGGAATTCACATGAAGAGGCAATTTGCATGATGCTACTGTGGGAAAATGCTGTATTATTTCTTATTTATTAATATTGCTCGAACTTAATTTAATATATTGAATTTAGTTCAAATATTTTGAATTTAATATTGTTTGTGGCAAGAAAATTGTCCAAGCCAAAGCTTATAGTAGATGTCAGGCTCCCTAACCCCAGAGAAGCTTCAGGCAAGCTGGACGGCTATAAAAATGTATAGGTCTCACCTAGAGCTTACTTTGGGTCTGCTTAGCTCTAGTTTTGGGTCCACCTAAAGCTTATGTTTTGGGTTCCCCAAGTTACATCTCAATCTGCCCTTCCTTTGCCAAATGACCTAATAAAATTGTTTCTAAAATTATTTGGGGTTTGGGAGTTTGTTCTTACCTAACATTACAGAGTTCTCAATGTCTTCTGCAGATATTATAATGCTGCTCTCTGTTGCTCTAAATTGTGTGTTAGGGCTCTGCCCTAGCTGACCTTCAGCTATCCAGTTAACTTCAGGATCCCTGAATATTCTGTACCCCATCTGCAGGTTATGCTGTAGCTATGTTTTGCAAAGGAGGGCTACAATTCATAAGCCTCTTTATTCCTTGCAGAAGGGGGTTGCAGATCTTTCTAACAACTCTTTGGCATCCCACTTGGCCTCAGCTAAGATGCTACCTTGAGGGTCACAAGTTAGTCTGACTTCCTTCTTTCCACTGGGCTTTGTTGGGACCTCTTGCAGAAAAAAAATGCTATACCTCTTCTCAGCAAACTCTTCCAGCCAATGACTTTCAGTTCACTTTCATTCAATGGTATGAAGCTCTTGTCTTCAGCCAGGCAGCACATAGAAGAAATCAAGTGACCTGAATAGTATCATGTCTTTTCTGACCTTCTTTCTGCTTTACTGTCTCCATTGACGCTCACAGTTCAACTTACATCTACGTTACAGACAGAGCCATTCTTACTCTTAGTACTTATTGAGGTAGTTGTCATGCAGTGGGCTACCCTGGAGTCAGGAAGAATTGAGTTCAAATCTGGCCTCAGACACTTACTAGCTTTGTGATCCTGGGCAAGTCACTTAACCCTGCTTGCCTCTAATGAGGTGGAAAAGGAAGTTGAACCACTCTAGCATTTTTGCCAAGAAGATCCTCAGATGGGATCATGAAGAATCAGACACAACTGAAGTGGCTGAACAACAAATGTCTTATTCAAGTTTCTATTAAAAAAAAGAAACAGATATTGAAGGAATAATGAATGCCTTGAGCTTTAACTTGGTCATTAACTCCATAGGTGGTTTCCAAGTGACACTTGCTGAGAAGTGAATGGGCTTAGGACACAGCACAAGTCAGTTTTGGTAAAAAAGGATGGTAGAGAAAGAGGTTGGGAAGACACAGAATGCTACTATTATAGGCAGATATGGATAAGCACCTGAATGGGGGAAGGGGAAGAAGTCATCAAAGCCAAGGGGTACAATGAAGACTGGACACTTGGAAGAGTGGGAAAACCTAAGAGGTTTGATGAGTCGGCAGAAGTGGTGAGAGGCCAAAGAAGACAAACTTTGCTGATTTCACCTTGGGTGATTCCTATGTTTTTAAACAAGTCAGATCTAGTATGCATCAAAACCTTACAAAAAACAGATATCCATCCTGCTTCCAAAACTTAAGACACTTCTGCTCTTATAACTTGATTCAATCCCTTGATTTCTGTTTATCCTTAATAATTTTGCTTTCTACATGTTTGTGCCTGCATATAAGAATATTTATCCTTGAAGGGGTTCCACAGGGATGATTCACATTTGCATAAGAAAATGGCTGCTAGATATAAACAGACATTGTAGAACAGTAGAAAGAACCCTGGATGGGGTATCAAGAAACCTAATTTCTTATCCTATCTAGTTATTTTAATAGGGTCTCTGACTAATCATCTGCAAAATGAATTAGAATATGATTTCCAATGACCCTCCAGGCTCCCAAAAATCAGCCTTTCTTCCTCGTTGTTTGTTTCCTTCAACTTGATAGAATTGTGTGGTTAGATTTCAGTTTAGTCCAAAATAAAGAATGACTCTGCGAAATGAAATCTCAGCAATATTTCAAACAAGTGCTGCCTTTAAAATCATACTGGACATTACTTGAATGCGTAACCACAGAAGACAAGTTGCTATATTCTTTCAGTGAAATCCAACATTCAGAAAGCATCATAAGAAAGACAAATAATATATATTTTGCAAAATGTACTATGGTTCAACCTTTCTTAAAGGCGCAGAAGAAAAGGGGACTTGTATGAATGTTTCTCTCAAAGTGCAAGACAATTATTGGTATAATTGATTTGGAGAGAATAATGACAAATACGGACATTAGGAAGATCCCTGCTTAAATTGGATAGAAGGTATAAAGAATGTAAAAGAACTAAGAAAGACGGGACTATTGCTATGACATAGTATGGCCATTGCTGTCAACTCTGTGTCTGAAGGAGTGAAATTTAAAGGCAGGCACCAAGGCAGGATGTTTTTGGAGGGGTTAGGTGGGGGTGTGTAATGTTAATGGAATAGGAATATCTTTCCCATGCATTAATAGGCCTATGTGATCTGCTTTGAGGTCTGGCCCAGCTCACTGCTATGGAACATCCTCAGTCACATAGCACCCATTGCGGGAGGGACTTGCCTAAGGGAAACTTGTTTAGGTGGAGGCTTGCTTGTAGGAAGGATTTCACACCTGTTGGTCCTGAGCTAATTAGGCACTGAGTCACAGGGCTATGATGCCTTCTGCCTCTGAGCCTATTGACCAGAAGTGTATAAGTATATGTATATATACACTCAGAGGTGAGGTTTTGCTTTGGGGGCTCGCTTATGAGAAGGACTTTTTCATTTCCTGTTTGAGACTCTGAGTAGCCATATGTTCAGAGCTCCCCAACTGCTCAGATATAAAGGCTCTCTCAATCAGTGGTGTATGTAAAGTTTGTAGCAATATTGCTTTGATTCAGGTAGTCAGAGCCCTGTCTGTTGGTCTTTTTGCTAATTTCTCTTTTTGTATTTTGCCTGCTAGTATTTTCTCTGATGTTCAGGGTGTTAACTTTTCCCCTAAAATAGTGAATGTAATTAAAGAAGATTGTTGACCCCTTTAAAAACTATTTTTCCTTTAAAAGCAGGTTAAAGAACATGTGCTAGCAGGCCATCCTGGGTATGCTAGGATGCTTGCTGTTACAGGGTATCATGCTTTTTTTGAAGAAAATAGTCAGAAAAGGGAGTGACTTTGAAAAGGAAACATCAAAGCACAATTTGCCCATTTGGACAGTTCTGGGTCTGATAAGGTCAATAAAAATTAATATTTCGCAAACTACCAAAGTATTATTTTATAGAACTAGAAAAAAATAACAAGATTCATATGGAAGAACAAAAAGTCGAGAATATCAAGGCAATTAATGAAAAAATTGCAAAGGAAGGAAGCCTAGTCATGCCAGATCTAAAACCATATTATAAAGTGGTGATCATCAAAACTATTTGGTACTGGCTAAGAAATAGAGTGGTGGATCAGTGGAATAGATTAGGCATACAAGACACAGTAGTAAATAACTATAGTAATCTACTGGTTGATAAACCCAAGAACTCCAGCTTTTGGGATAAGAACTCTACTTGACCAAAATGTTGGGAAAACTGGAAAATAGTATGACAGAAACTAGGCATAAACCAACATCTCATACTGTATAAAAGAAGGTCAAAATGGGTACATGGTTAAGATACAAAGGATGACACCTTAAGCAAATTAGGAGAGCAAGTAAAGTTTACCTGTAATATCTATAGAGAAGGGAAGAATTTTGACCAAACAAGAGATAGAAAATGTTATGAAATGTAAAATGGATAATTTTAATTACATTAAATTTAAAAAGTTTTGCACAAACAAAACTAATGAAACAAAGATTAGAAGGAAAGCAGAAGGCTAGGAAACGGTTTTCATGAGCCATTTTTCTGATAAAAGCCTCATTTCTCACCCATATGGTTGTTAACAAGTAGGCAAGGTATTAAAATAAAGCAAGTTTATTGTTCATAAATTTAATCAAATGTCTGACAAAGAAAGGAGCTGAATAAGTTGACTAAAGTGTAAAGGTAAAGCTGTTATTACTAAAGTATTTAGAATGGACTCAAAAGTGTTCAAGTAGTTACCAATGAAGTATTTTGTCATAATGATGACACTGGACAATACCTAATTAAGTCAAGTCAACTAGCATTTATTAAGGGCCTACTATGTCTTGGGCACTGTGTTAAGAGCTGGGGGGTACGAAGAGGGAGAAAATAGTCTTTCTCTTCAAGGAGCTAAGTCTAATCACTAAAATGCAGTACTAGGGGTCTAAGGAGTATCTTATCAGCCTATATTTATGCCACCTATGGCCTATCTAAGGCAGCTGGTGGTACCATGGATAGAGTGCTGGTCCTGGAGTCAGAGAGACCTTAGTTCAAATCTGGTCCCAGAAACTTTCTAGCTGTGACCTGGGGCAAGTCACTTAATCTTTGCATCAGATTCCTCAACCACAAAATGAGTATAACAATAACACCTACCTGCTGTGATTGCTGTCAGGATCAAATAATATATTTGTAAAGCACATAGCACTAGACACATAATAGAGCCTTAATAAATGCTTATTTCCTTCCTTCTTTCCTTCCCTACCCACTACACCAAGGATCCTGATCTCATATAGGCCAGGTTGGATCTCGAGGACCTAATCACAAACGGATCTCATGTTTAATTGCCCCCATGTGGAATTAATCTAGTAAAATATCTAAAATAAAATTGAGACACAGCTTGTGTCAAGGTTTCCCCAAATGTGAGTTATAAGATCTACAACTCTCACACAGACACTCAATTGGCTGATAAGTAAAAGACAGCCTTTTAATTTCATCCCCACAGGGAAAAACAAAAAACAAAAGAACTTCAAGGATTCACCGGAGTGCACAAATGCATACAGAAACAAAGAATTGAGTAAATTTTCCCACAGAGGCCTATAGTCTCTCCAAGATTCAAGTACCAGGTTTATACTATTCTTGGAATGCAAACACACTTTTAGGGTTGTTGAAAAAGGAAAAAAAACCCTCTTCTAATCAGAATGGCACTAACTCATTGGCTTTGTTCACCAGATAAGATGTTGAGATAGAAACTAAGTGAACTAGACTTAAATGAATGTATGAATTTGGGATTACTCATGAAGCAATCCCCAAGTTTGAGAAAGTCCATTCTCTGAATTTTTCCTCTCAAGCCACATGCAAGCATACGTTTAACTCTTCCAAGTGCTGCAGTATCTCTAGCTATGCCCCAGTCTATGGGAATGGAAATTCCATTCTAAGGAACTCCAGTCTCTAATGTCAATTCAGAGTAGGAAACTGAAAAGCAAAAGACACAAATGTGTGTGTGTGTGTGTGTGTGTGTGTGTGTGTGTGTACACATACCATTCTATACATACATCTATTTATCATTTCTTTCTCTGGATGCAGATAGCCTCTTCTTTCATAAGTCCTTTGTAGTTATTTTGGGTATTTATAAATGTCAAAATGACTTATTCACTCAAAGTTGTTCTTAAAACAGTATTGTTGTTACTGTGTACAACATCTCCTTGGTTCTGCTCATTTCACTTTTCATTATTTCATGCAAGTATATCCATGTTTTTCTAAAGTCAACGAGCTCATCATTTCTTTTAGCACAGCAGTATTCCATCACAATCATATACTACAACTTGTTTAACCATTCCCCACTTGACGAGTATCCCCGAAATTTCTAGTTCTTTGCCACCACAAAGGGAGTGGCTATAAATATGTTAAAACATATAAATTCTTTTCTCTTTTCCCTAATCATCTTGAGAAACAGACCTAATAGTGGTATTGCTGGGTTAGAGGATAAAAGCAGTTTAATAACCCTTTGGGCATAATTCCAGATTGTTCTCCAAAATGGTTGGATCAGTTCACAATTCCACCAACGATGAATTAGTGTCCCAATTTTTCCATATTCCCTCCAACATTTATCATTTTCTTCTTCAATGATTTTATCAATCTGATAGGCATAGAGTGATATCTCAAGGTTGTTTTAACTTGTATTTCTCTAAATAATTTAGAACATTTTTTCATATGAATATAAATTATTTTGGTATCTTCATCAGAAAACTGCCTGTTCATATCTTTGGCTATTTGTCAATTGGAGACTAACTCATATTCTTATAGATTTTATGAAATTCTTTATATATTTAAGATAGGAGATCTCTATCTGAGAATCTGTCTATAAAAATTTCCCATAATTTTTAGCTTTCCTTCTGATCTTGGTTACAGTTCTTTTATTTGTATAGAACTTTTGAATTTAATGGAATTGAAAATATCCATTTTACACATCAACCTATTCTCTATTGTTTATTTACAATTTGTTCACCTATTCATAAGTCTGATAGGTCCCCATGTTCTTCAAATTTTCTTGGAATAATCTCTTTTATATCTAGTTCAGGTATCCATTTGTATCTTATCTTGATAAATGGTATAAAATATTGGTCTATACCCAACTTTAGCCAGACTGCTTTCCAGTTTCCCCAACAATTTTCACTAAATAATGAATTCTTATGCCAAAAACTTAAGTCTTTACATTTGTTAAATACAAGGTTGCTATATTTTTTTGCTACTGTAAATTGTATGCATATTCTGTTCCACTGATCCATATTTCTATTTCTCAGCCAGGACCAGATAGTTTTGATGATTATAGAATTATAATATGGTTTTAAGATTTGGTACAACTAAACTTCTTTTTTGATCAGTCCCATGAACAATGAATACCAGGAGACAATATATCGCTTTCTTCTACTCGTAGATTTAATGTCCTATAAATAAATCTTTCAAGCAGCTACTTCAATTTTTCTTTTATCTTCACAGAATCTGTATATTGTCCAGCCATAATAGCATATGATAGAGGAAATTACATATGGTAGACTGTGGTTTTTAATTGAACAAATGGATACAATGTTTAGTCACATAAGTTATTGTCATAGAGCCAAGCCTATGTTGGGTAGGCAAGCCACAGAACAGTCTGGTTGATGTGCTGACCAAATGATATTTCTTTCTAAAAGATATTTGATCAAAATCAGGCTAATGTAGATATGAAGAAAACTGAAATTAATGGGCTGATCATGATGGCATTTTATTAATTTCAAATTTATAGATTCAACCCAAGATAACAGATATCCTGACCTTAATAATGTGAAAATAGACTGATCAAAGGTTTTATCTGTTTCCAAATCCTCTGAGCAATTGTGTTTCCAGAATTTCAGGAGCTCATCTATGAGAAAATACACTATAATAGATCAGTTTTGACATAGACTTTGACTATATAGTGAAAAGATCTGTTCAGAAAACAAGTCTGCCAAAGTGATTTGTAACATGTAGACAACATATTATAGACATTTCTTGTTTCAACTAGTTTTTTCAGCATCACAAAATAGGATCATAACTTTGGAGTTGAAAAAGATGTTAGAGGAAATTGAATCCAATCATCACTTCATTTTACAGATGAGAAAACTGAGGCCCATAGAAGTGGTGAACTATTCAGGTTACACAGATAATAAGCATCTAAGACAGAATTTGAACCCATATGTTCTGATTCTGAAACCAGCAACCTTCCTACTATGTTATCCTGCTTTCCATATTAGCAGATACAATTAAGGGGAAGAAGAGAGTTGAAATATTTTGCAAAATAACTCAGAATCATAATCATAACTTTCTGGTAGAGAAAATAAAACAAAAGAATTAAATTATATGATGACATTTCACATTGATTATATTTGGTATATCCAATGAATTTGTGCAAATTGAAATTTATTCATGCCTTCTTAGACTGTAAGCCCTTGTCCTCTCCAAAATCCACCAGAGGGAAACATATTTGATTCAGTATAATCTTTCCTCCAGGTATTTTAATATTTTATGGATTCCAAGGCACCAGTTGGGTTATCTACATGTTATTCATTGCTCTTACTTTATGACAGGTTCTATGAGATTAGATTCATTAGCTTATCATTCCACATTCTTTGCATGGATGCAGTGAGTGCTACTGATTTTTCACCTGTGTATGCCTCTAGTTTCAGACTATTTACTGGCTTGTTTCCTTGCAATAGTTGGAGACACATACTTATGTTCATTAAAAATTAATTGCATTGGTGGTTTTCCTCCATTCTTATGAAATCAATTACAGATGAAACACTCTTGATCTGTTGACTTAAATGGGCAACTTCATTCCCTGAGAAAAGGTAACAGCAATAAAATCCGAATTGCAGCTGTGTTGTCTCATGATGAGTAACATCTGCTGGTTAAGACACTGAGTCAAGGGATTAGTTTGTTGCATACAGAAAATATTTGTGAGTGTTGCTGGGAAAGTGGACAGCCTTGCATCTGTATTCTTTTCTCTCAGATACAGAAAAAAATCAGAAATGGAGTAAATTGTTGATTTAGATAGAAACAGCAAAAGTCAGCATCTAAACACAACATTGTGTCTCTTGTCTTTATGCCTCTGCATGAGCTATCTCTCCATGATCAAGAAGCTCCCTGCCTCTAGGAACTCCTGGCTCTCTCCAAGAACAACTTAAATGCCATTTCCTTCAAGGGGATTTTCCAAATTCCCCAGTTGTTAATGGCTGTCCCAAGTCACTGTATATTTATGTAGTGCTGCTTTGGGCTATTGGTCTATTTTCACTTACAGATGGGTTGCCTGGAAGCTGACTATTCTAGAATTAAAATTCAATCAATCTATCAACCAGCATGATTAAGCACCTACTAAGTACCATGTATTGTTATAAGTCCTGAGATCTAAAAAAAGAGGCAAGAAAACAACCCCTGCCTTCAAGTAGCTCACATTCTATTGGGGGGACACAACATGCAAAAAACTATGTACCAACAAGATATATATGGGTAGTATGGTGGTAATCTTAGAAAGAAGGCACTGAGATTAAAGATGTCAGGGAAAGTCTTCTCTCTGAAGGTGATGAACTAGAAATGAGATTTGAGGGAAGCCAAAGGAAGCTAGGAGGCAAAGTTGAGGAGGGACAGAGCACTAGGCATGAGTGGCAACAAATGGAAATACTTGAAATCAGGAGTTGAAGTATCATGAGAAAAGACCAATGTCACTGGATTGTAGAGTACTTAGAGCAAAGAAAATATGAGAAAACTGGAAATGTAGGAAAGGTCCAGGTTAAAAAGAACTTTAAAAGCCAAAAAGAGGATTTTATATTTGAATCTGGAGGTAATAGGGAGCCACTGGAATTGCTTGATTGAGGAAGAGGTTGACATGTCAGATCTGTACTTTTGAAAGATCAGTTTGATAGCTGAGTGGAGGATGAATTGGAGTGCAGAGAGGCAGGGAGCCCAATCAGCAAATGATCACAATAGTCCAGGCTTGAGGTGATGAAGGGATTGTACTAGGGTGGCAGCAGTATCAAAATGAGGAGATAAAAATGATAAGACTTCAGAACTGATCGAGTATGGGGAGTAAGCAAGAGTAAGGAGTTAAATATGACATAGGTAGGAGGATATGGTCATACCTTACTCATGTTTCACAGATAACAAGCATCCAAGGCACAATTTTTCCAAGGCAGAATTTGAACCCACATCTTCCGATTTCAAAACCAGCATCCTTCTTGTTATCTTATCCTGCCTCCCATATTAGCAGATACAGTTAAAGTAGAGAATTTAAATATTTTGACCCCATTTAGGGTTTTCTTGGCAAAGATACTAGATTGGTTTGCCATTTCCTTCTCCAGCTCATTTTACAGAGAAGGAAAGCAAGGCAAACAGGTTTAAGTGACTTGCCCAGGGTCACACAGCTAGTAAGAGTCTGAAACCAGTTTTGAACTTAGGTCCTATTGACTCTAGGCTCAGCATTCTATCCACTGTGCCCCCTAGCTGACGTGACTGGGGGATTGTGATACCTTTGATAGCAACAGGGAAGTTTGGAAGACAGAAAGGTTTGCAGGGAGGGGAATAATGAGTTTAGTTTTAGATGTATAGAGTTTGAGATGTCTATGGGCCATCAAATTTGAGGTGTCTAATGGGTAAATAGAGATATGAGACTGAAGGTGTGGAGAGAAATTAGGGCTATACAAATAGATCTGAGAGTCGTCTGTAGAGAGATAATACTTGAAACCAAGGGATCACTGAAATAGTACACATGAAGAAGAGATGAGAGCCCAGGACGATTCCTTAGGGGATACCCACACTTAGAGAGCATGCCCTGGATGACCCAGGAAAAGAGACAGAGAAGGAATGATCAGATGGATAAGAAGGAGATGAATCAGGAGAAAGCAGTGTCACAAAAGCTAGAAAGAAGAGAGTAGGCCCATACTAACAACTTAAGGATTGCTTCTAGAATTGGAGGATTTGGGTTCACATTCCAATTTGAATACTCACTACCTTTGTGACCTTGGACAAGTAATTGCATTTTCCTAGGCCTTGGCTTCCTCATTGATAAAATGAAGATGTTAATCTAGATGGACTCTAAGATTCCTTTTAGCTTTAGATCTATGATCCTGCCTTTTACCAGAACTAGGTAGAAACTTCATGAACGTATCTTCCTTTTAAGATATATTTATCACACTTGTATGATTTCATTATGTTGTAGATGTGGATTTTTTTTTCTGTTTTGATTGTTGAGAGGTAGAGATAAAAAAAGAAAAGGGGAGATAACTTTTTTGTTTCTGTTTTTGGTTTTGAGCAGGGCAATTGGGGTTAAGTGACTTACCCAAGGTCACACAGCTAGTACATGTGTCAAGTGTTTGAGGCCAGATTTGAACTCAGGTCCTCCTGACTCCTGGGCCAGTGCTCTACTCACTGCGCCACCTAACTGCCCTGAGATAACTTTTAATAACTCAAATGAAATTGGTTAGTTTTAAGAAATCTACACTACATCCTCTAGCTCTCTTTAAAATAACTATTTTAGAATGTGTTAGGCATATGATAATCAAATTAAAGCAGTGACCAAATATTAGGTCAGATGTGGCCAGAGAGTTTAATCGCCTTCTTCTATTTTTCATATTTTATTATTTAATATTTTAGTTTTCAACATTGATTTCCACAAGATTTCGAGTTACAAATTTTCTCCCCATTTCTACCCTCCACCCCCACTCCAAGATGGCATATATTCTGATTGCCCCATTCCCCAGTCAGCCCTCCCTTCTGTCACCCAACTCCCCTCCCCCATTCCCTTTCCCTTTACTTTCTCATAGGGCAGGATAGATTTCTATGCCCCATTCCCTATATATG
>CM053622.1:615156996-615168607 GCA_028646595.1 Phalanger gymnotis | reverse complement strand
TGTCCCTTTTCAAAAGTGTTTGCTTTTGATTACCTCCTCCCCCATTTGCCCTCCCTTATATCATCCCCCCTTTTTATCCCCTTCGCCCTAATTTCCTGTGGGGTAATATAACTAATTGAGTGTGTATGTTATTCCCTCCTCAAGTCAAATTCGATGAGAGCAAGATTCACTCATTGCTTTCACCTGACCCCCCTTCCCTTCCATTATAACTGCTTTTTCTTGCCACTTTTATGTGAGATAATTTACCCCATTCTATCTCTCCCTTTCTTTTTCTCCCAATATGTTCCTCCCTCACCCTTTAATTTTATTTTATTTTAGATGTCATCCCTGCATATTCAACTCACTCTGTGCCCCCTGTTTATATATATATATATATATATATATATATATATATATGTATGTATGTATGTATGTATGTATGTATGTATGTATGTATGTATATTCCCTTCAACTACCCCAATATTGAGAAAGGTCTCATGAATTACACACATCATCTTTCCATGTAGGAATGTAAACAAAACATTTCAACTTCAGTTAGTCCCTTATGATTTATCTTTCTTGTTTACCTTTTCATGTTCTGTTGATTCTTGTATTTCAAAGTTGAATTTTCTATTCAGCTCTGGTCTTTTCATTGAGGAAGCCTGAAAGTCCTCTATTTTATTGGAAATCCATATTTTTCCTTGGAGCATGATACTCAGTTGTGCTGGGTAGGTGATTCTTGGTTTTAATCCTAGCTCCTTTGACCTCTAGAATATCATATAGCTTCTGGCTATGTGTTTTGACCTTCTTTGTCACCAAAGAAAGATCCTAAAACGGGAGTCTGTGTCCTTTTGTGCTGCCTGTTCATGTTCCCAGCCAAGTACTTGACCCTTGAGATTTGTGTCTGTATGAATGCTTGTAGAATAGAGAGTACTTTGTCCCTTTGACCTTGAGCTTTCTGTCTGTATGAATGCTTGTAGAATAGAGAATACTTTGTCCCAAGCTTTAGGGGCTGTGCTGCTGTTTTCAGAGCTACTTCTACTCCACCGTCACCACAAGCTCTGCCACAGCAGTACTCCTCCTCCCCCAAGAACCACCAACCAGGATTGTGACCTAGATCCAGGCAAGGCAAAGCAAGAGAAACTGCCTCTGGGCCCACAAAGCACTCCTTGCACTCCTGCTCTGATCTACTGCTTGATTCCTCCCACTATGTGAGCCAGGGACTCAGGAAGCAGCTGGCTCTGGAGCTCTAGAAGCAGCCGCAGGAGCTTGCTGCTGCTACCACTGCCACCTCTGCCACCACTGCCACCATGCCACCTCTACCACCACCAGGGCTGGGACTGGACTGCTCTTACCCAGATCCAGCAGTTTTCCCACTAACCTGCTCCATTGTCTTTGGAGTTTGCAGGTTGAGAAGTCTGGTAACTGCCGCAACTCAATGATTCATGGCCCTCAAACCTGCCCCTCCTCACTCCTAGTCTGGTTGGTCCTGGCGTGGCCCAAGCTGGGCTGTACTCCGCTCTCAGCACTGTATGATAGACCCATCCCAGTGACCATCCAGGCTGTCCTGGGCTGGAGACCTGCTTCGTTCTGCTATTTTGAGGTTTCTGCAGCTCTGGAATTTGTACAGAGCCATTTTTACAGGGAGGGACCTGGGGGAGAGCTTAAGGGAGTCCCTGCTTTCCAGCTGCCATCTTGGCTCTGCCCCCTGCCATTTTCTAAAAAAGAAAGAAAAATGACTTAGAGATCAAAGAGATTTATTTTTCATATCATTACCTTAAATTAGCTATTGGCATTGGGAGCTTCTATCTGTCTATCTATCTATCAATCTTTCCATCATCTACCTATCCATATACTTATTTATATCTTTTATCAATCACTCTTCTAGCTGTTGATCAAGATATAGTTGTATATATGTATGTATCTATCTCATCTATCTAAATCTCTTATTTTTCTAAATACTTCCCAAGTACACACTCAGCCAACTTGCTAACATATAGAATTATACAGATAAATGGATAGACACAAATATATATATATATATAATATATATATATATATATAATATATATATATATATTCTAACAAATATTCTTTTAGGAGGAGTGAAAGTTTCTTTGAGGTTTATGCCAAAAGATCAATATAATCTATTTCTTTGCAAATTTTTTCAACTGATTTAATTCAAATTTCTATAATTATTTTTATCATTGTTAGTCAATTTGCTAACTATAATAAATAAAAATTATTGCTAGTTCATTTTAAGTCATTAATATGTACTGGCATTGACACAGAAATGTGGCTGAAAAACAAATTATTTAAATTTATGAGGGTATTGTTTAAATTTATGAAGATGAGTTAGTTAATGATGCCTTGTGAAGACAAATGTTAGCACAGATGGCTCTCCTACACTTGTCTCCTTCAGAGCCAGTGAGTTGCCCAACAGACATTATGACCCATATTTATAAAGAAAAAGACTGGTGATGCTATTATTCAAAACAGATTCAGCAATTATTTAATTCATTCTAGCATAAAATTGTCGAGCAATTTACTTCGTTGGGAAGACAGTTATGTTTGATGTCTATATATTTTAAAACATGATAGTTTATTTTCAAAAGGGCAAGTCATTTTAACAAATAAAAGCAGCTGTCTTCTCTGCAGTAGATATCTTTGATACTTTCTGAAAAGAATGCACAGGATACAGTTTGCTGCAAAAAGACAAAAAGAATGTCTGAAATTATGGAGAGCTCTGTACAGAGGGATTTCTTGAAAAAAGTGTAGTTAATATTTTTCTAGATTAGAAAAAGATAGAGACAGATTATAGATAATAGGTGATAGATGGATAATTTATTAAATATATACTCTATGCCAGGCATTGTGTTAGTCATTGGGTAAAAAACACAAGAAAGCAAGACTGTGCTTACTCTGAGAAGCTAGAAAGTTTCACAGTGTGTGGGGGTGGGGGGTGGGAGGTGGGGGTGGATTTTATGGTGTGGGAGGAGAAAGTATGAAGCAACAGAGTCAGTTAAAGCAAGTTAATGATGCAGCATGCCAGAAGCTATTCAAGATGTGGTTACCAATTGCAGTTTCCTTCACTAAGACACTAAGAAGTTTAACAAATGAACTAACCAGAGAGAAGGCTAATCACTCGTCCATAACACAATGACTAAGCACGCCCTATGTCACCGTACCCTATGATCTGGCAGACTGGCACAACCCAAATCAGAGCTTGCTACAGAACTCAATTCTGCTACCCTATCATCCTACCCCATTCAGAAAAGGAGGTACATGAAAATGGAAAGCTTGCTCTTCCTAAGACAGTAGCATAACAAGCTCTGCTGCAACCACATTCCAACAGGTGAGACAGAAAGGAGAGCTATATCCAAATAAGGCCAGTTCTGACCCTACAGAAGTTATTTGGGGCAAAGATAGTAGAAAGTGAATTCACTAGCATGAAAGAATCCTAGACCACAGGTAAATCCCCATCAAAGAAGGAGTCAGAAAGTAAGTACCAGGGACACAAAAGGAAAAATTATAGAAATTATTATTAAGATCTCAAAAGGAAAAGAAATCCATTAAAAAACTTGAACACAAGCTGAAAAAGCAATAGGGAAGATATTAATAATAGAAGGAAATGTTGCCTGTAGATCAGCTAAATGAGTGACATCTATGGATAAATATTGCAAAACAAAGGAAAGTGAATCAACACTTGAGAAGCCTGAATTACCAAGAGGATATGGAACCATGGCTGTATGTTCCCAAATAATTTGAGAGAAATAAGGATCATGAAAGCAGCATTTATGACCTGCACAAAGGAAAAACTTGAATCTATGGTGGCAATTTTCATCAAAGAAAACAAGAGGTAGAACAACTGCTTGGTAATAAAAATATGCAGCATTAAAGACAATCTAGAAAAAGAGACGCTAAAAGCAATAATGTTACAAATATGATATCTATACAAGCAAAATGTATTGATTTCAAAAAGAAGATGCAACTTAAGGATTACAAGTCTACCAGAAATCATTAAAAGTCAAAAATCTCAAATGCCATAATGCAAGAAATAATATAAGAAAGTGGTTTAGAACTTTTTAACACATAAAACAAAGTGTCAATCGAAAGAATCTGCAAATAGCTTCTAGATCATTATGATTATTTTATTAATAATAGTTATTCCTTAATTATTATTGTTAATGTAACAACAAGCCTCACTGCTATACTACAAGCTTTGACAGATAGTGGTTAAATTGGAAATTTTCAGTGACAAACAATACATTCTACAAGTAAACAGGAGAAAGACCTTTTTATATAAAGAAAAGAAAATTAAGATAACCAAAAAACTATTTTGCACTCACCAGAAACTACAAGAAGGAATGGAATAGTTTGATCTGAAGTGCTTAAAAGCTCAACATGCAGCCCAAGTTGACCTACTCTGAAAAACTGAGCCTAACCATTAATGAAAAAAAGATGAACTTTCAATAAAAGAGGCATTTTAAGCTTACAAAAAAACCCAGAAGTGAGTAGATTATTAACTTTGTAAACCTCCAAGGTAACAAAATACAAGAAAAGTAAAAAAATTACAAAAACCAAGGAAGGAATCAGTAATGAAATAAAGTACCCCAGAAAAAAAAAGAGAGGAAAAAAAGCTAGAAAGAAGAGAAGACACCTAGGTTAACAATAAGAACATCAACAACAATGACACAATAATTATAACTACAACAAGAATAACAAAAGTACACAAAGATACAAAGATAAAAGCGAAACTTAAATGAAAGAACTGATGGTGAAGTTGCAGGCCTGAAAAAACATGAACTAAACTTCACAATCCCCTAGCTACAGATGATCAGGATCTTTGCTGGGGAGGCAACTAGATGGTACAGTAGATAGAACACTAGGCCTGGAATCAGGAAGACCTGAGTTCATATCTTGCCTCAGATACTTAACTAGCTCTGAGACTCTGGGTGAGACTAAAGTGGAGGGAGATTTGGCACACAACTTTTTATTCACAGATGATTAGACACTCATTGGAACCTCTGAGGCTGAGATGCATCAGAATATTGATTGATTCTCTGACATTCATGCTAATTTTGGTCTAGAAATCTATACCAAGAAAACAGAGGCTCTCCACCAGCCAGCACTACAACATCTACACATGGAACCATCAGTTGCAGCAAATGGAAAAGTTTTGAAAACTGTGGATAAGTTCATTTACTTTGGCAGTATACTTTCCAGGAATGTACATGTAGATAATGCAGTTGATACACTAATTGCCTGAGCTTGCTCAACTTTTAGGAGGTTCCTAAAGAAAGGAAGAGGTATTAGGTTGCCTACCAAACTGAAGGTCTACAGAGCCATTGTGTTGATCTCTTTTCTGTGTGCCTGTGAATCCTGGACAGTATACCAGCTCCATGCCATGAAATAGAATTGCTTCCATTTGAATTGTCTTAGGAAGATTATAAAGATCATCTGGCAAGATAAAGTACTAGACACTGAGGTCGTTTCTTGATCTAAACTGCCAAACACTCAAACTCTACTGAAGAGAGCATAGCTCCAATGGGCTGGCCACATCGTTCGAATGTCAAATGTAAGTTTACCTAAAAGACTGTTTTACAGAGAACTCCACAAGGTAAGTGCTCACTTGGAAGAAGCAGTCAAAGGACACTCTCAAGGTCCCTCTAGAGAAGTTTCGTATTGATCCCGAGACATGAGAAGTGCTGGCAAAGGACAACCCAGAATGGTTTGCCAGCATCAAAGAAGATGCTGTGCTCTAAGCAAAGCAGAATCGCAGCAGCACAAAGGAAATGTGAAATATGCAAACCTAGAGACATCACCACCCCAAATGTTCAAACTTACTATTTGTGCCTGACCTGTGGGAGAACCTCCCTGAGCTCATATTAGACTAATCAGCAACAGTCAAACACACAGTACTTTGACTCCAACATCATGATGTTGTTGGTCCTCCAGTATGAAAGGTGAATGTCAACAACAACCCTGAATCTTTTGTGGGACTAAACTGAAGAATGGATGGGCACACAAAAGGTGAAGGAGAAGATAGTGAGGAATGTGCAATGTGACTTAATCAAATCAGTGGTAAACAATGAAGGGGAAATAACTCCTGTAGTACCTCAGCAAGAAGAGTACCCACAAGAGAAAAAATGAGATAGCAAAGGAAGAGATTGAAACAGAGGGAAAAAAGGGAGAAATCTTGATTCAATGGTGGGAAGAGGTACCTCTGAAGAATGCTCCATAGAACAGAGAGATACTCTGAGGACATTATAATGGATATAATCTGCAAGGATTTGGTGCTTAGAAAACAGTACCACTGAGAGAATTTTGTGCCTCTGTGGATAGAATCCTCTCTCAGGAGAAGGAGAATCAGAGCTCCTGGGGACAACTGATCTCCAGAATGGTAGAAGAGAATGGATTCAGAGAGAAGACTTCATGGTATATGGGGGGGAAACAATCATAAAAATTAGACAAAAGATAAAAGTTAAAGATAAAAAGATGAATAAAAAGGAGATATTTGTTGTTATTCAGTCATGTCTACTTCTTTGTGACTCCATTTAGGGTTTTCTTGGCAAAGATATGGGAATGATTTGTCATTTCCTTCTCCAGCTCATTTTATATGTGAGAAAACTAAGGCAAATAGGGTAAAGTGACTTGCCCAGGATCACATAACTAGTGTCTGAAGCCAGATTTGAACTCATATCTTCCTTACTCCAGGCCTAGCACTCTATACACCTTGCTAACTATTTGCCCCCACAAAAGGGAATATAACCCTCCCTTTATTTGGTGATGTCATGATCATTTACTTAGAAAATTATATGGAATGTACAAAGATACAAACTGAGACATTATCTTCAGAAAAAAACTGAAAAGTAGAAAATAAACTACAAAATCAGTGGCATTTCTACAGAATAACAAAATACAAGTGGTAGTAGTATGAATGAAAATACCATCATAAGAATTACAAAATATGTAAAATATTTGAGTATTAACCTAGCAAAGAATACAAAATATTTGCATAGATTGGCAATCAAGAACAAACCCCAAAACCTGAAAAAAATTTTAGAGAGAATTGTGTGAGGTCATTTGGTGGAGGAAAGAGCTAGAAAAAGATGTGCCCCTCTCTTGAGTCTCTGTGAAGTTCACATTATATAGAATTCAGACAATAGTACTAGCACACATTCCATACATAGGCAGTTTCCAGAAAAGGGCTATTCCCAAGTAATGTTGTTTGAAATGTACGTTAGCAGGTAAGTACAACATGTGAAATAATTTGGGGAACCCAAAACAAAAGCTTTGTGTGAACCAATACAAGACCTGGGTGGAATCCAAGCATTCCTGGCAGCCATCTAAGTGTCTGAGCCTGACCTCCACAGTAAGTTTTGTGTTAGACAATTTTCTAGCCACATAAAGCTAAGTTCAAACAATATTAATCAATAACAAATAATGAAGTATTTCCCCTCTCCAATATTTAATTACAAATGTTCCTCAAAGAGATAAGAAACATCTTAAATAGTTAGAAGAATATTCCATATAAATGGCTAGGCATTGCCAATACAATAAAAACTATAATACTACTAAATTTAATTTTTAGTTTTAATGCTATACCAATAAAAGTAAGAAAGGAAATTCCTTTGGATTTTCCTTTGGAAAAAAACAAAAAAAAATCCAGATTATCAAGTGGAATGATGAAAAGAGGTAGGGAGGAAGAAGGAATAACACTTGGTAGGCATCAGACTATATTATACAGCAGCAGTCACCAAAATCATTTGGTATTTAGTTAAAACATAGGGAGGAAGGGCAATGGAACTGACCAAATAAGGTCAAACGAGCTCAGCTGATCCTCACAACAATCCTGAGAGGTAGATGATATTATTATCCTCATTTTATAGCTGAGGAAACTGAGGTTAAATGTCTTGCCCCAAATCACACAGTTAGTGTTTGAGACTGGATCTGAACTCACATCTTCCTGACTCCAAGCCCAGCCAGAACTTACTGCCAATTAGCTGCCTCTGAATAAAGAAATTAAATGACCCAATGTTCAATAAATCACAAAACATAAATTACTTACAAAAAACCCTTCATGTTTGATAAGACACTTGAGAAAACTGGAAGCTCTTCTCACAAAAATTGGGCTTAGGTCATCATCTTATGCCATTTTTCACAATTAATTCCAAATGGATGTGAGCTTAATATTAGAGATCATAAAAAATTTGGAAAAAGAAGCAGATCATATACCTCTCATAGCCATGAGTAAGAGATATATTCTTAACCAAATAAGAGATATAGGCAATACTAAAGTTAACATGGATAATTTTGATTATAAGAAATAAAAAAACACTTCTACATAAACAAATTGTATACACTTAGAATAAGAAAAGAAGTGATCAAATTGGATAAAAGAATGTTTGCATAAAAATTTCTCTATTAAGGTTTGGTATTCAAAAATGAAGCACTTATCACAGTGGCTAGCATATAGTAGTTACTTTATAAGTACTTCTTTCTTTCCAAGATAAATAAGTAATTAAAATATATGTGCATGAATTTATATATGTATATATAAATATATATGTATATATGTATATACATATACAAGGGTATATATATGCATGCACATTAATTAATCAAAAGCTATTCACCAATAGATAGATGATCAAAGGTTATGAACAAAAAGTTTAATAACTGTATGAAAGGACTTTAAAATACCAATAATAAGAGAAATGTAAATCATCATAACCCTGAGGTTTCACTTCACATCATGCAAACTAGCAAAGATGACAAAAAATGCAAATAGTTAATGTTGGAAGGGTCATGGGAAAACAGACATACTAAGTGCATTTTGGGTGGAACTGTAACTTAGTGTAGTCATTTTGAAAATTAATTTGGAATTATGAACATAAGGTGGTCAAGATGTCTATATCCTTTCACAGAGATTCCACTACTAGGCTTTGTCCTCAAGGAGGCCATTGATAAGAAGAAAGTCTCGACCAAACTCCATATACACCAAACTATTTTTAGCTTGGTTTTCATTGCAGCGAGTGTTTGGAAACAAAGCAAAAGCCCATTAATCAGAGAATGGCTAGATAAATTCGGGTCCATACTGGAATATATTAGAATATTGCTGTGTGTAGGAAATTATTAATATGATGAATACAAAACATGGGAAGATTTATACAATTTGACACAGAGTGAAGAATGTCGAGCCAAGAAATCAATATACAGAATGATTACAATAATGTAAGTGGAAAGAACTACAGAAAAATTTAAAATGGTATTGCAAAATTATAAAGAACACATATGACTCCAAAAAAGAGATATGAGAAGTCACCCCCACCTCACTCCTTTGCTGAGACAGAAGTCGCATAATTGTAGTACATTGAATATATTTTCAGATTTTTTGGATGTATTGATGAGGTTTCTTGATTTTTTTCTCTTCTTTTTCTTGTAAAATATTATTTGTTGTATGGGATAGATCTTTGAGAATGGGGAGGAATACAAGGGAAATTTTGGTGATGTAATAAAAGGATATCATTAAATGTTATTTTAAAAGTCTAGAAATCATAGAAACAAATAGATCTTTCCTTAATATAGCCAATAATATCTTTCTATATTCAGGAACAAATATATACATAATGGAGAAATGTTAGAGGCCTTTACAGTAAGATCTTGGTAAAGCAAGAATGCTTATTATTACCACTACTATTTAGTGATCAAAGAAAAACCAAAATTATTGATTTATACAGGTGATATAATGGTGTACTCAGATAACCCTTGAGAATCAACTAAAATCAGTAGAAATTTAAAAATTCAACAGAATTAAAGGACATAAGATAACTCTATATAAATCATTAGAATTCCTGTCTATAATCAGCAAAACCTAGCAGGAAGAGCTAGGAATAGAATTCCATTCAAAATAACTATAGAAGTTCTAAAATATTTGGAAGGTATAGCTATACTCTACCAAGATCCACTGGGACTATGTGAATCAAACTATAAAATACTCTTTACGGAAATACAGATTTATGTCTACATTCTGTACTGCCACAGAGCTCTTGCAGGAGAATGTAGGAAGAAAGAGAGAACAGAACCAATCACATATATGTCATATAGAACCCCAGTGTATACCTTGACTGCCCACTACCCCTCCCTGTGGCAAGGAGATCCATACTTCAAAAGTCAGAAACGTGTTCAGCCTGCAATAGCAGCATGATAGTATGCTGTGCTGCTGGGCCAGAGAAGTGAGGAATAGAGGGAACAGAGCAGAACATGTACATGGGAGTAGGGGGAGACTGTGGAACTCCACTAAACCTGAAAGTGCCTAGCATCCATGTGGGGTTAGTGTTGCCCCCAGCAGTTACTTGGATAGAGCCTTATGCCAGTGAATAGTGAATTTCCCAGGTGGGAGGAGTCTAAAAAGTTTTATGATCCAACCCACAGGAAAACCGCCTTCAAAGGAGATGGAGTCTAAAAGTGAGCAACAGGAGAAAATAAGGGAAAATAGACTGAAATTACCAAAGATCTGAAGAGAAAGAAAACTCAAATAACTTGAAAATAGGCAGAAAAATCAAAAGGGAAGAAATTAACAGCTGAAGGAAATATGGCCTCTAGATCTAGTAAGAGTTCAGACACCTGTGAATAAATGCTCCGAAACAAAGGAAAATCATTCAACACCTGATGAGGCAGATGACCCTGTGGATTTTCAGATCATGGAATCACAACATGCTGCTCCTGAGTGATCTAAAAGTGAAATAAGAATTGTGAGAGAAGAATTTATGGCCTGGATAGCTGAAATAGTTGGTGGACTAGAAATCTTGAATCTATAGTCTTAAGTCTCACCAAAGAAACAAAAGAGAGGATAACTGATTGAGAATGCAAATACGTGAATTAAAGGACAGTCTAGAAGAAGAGAAGCAAAAAACAATAATATTTAAATAAAGCATGCTCTCCATACCAGCAAAAGATGATGATCTCAATAGCAAGGATGCATACAGACAATTTATGGGTTATAGGTCTCCCAGAAGAAAACAAGTAAAATAACCTGAACATAATGCAAGAGATTAGATAGATAGATATAGAGACAGATGTAAAATCTGCTAGGAACTTCTTAACACAGAAAGCAAAGTGCCAGTTGAAAGAATTCATAGATTGCTTCTAGAAAAAGAAAAAAATGAGGACAAAAATGCGGGGACCCCAGTTCTGAACTGTAAAATCAGAGACATAGGAAGAATCCTACTTAGGGGAAATAGCCTTGATATCACCTGAAGGAACCGATATTTTTCCAAGACTGAGGTACATAAGGAAAAAGGGAATTAGGCACAAGTTCTACAAGGCAATACCAGAAACGGTTTAGAAGAATCTGAAATAGGGGGCGGAGCCAAGATGGCGGCTGGGAAGCAATGACTGGCATGAGCTCCCCATCAAGTTCCTCCAAAAACCTATAAAACAATGGCTCTGAACCAATTCTAGAGCTGCAGAACCCACAAAGTGGCAGAGGGAAGCAGGGCCCCAGCCCAGGACAGCCTGGATGGTCTCTGGGTAAGATCTGTCCCACACGGACCTCCCAGCCCCCAGCCGAGGGGAGTGGAGCTGAGCCCAGCGCGCACGGCGCGAACAGACCAGACACGGACCTACC
>CM053622.1:615133187-615156496 GCA_028646595.1 Phalanger gymnotis | reverse complement strand
TTTCATGCAACTAGAAAATAAGATGCACAGGCAATAGGGCATAGAGATTTATCTTGCCCTACAAGAAAGTAAGGGAAAGGGGGATGGGAGGGGAATGGGGGGACAGAGGGGAGGGCAGACTGGGGAACAGGGCAACCAGAGTGTACGCCATCTTGGAGTGGGGGGGTGGAAATGGGGAGAAAATCTGTAATTCAAATGCATGTGAAAATCAATGCTGAAAACTAAACATATTAAAAATAAATTTTAAAAAAAAGATTAAGTTAAAATAACTGAAGAAACATAATAGTATGTTTACTTTGGAAGAAGATAAAAATCATAACTTGGGGGAAAACCAACATTAGGACCAAATGTAGGAAGATATAAACCTGTCTCTCATAACTTTATGTGTGAATGGATAAAACAATGCAATTAAATGAAAAGAAAAGTGACGAATTGTATGAGAAAACAATACTCCACAATCTGTTACTTACAAGAAACACATTTAAAAAATAAATATACAGAATAAAGATGAGGGGCTAGAAAAAAAATTACTGTGCATCAAGTGAATACAAAAAAAAAGAATTATAAACATGCTATCAGACAAAATACAATCAAACATTCAAAACATAACAGAGGATGATAGAAACTACATAATGCTGAAATTAGCCGTGGACAACAAATCAATGTCAGTAATATGCTTATATATACCAAATGCTTTAGTACCCAAATTCATAAAATAAACATTAATGGGGCTACAAGAATACATAGAAAGTAACTCAACAGTAACAGGAAATTTCAATGTCCCTCTCTCAGTTTTAGACAAGTCTAACAGAGAGATAAACAAAAGAGAAAAAATTTTCATGAGAAACTAAGGTAAATGACTTGTAGCATCTTCTAAATAGGACAGCAAAAGTGTATCTAAATTTCTTAGCACAACATGAAACATTTACCAAAAAAGCCCATGTTTATGGCACAGAGATATTGCAAACAAATATAAAAAGGCAGAAATAGTAAATAAATTCTTTAAAGATCATAATGCAATAAAATTATTACTTTGTTCTTTCTCCCTACCTGTCTAGTAAGAAAATTCCAATATTGAAGAAGAAGAGCAAAGATTCAGAATTCTTTAGACAGATGTGTGAGGTAATACAAAGTGGGATAATACAAAAGCACAGGAACTACTGAGAAAAGGAAATTGAGCCACTTGTAAGCCTGGGAGGGAGATTCTTGGGAGAAATAGTGAATGATGAGAGCAGTAGCAAGGGTATTGGTTATCAATCAGGCCAGCATATATGGTTCCTTTAGTATTTTTAGGAGACAAAGAACTTTATCTGATCTGCATAGATGAGTAGAGTACAAATGGAACATAGTTAGAGTTGGAAGAAACCATAGAGGTCAATCAAGTCAAGAATCTAATTTACAGATAAGGCAACTGAAGCATGAAGATGTAAATGATCAGAATCGCATAACTAACACATATTTCAGGCAGGATTTGAACTTATCTTCCCAACTCCAAATCTAGTGTATTAACCACTCCACCATGCTACCTACCTCTTATAGACTGGACATGTGAAAGGAGCTCCAACTCCACCAATGTTCCAGTGACATCTCTAGATGTTGTGGATTTGTTACTGGACTCAGGTCTGAGTCCCATTTATGTCTCTATCTTTTTTTGAGACAACTTTGCATTAAAATGCTTAGTGATTGCTTTGGTTGATTAATAATGGAGTAATGGGGGGGCGGGAATAGTTGGTCCACTGAATTTTCCATGGGTACAATTGTTTTAGCAATTTATTTACATGGTGCTATTAAATATTACAAAAATAGATAAATTCTGCTCCAGTTTAAGGATGTGCATAAAATTGTGCATATTAATCTGTGTTTAGTAGCAGATGGCTGCGTGAATGTACATCCAAGATACTCCTGAAACAAAGAATGACTCTTGATACTGGACATCTGTTCCTTTGTTTATAAATTTCCGTATGTAGGATTTCATGAACTCCTTGGGGTTTTCTTGCTTGAATCACTGATTTCAAAGAAACTCCACAAAATTTTTTCCATGGAAATATCTTTTCCTCTGCCTATTGAATGTATTATGTGATTTCATGTTCAGATAACATTATCTCTGAAAGCAATGCCCATGAAACAGAAACTCTGTTGGGGATAATAATATTTTCCTCATCCTAGGGATTACAACATTGGGTTGAGTTACTCAGCAGCCCAAACATTTTGTCATTTCCCATAGCTGTGTGGAAGCCCCCAACTAATATGAGACAGAAACCATAAAAGAATATTTCTCTATAGTTGTAGCTTCAGGTTAATGAATTGCAGAACATAGCCAATGTTGGTCTGAATCTAAGAATTACAGAATCCCAAAGTTGGAAAAGACCTCAGTGGCTACCTAGTTCAACTTCTACCCCATCCAAAGAATTCCCATTAAAATATAAATCCTTCTATTTGTAGAAATCCACTGAGGTAGAAGCTACCATGTCCCAAAGCAGACTATTATAGTTTTAGTAAGTTTAGATAGATAGATAGATAGATAGATAGATAGATAGATAGATAGATAGATAGATAGGTAGATAGATAACTAGATGACAATAGATAAAACGTTTAAGTGTGTCAGACACTATGTTAAGTGCTAGTAATATAAATACAGCAAGTAATACAGGTCCAACACTATAGGAGCTTACATTTTAATGAGGGAAACAACGTATAAAGGGGAATGCCCTCTCTTTTTAACTCTGCCTACTTACCTTCCTGGCTTCCTTTAAATCCTAACTAAAAAGCCATCTTTTACAGAAAGACTTTGCCAATCCATCTTAATTTCAGTGCCTTTCCTCTATTTATCCTGAATATAGCTTTTGTTGTTCTTGTTATTCAGTCGTGTCCAAGTCTTTGTGGCCCCATTTGGGGTTTTCTTGGAAAAGATACTGGAGTAGACTGCCATTCCTTTCTGCAGCTCATTTTACAGATGAGGAAACTGAGGCAAACAGGAACAAGTGAGTTGCCCAGAGTCACACAACTAGTAAGTGTCTGAAACCATATTTGAATGCAAGGAGACAAGTCTTCCGGACTCCAGGACCCAGCACTCTACCTGCTGTGTCACCTAGCTGCCATGTGCTTATAGCTTGCTTGTATATATTTGTTTGCAAGTTGTCTTTCCCATTAGATTGTGAGTTCCTTCAGGTAGGAATTGTCTTTCACCTCCTTTTGTATACCCAGTGCTTAGCACAGTGCCTGGCAAACAGTGGGTGTTTAATAAATGTTCGTTGAATGGTAGATTTATTGATTGAACTGGAAAAGGTAAGGAAGAGGATTTCGTCACAAACCCAGATGTGAGTGAGGTGAAGAATATGTAAGATCAATCCTAAAATGGTAGTCCCAGGGAGGGTGTAACCAATGAGGCAAGGAGGACCCCAGGAAGTGGAAGCTTTTTGCCTAACATTAGAACTAAAATAGCCACTTTGTGATTTCCATCCACTGTTTCTAATACTGCCATCCGAGACCAAATAGAACAAGGCTGACAAATACCTGTTCCATATCAATAGCCCTTAAATAATTTTTAAAAAATGATCCTTAGACGGCAGGGATGCCAGAACTTTCACTATCTAGGTAGCCTTCCTAGATTTTTTGCTTGAGTCACACTGAATTTACAATCCAACAGAATCTCAAGATCTTACTTGTTAGGGGTGGGGGAAGGGAGTAAACTACTGTCTAGTCACTTCTGCCCCATATCCTACTTATTAATTTGACTTTTCTTCATCCAAGTATAACACTCTATATTTACTACTCTTAGATTTTATCTAATTCAATTCAGCCTTAATGTTTATGCCATGAAGATTATGTAGAATGTCTTTCAATCTGGATTACAATCAGTTACACTTAGATCATAACATTTCCACAGAAAAAGGATTAGGGAAATTTCTAATAAAAATAATATTTTTCCTTGCAAGTAATCTGATTTGCTGTTTTTCTATTTGTCTTTCACTATATTCCTTGTTATATTAAATTTATTTGGAACTTTCCTATCATAATAGTATAATGGAATAAGCATTGTATTTAAAGTCAGAGGACCTGGGTTCTGGCTCTACCTACCAGAGTGACTTTGGACAAATGACTTAATCTTTGTGAGCCTAAATGTCCTCATCTATATATAAAGTAGGGTGTGGGGGCAGAGGAATGAGGTAACAGTTGGACTAGATGAACTTCAAAGTTCTTCCCAGCTCTAAATACTATGGAGGAAGATATGAATACACGAAATCTTACTCTTCTGTAAAAAAATGAATGAATGGGGGCAGCTAGGTAGTGCAGTGAGTAGAGCACCTGCCCTAGAGTCAGAAGGACCTGAGTTCAAATCTGTCCTCAGACACTTGTCACTTAACCCCAATTGCCCTGCCTTCCCCTCTGCAAAAAACAAAAAAAAAAATGAATGAATGAATGAATGGATTGACAAATAATAAATAGATAAATAAATTACTGAATAAATTGGTGAATGAATAAATGAATAAATTAAGAAACCCCAATAACCAAAAAATAACAATAGCCTCTGTCACCTGTCCAGGGTCATATAATTATTACCTTTCTTCTTGCTTTCTTCTCTCCCTTCCCTTCCCTATTTCCCCACTCCTTCATTCATCCCCTCAGTCATCAACTTAGCAAGAGTAAAAACTAGGAATGGTGCTAAAATATTTAAAAATTTCCTGGAGAAAATAAGTGTTTACAGATTTTTACTTGCTTTTTTTTCTAATTTTTCTGTTTCCCATTATAAAAGGGCAGATTTAAATCTTTGCAGATAAAAATCGCCACCACCTTCCCAAGTCCTTATTTTGAAGACATTACTGACTTGCTGTACACATTTCTACATTTTCCGCAATGGTGGTCAGAACACTTAGACCAGCTGAAAATTGGTGGGTTAGGAGGTATCATCTATAGAAAAGAATATTTGCTTCAGAAACTGTCTCAAATAAAGAATGAGTTGTGTTCCAGATGTGTTCCAAAATCTTTACTTTTTCCCTGCCAGAAAACTACACTCTTCTCTCAGGTTCCATTATCCTTTTATTCTCAGAATTTAGTATTTCCTTAAATTATAAGTAAAGCAAAGAACCAGGCCACTTAGGGTAGGTGTTCTCCTTATAAAATACTTTTATTTAACTATGCATCTCTCCCATAGTTGTTATCATTTTTTATAAATATTTTACATGCCTGAATTGATTCTATAGAAAAAAAGATATTGCCTTTGTAAAAACATGAATTTTTCTTACTAAAAAGTAAAAGCAAGTAATTTTGCTAAATGAAAGTATTAATTTGAAATTCATAGCCCTAATGGGAAACAGAATTAGTAAAGTTTAAGAATGATGTAAAAAGGAAAAGAAATGAATACTAAAAGCTCTATTTCTATTTTTCCCTGCCCCCTACTTTCACTCTCTTTCTTGATGTAATTAATCAGGATAAGCTGTGCATTGTGGGAACCTGAAAATACTTATCAGTAACTCAGATATATGTTCTCTATAAGCTTGGTAATGATATGAAGCCAGGACTTCTGATTGACTTGAACAGAGTCTAGTGTGGTTCATCTCCCAATTCCCTTACAAGTTTTACTTGCCCAGAACTTTTATTGCCAGAACTTTCAACCTATGGGGCTTCAGCCAAGAACACATAAGCCTCTGTCAAGGTATCCTTTTTTATCATTTAAAGCTAAAACTTTTGTAATGTTTTTAGCGCTGTGTCCTTACTTGCTCCAAAGATATTAAAATAGAAAATTCTGTCTTAACTGAATATGTATGTTCTTATGTATCTCCCTATCAATCTATTTTCCCCCAAAGTTTATTTTTGTTGGTTCAAAGTATCAAAAATGTTCACCGGAAAAAGAAAAGTCAAGGGTTTGTTTGGTTTGGACCAACCAATTCACACAGACATGATGTTGCATGTCTTATAATCAGATACACTGGAATTCTCATTAGCAGTGCCAAAAAACCAAGAGAAAGAGAAACAAAAAAAACCAAAAGATCTTTACTTGGGAACATTTTCCCCCAGGGAAGTTCTGGTTCAAGCACTTTCTAACAAACTTGAGAAGGTAAATGGTTTAAAAGCAGGAACAGGCTTAAAAATGAATTTCCATAGATAACGGTTTTCTACCACCCAAATTTCTGTTGATTTCTGGCAGTTTGGAAATCTTTAATGAACGTTTTACATTTCTGGTTTCTGACCTGGATTGAACTAGATAGACTGAAAACATGTGAGAAAAGCTGTTTTCATGGTGCTTTGCTTACTTAGAAGTCCATCTTCTCACATTTTCATCAGACAGCCTATTCTTTAGCCTACTCTTGACTCTTGAGAGGTAGGGTTCTGTTAGACACAAATGTCAGCATCTTTATCTGAAAGTAAGCTATACTGAAACATTGGAGAATTTCCCTGAAAAACTGAAAGATTTCTTTACTGTGAGTACGACACTAATAAGCTGTGACTTTGCTAACATTTATAGGCCTTTGAGAAGAGAGAGCATTGAGCCTTTAGGGTAAGCAATATTGGAATATGACCCTATCACATTACATTATAATAAGTGGCATTTCTATAGCACTTTAAGATTTACAAAGTCCTCTATTTGCTGTTTGGTTGTTAAACATGCAACATTTCCCTCTAACATGAGCTTTTGAAAGAACGTAAAGTATTTCATGATAGCTAATAGGGAAAAGACTAAGGGATAATCAATTTTTAGCCACGGTGCAAGCATCTTAGTGTTTATGAAGTTGTTTAGAGTGAGATGAATTGTATCTTATCACCTGGATATATTTTAGACTTTGAGATTCCCTCCTTACCAGTTCCTAATAGGTGAAATTAATATCACACACATAGGCATTTTAAATATTTGTAAATGAATTTGAATTTTGTAGTTTTCAATTTAATCCTCCTCCCCCACCCCTAAAATAAAATTAAAAGACCTCCCTGGAAAAGTTTAACATATTATCTGAGCTACTTTAAATTCATTAATTTTTTTTAATTCTTAGAAAGACTTCTCAACTTCTCCTTGCCTCTTTTTATGCGATTAAAACTGAAATTAGTCCTGTTTTTAAAATCATTAAAATTACTGACAGAAGGGCTATTGAAAGGCTGGAATATGTTCATTTATTATCTCATTGATCCTCAAAACATCTTCCTGGAGAAAGGAAGGATATTCATCATTATTGCCATTTAACAAAAACTGAGGGCTGTATGGACTTTGCCAGGGTCACACCGGGTCTCGTATTATAGTCTCACCAATTTTCTCTTCTTCAGATATCAGTAATGAAGGGGAACAGCTGGTCACTATCTTTTGTATATATCTTTTATATACTTGGAGATCATTGTCAGCCTTCAGTGATTCACTAAGACTAAACAAAGAAAGTTCCTTTAGCCTTTACTCATCACTCTTAGCTTTTCAGCTACTTAATATTCTTTGTTTCTGTCCCCTGAATGTTCTTTATTATCTCAAGTTGTGGAATCAGAAACAGATACAGTGCTCTGATAAGGATTTGATCATTTGTGAATGCTATACATTGAAACATCTCTTCAGAGTGGGTAAGGTACTCAAATAAAAGAGCAATGCTTCCCTTTAAAACATAAGCAATAAGTCATTGACACATAATGATATGCCTACTATGCCTTAGAAAACTCCTTAAAGGTTCTTGATAAATAGCTATTGAATAATTATTTTGGTAATATATTTTCCTTCAAAAGTAAATGATTCCCATTATGTTTTTGTGATGCTAAAAGATGTTACCACCCAAGTCAAAGTACTCTTACTCTCTTGCTCAAAAACATTTCCTAACTCCTCAACTACTGTGATTAAAGTCAAATTCTTTTTATTGAGTTGTTTCAATCATGTTGACTCTTCATGACCCCATTTGAGGTTTTCTTGGCAGATATTGGAGTGATTTGCCCTTCTCTGGCTCATTTTGCAAATGAGGAACTGAGGCAAACAAGATCAAGTGACTTGCCCAGGGTTACATAACCAATAAGTGTCTGCGGCCAGATTTGAACTCATGAAGATGCTTTCCTGACTCTAGCTGGGCACTATTTACTGCGCTACCTAAGGAGACTAGAATTTAAGGCTCTTCAAAGCCCTGTTTTTATCTGCATCTTGATGCTACTCTGGAACAAATTTGATGCTTCAGTCAAACAGGCCTTGATTTTGACATTTTTTTGCAGGAGCCCTGTATTAGAATTCCTGGAATATATTCCCTATTCATCTCTGCTTTCATATTTTTTATAAATGAATGAAAGAATGAATAAAAAAAACATTTCTTAAGGACTTATGGTGTGCAAAGCACTGTGCTAAGCCTAGGCAAGGGTGGCCTCAAGGCTACATGTGGTGCTCTATATCCTCAAGTTTGGCCCTTTAACTGAATCCAAACTTCACAGAACAAATCCCCTTAATAAAAGGATTTGTTAAACCCAAATAAATCCTCAGCATTTCTATATAGTACTAACAAAGCCCAATAGCAAGAGATAGAAAGAGAAATTCTATTTAAAGTTACTGTAGATGTTATAAAATATTTGGGAGTCTCTCTGCCAAAACAAACCCAGGAACTATATGAACACAATTACAAAACACTTTTCACACAAATAAAGTCAGATCTAAATAACTGGAAAAACATCGCTTGCTCGTGGGTAGACCAAGATAATATGATAAAAATGACAATTCTACCTAAATTGATTTACTTATTCAGTGCCATACCAATCAAACTGCCAAAAATTATTTTATGGAGCTAGAAAAAATAATAAAATTCATCTGAAAGAACAAAATGTCCAGAATATCAAGGGAATTAATGAAAAGAAATGCTAGGGAAGGTGACCTAGCCATATCAAATCTTAAATTATATTATAAAGCAGCAGTCACTAAAACTACTTGGTACTGGCTAAGAAATAGAGTGGTGCATCAGTGGAACAGGTTAAGTACACAAGACACAGTAGTCAATGACTATAGTAATGTACTGTTTGATAAACCCAAAGACTCCAGACTCTGGGACAAGATCTCACTATTTGACAAAAACTATTGGGAAAACTGGAAAATAGTATGGCAAAAACTGGGCATAGACCAACACCTTACACTATATACCAAAATAATGTCCAAATGAGTGCATTATTTAGGTAAAAAGGCTGATAATATAAGCAAATTAGGAGAGCAAGAAATAGTTTACATGTCAGATTTATGGAAATAGAGAAATTTATGACCAAACAAGAGATGGGGAGCATCATGAAATGCAAAATAGATGCTTTTAATTACATTAAATTGAAATGTTTTGCACAAAGCCTATGCAACCAAAATTAAGAAGGAAGCAGAAAATTGGGAAATTTTACAACCAGTGTCTGTGATAAAAGCCTCATTTCTAAAACATATAGAGAACTGAGTCAAATTTATAAGAATACAAGTCATTCCTCAATTGATAGATGCTCAAAGGATATGAACAGACAGTTTTCAGAGAAATAAATTAAAGCTATCTATAGGCATATGAAAAATTGCTCTAAATCACTATTGATTAGAGAAATGCAAATCAAAACAACTCCGAGGTACCACATCGCATGTGTCAGACTGGCTAAAATGACAAAACAGGAAAAATATAAATGCTGGAGAAGATGTGGGAAAATTGGAACACTAATTCATTGTTGGCGGAGCTGTGAACTGATCCAACCATTCTGGGGAGTGCATACCCTTTGACTCAGCAATATCACTTCTAGGGCTGTATCCCAAAGAGATCATAAAAATGGGAAAAGGACCCACATGTACAAAAATATTCATAGCAGTCCTTTTTGTGGTGACCAAGAACTGGAAATTGAGAGGATGCCCATCAATTGCGAAATGGCTGAATAGTTGTGGTATATGAATGTAATGGAATACTATTGTGCTATAAGAAATAATGAGCAGGAAGACTTCAGAAAAACCTGGAAAGATTTATATGAACTGATGCTAAGTGAAGTGAGCAGAATCAGGAGAACATTGTACACAGTAACAGCCACATTGTGTGATGACTGGCTTTGATAGACTTAACTCTTCTCAGCAATGCAAGGACCAAAAACACTCCACAATACTCATGATCAAAAATAACATCCACATCCAGAGAAAGATATGTGGAGTCTGAATGCAGATCGAAATATACTATTTGCTCTCTTTTTAATTTTGTTTTGTTTTGTTTTTTCTTTCCCATGGTTCTTCCCATTCATTCTAATTCTTCTATACAACATGACTAATGTGAAAATATGTTTATTAAGAATGTATATGCAGAGCCTATATTGTATTACATGCCACTTTGGAGATGGGGGAGAAGAGGGAGATGGAGAAAATTTTAAAAACTTATGGAAGTGAATGTTGAAAACTAAAAATAAATAAATATTTTTAAAAAAAAGTTTTATTCTTTAAAACGTAGACACTGTCAAAAGGACACCCAAGGACCTAGAAAGCCACATGTGGCCTCAAGGTCACAGGTTCTCCACCTCTGGCCTAGGGGATACAAGTGGAAAAGTAAGACAGATCCATCTCTCAAGGAGGTCACATTCTAATGAGGTAGGCAATACGGATAGGAGTCTCTAACCATAAGTCAAACGGAAAGGCACCATGGCATGGTGGCTAAGCAGATAATAATGAAGCTTCTTTACAGTATTTCCAGTGATAAAACCACATCCATTTCAGATTTGACGTCTGACCATTTGACAGTCTCAAGGACTTTGGTAATGAGAAATTTCTTTTCTCGTCAGGTAGCTCTGGCCACGACACCCACAGGAGCAGTTACCAGTTTACATTTCTGCAGATTATGGCTTTGGAGACAGGGATGGAGCAAGGCTGTTGGCTGAAGGGGTTGGGGATGCTGCTGCTGTTATTCCTGGGACTTCTACTCAGGGTTCTAACCTGTCTCTAGGGTAGTATGAGGGAAATTGATGCTTGTAGGGATGGTGGGGAGGTTTTGACTCATACCACTTCTTGTCTCTCCCACAGGATGCCTTGCTATTTGAGCTAAGCTAGTTTGCAAGTCTGAAGACTAGAAGTCAGTTGATAGTTATGGTGAAGACTGGCCCCTTCTCCTTAGGGATTACTTCCTTAAATGATGGTTGTGGGAGCTGTTCTTAAAGCAGGATGAGTAATCTATGGGGTACTGCTGTTCTAATGGCACTTTAGTGTACCAGATCATCAATGGCAGTTGGACAGTGAATGATGTTGTGGTAGCAAAGATAATAGGTTCATTCTATATGGGTTGCTCCTCTCAATGACGTGGCATTATACTGGCCAAGGGTGGAAATGATACCTAGTTGTCTAGTGGTCTAGGCAGTGCTGATATTCTCAGGGTTCTTGGGCTCAGGGTCTTCCATCGTTGTCTAAGGGGAAATGGTGGTCAAGATGGAAGTGGTTTGCCTTACTTGACATACAATTCCATATTTCTCCTTCAAAGTTTGTTGATGCTTAAGTTAAAGCTGTCTTTCATGCCCTGTGGGTGGCAGTTGGTGGGAATGGTCCGTCCTTTCTCTGCAAGGATTGTTCCCCTAGATAATGGCTGTGGGAACTGGGCTCAAAGCAGGTACGGTGGTCTGGGAGGCATTGCTATTTCAACCTTCCCTGACTCTCCCCTTTCTACCACCTCATCCTTTCTCTCCCCTTAATTTTCCTCAAACTGTTTATTGGTATACATATTGCATCCTCCAGCCCCACCCCCTACCAAGTAGAATGGAAACCACCTGAGTACAGTTATTATTTATGTCTGTATATCCCCAATTCTTCATACATATTCAATAAGCACTTAATAAACTTTTATTGAATTAAATTTCCATAAAATTTGCAAAAATCCCTCAAAACAATTCTTATTTTCTTAAATTAAAAAAAATCAAGCAGGGAAATAAGTGACTCCAAAACATACAAGGATAAGGTGTCACAACGGAAATGTTATGTAGTTGAAATCTCTTCAATGAATAATCAATTATATTCAAAGTCTACTTCCTTCTACTTATCTCTTGGTTATACCAATTTTCTTTAATTCTGAGTACTCTGACAACTTAGGGACAATCTAAATCCTTCAGGATGAAAACTTTTTCCTTCAGTTTATGACCATCTCTTCAAACCTCCTACCTGATGCCTTTCACAAACATAATGAGAATCTAGAATTAGCCCCAAATAACTGAAAACTGATGTCATAATCTCCAGGTGACAACATTCATTAGTAACTTTATATGCTAGATTCTCCACTATATTATTGCAACCATTCAGTGTCTCACATAGGCCTTATTTCACACATTTATTGCCATGCAGAGATGGGAAACAGCAATAAAGGTTTGAAAAAAGGTCAAAATAGATTCCAGCTGTTGTTTTACTTTGATCTAAAGAATCTTTCCACTTACCTTGTTTTTGAATATTTCAATGCAGACAAAAAGTACCCTTCTCCAGCTTCCTGGGGAATGTCTTATTACCCATCTTGAATCATCACTTGTAAAATTTTTAATGGCCTGACATTTCATCATCGTTATGAATAGTACTTATTAAGTGGCATTGTTCAGTTATTTCAAACTTCTCATGACCCCATTTGGGGTTTTCTTGGCAAAGATACTGGAGTAATTTGCCATTTCCTTCTCGAGCTCATTTTACAGATGAGGAAACTGAGGCAAACAGGGTTAAGTGACTTGCCCAGAGTCACACAGCTAGGAAGTGTTTGAGGCCTTATTTGAAGTCAGGAACATGAGTTTTCCTGACTCCAGGCTCAATATTCTATAATGAGCTTATAGAATGAATTAAACAAGTCTAAACTAGGGGACTTCTGTTGTGAGAAACAATACTGATACAAATGAACCTCCACATAACTGGTAACAGAAAACAAAAGATAAAGCAGGATTAAGCACTTCAATATAGCTAAAATAATTTTGATTTCATGGATGTGGGTACCCTCTCCCTTGAAGAGTCACCAAGCATTTCTAAGCACCTACTATAAATCATCAGGCACTGAACTAAACACTCTAACACAAAGAAAGATAAAAGGTAGCCCTTACTCCTTAGGAGCTAACAGCCTAATGAAGGAGACAAAATACAAACAACTATGTATAAGTAAGTTATATATGGGATAAATTAGAGATAATCAATAGAGGAGGAAGCATTAGGTTAAAGGGAGATTAGGGAAGTATTCTTACAGAATACGAGTTTTTGGCTGGGACTTGAAGAAAGCTAGGGAAGCTAGGAGGCCAAGAAATAGAAGCAGAAAATTCCAAGAACAGATGACAGCAAGTAAAAAAAAAAATTGGGACACAGGGCAGTTTCACAAGGTGCTATGCCTGCTCCCTCCCTCCTTGTCCCTCTCCACCCAAGAAACAACACTTGGCCAGCCTTTTGAGAGCCTCATCCAAAAAATCAGTGGCACAGTGGGGAAAGCACTGGACTTGTAGCCAGAATAAGCCTGGGTTCAAATCTTGTCTCCAACACTTACTAGTTGCCTAACTATAGGCAAAGCCACTTCTCCTCTATAAATCCATTTCCTCATCTGTAAAATCACTACAATGATAGCCCCTGTCACACGAGGCTGAAATGAGGACCCAGTGAAATAACAAATAGTAAAGCATTTTGCAAATTTTAAAGCACTGTGTAAATGTGTTATTATTATTTATAAAACAGACACAACATCCATAAAGAAATTTATCTGTACCTAAAACCATTTGGATCTGCCAATTTCCACTCCATAGGTACAGCCTTCAGTAACCTAGAATCTTGTATAGGTCACAATGAAGCGTATTAATGCAACTTTGGTGAATGAAAGGGAAAAAAAATGTTGTTAAGAACTAACTTCATTGATATCTTGTTAAACTCTGGGAACACAAACACAAAAACAAAGATAATCCCTGCCTTCAAGGTATTTACATTCTGATAGAGCAAGACAATTAACTGAGAAGTGGCCCACAGGAAGCTAGTATTTTGGTTTGGAAAATTTCAGAGACAATGGGAAAGTGAAAGTTGAGGCATAGCACTAAGCTCTTCATACGAATATTATCTCATTTGATCTTCACAATTCTTGAAGTTAGGTGCTCTTATTAAACTGAGGCAAACAGAGATTAATTTACTTGACTAGGATCACAAGTGTCTAAAAATGGGTTGGAACCCAAGTCTTCCTAACATCAGGTCTACCATTCTATGGAGCCTTAAGAGGCTGTATATACCCTTTCCAACAGCAACAGCAAATGAAGAAAGGGAGTTGAGTGTTTAGAAACAGCTGGGCCAAGAGAATTCTTTGCCTTTACTCCAAAAATGCAAGATAACATTTGAAAGAAAATTGGCACTGTCTTTTTGATCCTTCGTTTTTTTATTACTTTTACCCAATTGTTTCAGTTTTAGGAAGGGGCGAAACCTAAATTATAGAGCTTCAAGGTGTCGACCTGAAATAAAGAAGCATAACGAAGTAGCAAAAACTAAAATCTTTTAATCGAGGCCAGGGAATTGCAATTCAGGGTCACCACACAGCACCAGCATATTGGAGTGGCTACGAGGAGTAGAGGGGAGCAGGGTTAAATACATTTCAGCAGGGAGGGAGTGTCATGGAAAGCACAGTCTGGAGAAGTTGTTACATAAGTTGTTTCGTAAGAACCAAAAGTCCATAAAGAAAGCCAGGGAGACTGGAGGAGAGAGGGAAGGTAATGACTTCTAGTCAGAACAACAGGCTCCTTTTTTTTCTCTTTTCTTTTTTTAACTGGTTTCCAGAGTCCTCTGATGGTCCTCAGGCAAGTCATAGCTTTGGGATCAGGCAAGAACTGCTGCATTCAACCTGGAGTTATGAAGACATGGAATTGAATTCCACCTCAGACACTTACTAGCTGTGTGACCCTAGCTAAATTATTTCACTTCCGCAGGACTCAGTTTCCTCCTCCGTAAAATGGAGGTTGTTGGATTTGACGGTCTCTAAGGTCCCTTCCAGTTTTAAAATCTATGATCTTATGAAATGTTTATGATCAACTTTAAGACAAAGAACTTTGTTGTTCTAAAAGAAGCAGAATCAGAATCTCAGAATTGACTCACTGGCTATCTAGACCAACCTGTACCTGAACAAGAATCTTCTCTCTAAATTGCCAACAAATGGTCATACAGCATTTGTTTGAAAATCTTTCTAAAGTGTAATGCTCAGAGCTTAATGAAACATGCTTAATGAAATATTTGATTTGTGACCTAACCAGTGTGGAATACATCACTCTGTATACCCTACTTTTTGATGCGAGTTAGTACTGGGGTAACATTCTTATTTTTTGTACACTATATCATACTATTGCCATATTGAGATTGTGGTTCACTAAGACCCCTTATCAGATCCTTTTTGTATCAACTAATCATATTTACCCCCATCTTAAGACTATGAAGTTGATGTTAGTACACATATCAAACTTTCCCTTTATGTCTATTAAATTTTATTTTTTTTAATTACCATCGTTCTAACTAGCTGAGACTTTTTTATCCTATCCCATCTGGTGTGTTAGCAATATTGTCCATCTTCATGTTATGTACAAAATCAGCAAACATGATTTCCATGTCTTCATCCAAATCACTGAAAAAAAAATGTTGATTCTGTCCCATATGGATGACAGAACATTTGCTTAATTTTCTTCCCCACCACAGAAAGAGGTCTGTAAGACATCTTTCTACACTCTTCATGACCATTCTCTGTTCTTTTTCCAGAACTGGGGAACATCACCGCTTGTCACCCACTATCACTACATAGCTCCCTGCCAAAAAAGAGGCAAATGCTGAACTCCCTCAAGCTTCCTGGGGAGAAAGGAGGAATATATAAATTATAATTTGAGTATAGACTAAAATTTTAATTACTTTCTCATCCAAGTTTGTTATCGAATCTAACAATGGTATTCCTTTTATGGACAGAACCACATATCCACGTATGACTTAATAACAAAACTTATAATGGCTGCATTTTACTACATTGTTTTTGACTTTTCTGATAATTATCTTGAATTAGAACTTACAGACTCTTTACTTCTTTTTGCCTTCTATTCTCCTGCTAAATTCTGTAAGAGAATAACTCTAGATGGCCAGAACAGGCAACATCTTAACTTCATTATGGTTTTTCATCCCTTAACAATTATCATGACTAGCGAATGACAGATGAACTTGGCTCAAGAGCCTAATGTAATGATGTCTTTCACAAGAGGAAAGACATCAAAACCAGCAGGACAAATGAGGGAGGAGCAAATACAGTACATTTCTAATTGAAAACAAAAAGAGCCCAAATCCTCTTTGGCTTTAGACTGGTGGTCCACTTTAAATGAAGGCAAAATAGATGCCTCAGAAGTGCCTGGTATGTAAATACACTAAAATTAATATAATCTGATGAGAAAGCTTCATCTTGATAGCTACCGACAAACTATATAAGCTGATGACAATTATCAATCATGGTGATAGTCTTTTGATTTGCTGATAGACCTCTATCCTTGGAAGGGTTTATGAATAAATAGCACAAGCTACGATCTGTCTTAGATAATTCTGCAATCAACATTTTGAGGCCACTTCCAGCTGTGTGATTCTATGCTACATTCCACATAAAGCAGACCACATCCAATCATCCATTCCCCAATCTACTCTAAAACTTAAATTATTAAAACTTCCTACATCGGAATTCTCAGGGAAGATCAATATTCCCCCTAGCCCCTTTATTCCTAACATTCTTTCCTTTTTATTCCTAACACAATGCATTGGATCTTTTTAGATTATCCTCTCCCTTACCTTCTTGAACTGTACCTTTGAGTCCCTCTCTTCTATTCCTGACTTTTCTCTTAATCCCCTGACAGCTACCACTAATTCTCCACACAGACCTCTTATACTGGGCCTCTCAGTACCTCTGTCCCTTGACCTTGGGACACGGGTCCTTTCTGTTCCACACTCCCTTATCCCTTCTGACTCTGATCTCTTCACATGTAGCCTTCCCAAATAATTAATTGAAGCATTTATTAAGCATCTGCTATATATTAGGTTTTGAGGGTATAGCCCTTGACCAGCAAGAGCTTACAGTGTAGCCAGATTGTAAATGTACAGATATATACAAGATAATTTGGGTGGATGCATTCATTAACAGCTTGAGAGATAAGGAAAGGCTTCATGGGAAAGGTGGTACTTGAGTTGAGCCTTGAAGAAAACTAGGGATGCTAAGAAATAGGGGCAGGGTGTAGGAAGGGTAGGTAAAGAAGGATTATATTCCAGTCACAGGAACAGCCTGTGAAAAGGTAGAGAGAAGGAAAACAGAATGCCTTCTAATACTAGACCTCTCAATCTTACTGTCCCTCCCCAACAACCTGCCTTCTGACAGACATTTTCAGGACCATCGTCTTTTCAATTTCTCCTGTAGTCTGACACTGCCCTTCTGCATGAAGCAACCATTAAGTCCCTTCTATGTATTCTCTATCTGCAAGAAAGAAAAGGTAATGAAGAGGGAACCCAAGCAGGGGCTTGTCTGTGTAAACCTGAGTATTAGCTTATCTTCTTCTGTGAAATTCCTGTGGTGTCAGAAAAAAAATCAATTTTGAATGAAAATTATAAAATAAAATTGTGTCTCTCTATTAAGATACTGGCATCCCATCCATGTGATACCACTGACATATTCTCAACACAAGCCCTCCTTAACTATTATGTAGAAGTATGTTCTAATGCATTGCCTCAGTACAGTCACTATCTATCACTTACTGGAATATAGATATCCAACCAAAAATCATGGAGAGACTTTTTAGCCATGTTTACAGTGGAGGCTTCTTTTTTAAATGACTCCTGAGGTCTTTTCCAACTCTCAAATTTCAATGATTCTGTTACAGAAATCCCATTTTCACACTCATTTCTATTATAAAATCAGATTGAGTTTTACCAAGAAAGAAAACAATATGGTCACAAGATGTATTGAAACCACATTATAGGATACAGAAAACTTCAAAAATAAGTTGAAGAGGAAGGGAAAGTGATCCTTTAATTCATATAAATAATGTAATACTGACTATATTGCAATGGTATGGCATTGAGCTATGTTTACTGTCAGTACAGATAAGTATAGAAAGTCACTTCCAAAAGAAAAAGAAATGGAACTAGTATTTTCCCCAGTATGGATGTACTAACAGGTCTCCCTTGTGCTCAGGGAAAATGACAGATATATACAGAAAACAACAGTTGTATCTAGATTCTTTTATATTAAGTATTAAAGACCCAAGAATATGAAAAAATATCTCCATCTAAGTATATTCCATGCAGTCAAGGACATTTAAACTTTTTTTTTCCTTCAGAAGCCCTCAGTTCCAAACTTGCAGCTAAAATCTTACTTTATTTCTCTGGTTCTACTCTGAAGTGATATTAGACTAGCTCCAAAAAGCTATTCTATATTCTACTCCCTTCCTCTCCAACTCTCCTGGCCAAAAATATGGATACGAGAAAAGGTGAAAGCACTTATTAAGTCCAGGCACTGTGCTAAGTGCCTTACAATTTCATTTGATTTTCACTACAGCCCTAGGAGGCTTTCATTGTCTTGAGTTTCTGTCTTGATCTTCCCTGTCGCTGAAGGAGCTTTTTATGATTAGGTTCTTGTTTGTTCATTTGTTGGCTGATTTTTCAAGCCTATTTTTTTTTTACTTGGGACTTTATGTTAGAAGCTAGTCTCTTCTCACCTCTAAGGGGGAAGGAAATATTTATCCAAGTCTTCTGACTCTTATGCGCTGGTGCTTTCACAGTTAGGTCTGGAGCCTATAAATTTTCAATGCTTTCCAAGTGGTATGATCACAGGAGAGATATGGTCACTGCTTCCCTGGTCTGCACTCTGGTCCTTATCCAGGTATGGCCCTGCTCCCTTGTAACTAAAACCACTCTTCTTCACCATGATGATACAATCTGGAACTGGATAATGAGCAATGGAGCTGCCAAATGGTACCTGGTCCTGTGCCCAGAGCTTGTATAGGTGTGCCCCGGAATCTCTTTCTGACCAAGTGTTCAATTCCCTTACTGTCTCTGGGCAATAGTAGCTCTGGGTATTGCCATTGCTGATGACTCCAAGGGCAACTGGTATGTAGTACTCCGAGCCTGCTCCCACTCCCGTGTCTAAAACCTTTTTTTTCTATCTTCCTAAGCTGCTCTTGGATGGAAAAATGACTCACTGTGACTTTTCATGGGTTTTCCTGCTCAGAATTTTATTTTACATGGTTTTAAAAGTTATTCAAAGGAGGATGTTGGAAAAGATTGACAAAAATCCTCATTTTCCTCCACCATCTTGGCTCTACCTCTGATTCTATGATGTTGAACACCTTCTGTGCCATGCTTCTTAAATTTTCAGCATTAGAATCACTTTTTAGTTAATGCCTCATGTCTTTGTATCCCTTTAAAAGGGAAATATATTACCCAAGAAAGAATTGTCAAAAAATCATATATCACTCATTAGCAAACCAGAAGTTTTATTCATTAGATTACCTAGTCAACCAATCATCCTAGTCAGACCTTCACTTACTACAGTAGGTCAATAAAACTTGACACATGGAAATGGAAGGGAACAATCAGGAGTATGGAACATTCACTATGCCTCGAGGAAACCAAGAAAGAAGGTTTTGAGCATATACTGCACAACATGAAGGTGTCAGGCACATGGCCAGGGTGGTGCTGACAGAGGTTAGGGAAATCTAACAAAAGAGACAGGTGGAGAAGGGCTGAAAAGGCATTTCTTATTTAAGGCAACCCTATTACTTCTTTGCACCAAGAGCAGCAAAAATTCTGTGTATCTGGGCCCTGCTTTACAAGACCAGATCTAGCGTTGTGTGTTGTGAAGATTTTGAACCAAGATGCTGACATCCCAGGAAGCACCATTCCTCTCTCTGGGTGAACACCTACCCACCTCCATCTGGTACCAGATGTCTGACCAGATTGCTGCTTCACTGTGTTTCTCACCTTGGCCAGAGGATGCCATATTCTAGTCCTAGAACAGGCTCACCCTTCTTTTGGTCCTATCTTCCCACTGGGGAAGGGAGGGAGACTCCTGGGATATCTCAGCATGATGATCTGAAAGAGGGCTCAGGGGTAACTTACGCTTTCATCACTACTACCAATGGCAAACTAGCTTCTAGTCTTCCCTTTTCCATTGTCCTCCATTTCTTTGGCACCTTCCATTGTGGGACAGTAGAAAGCCCATAGATTTAGAATCAGAGACCAATGTTCAAATTCTAGCTCTGCTGCTTCCTATCAGCATGACTTCAAGTCCATTTCATTTCTCTGGATCTCAATTTCCTCACCTGTAAAGAGAAAGGGGCTAAGGTCCCTCCCAACTGTAAATCTATGATCTTATGATACTAGATCTCATCCTCTCACATTACATATTGACAAAGGGCAAGTTGGAGTTGGCATAGTCTTCATTCCCCCTGGATACTTATAGACCCTCCTCTGCTACCATTGAATAGCAACTACCTCTCCTCCTCTAAAGTTGCCTTCATCCCATTCAGGCCCTTGACCCTTGTGCCTGTCATCTGTGGACCTCTCTGTCCTCATTAAGTTTACTAAATGACTCATAGTCTTCCTTTCTTACCTCTATTTTTTTCTGTATCTCCCTTTAAATATCCTGTCTTTCTTGTCTCTGAAGCTCTTATACTCCCATAAGATCAACTATGCATGGAAATGATCTTACCTTCACAACTGTACACCACACACACACACACGCGCGCGCGCGCACGCACACACACACACCCCTGAATTCTCCTCAGGTTCCAGAATTCTCAGCTATGACTATTCTGTAGAATATTATTGAAACCTCATTTTCTGTTATAATCTGTCCTATTTACCCATCTACTTATCTTAGAACCAACAGAACCACAGAGTGACTTAGGAGAACAACGAAAAGAGCTGAGGAGCCAAAGGAGACAATCTTTCCTTCATGGCTTTACTTATGGCCAGACCTGTAGTCAGGATTTTCCTTGGGAGGCATTTAGCATAATGGAACGGGTGAGTCTAATTGTCATGGTCCTTTTTCTATTCTTAGTGAGTCTTTCATTCTCGAATTAAATTTGCTACAATCTTTTGTCCCTATTATGTGCTAAACATGTGGTATATAAAACAGTCTGACTCTGGAAAATTACTCAGCTAGGGAGGATGTCTTCTCAACTTTCAAAACCAAATGTGCTGAAAAAGAACTAATGTAAGAACATTCTTTCTATTACTATCATTTGAATTGAAGGGGCTATGTGTGGATCTGATCACAGTAACAATATCATGTTTTCTATAATATCCTGATAACATGTATTATTGGTATCATTCATTTTCTGTGATTGTGCCAGAAATGTTGACAGTAACATTTCCTAATTTTTTTGCCCCTTTCTATACTAGATTAGTCATTTTCTGGGAGGTCTCTCTTCTCCCCTTCTCTGTATCTCCTTGACAAAATAGCTAACATTTGTATAGCATTTTAAGTTTTGCAAGGTACCTTATATATATGTATATATGTGTGTGTGTATGTATATGTGTATATATATATGTATGTATGTGTATATATATATATATATGTATGTATGTATATATACATATGATTTCATTTGATTCTCACAACAACCCTGGGAAATAGGCACTATTATTATCGCCATCATACCATCATACATAAAAGGAAACTAAATCTTAGAGACATTAAGTGACTTACAAAATGCCACACTGCTGTTAAGTGTCTGAAAAGGGATTTGAACTCAGGTCTTCCTGACTTGAATTCTAGTGTGCTATCTGTTATATAACTTAGCTATTCATCTCCAATTCTCTAGTTCTTTATTGCAATCTCTGACGATGAGGTGGTTTCCTCACCAAGGTCAACCTCTATCCACGTGCCTTCGATCCCCTCCTATCTTATCCACCAAACTGTTCCCCACAAACTAACTTTCAATCTCTCCACAGCTACCAATTCCTTTCCTGCTACCTACACACTGGCCCAAGTATCTTCCATCTTTAAAATACCTTCAATAGCCCTACTGTCCCTTCTAGTTATTTTCCTGCCTATCTCCTCCATTTCTTAGCTAAAGAGAGGGAAAGAGACTGGGCCTGTTATTTCACTAGTACCAGGTGAGGAAGCTCCCTATACCATTTCAGGTTAGCAACTTCTTTTTAACTGACAATCTTAGAAATGTTTCTTAAAGCACAGAGCTTAAGTAATTTGCCCTGGGTCATACAACCAATATGTGACAGAAGAAGGACTTGAACTCATGTTTCTATGTTTCAATGCCAGATCTCTATTTTTAGACTATATTGTTTTGCTTCTCAACTAAATTCCTGATTAAAAGCTGTCTATATTCATTAACTCTATTTCCTCTTCCCATTCTTATCCTCTGCACCTATAGTCCACAAAGATTCACAAAAAGTTGTCTATACTCATATCCCAGTAAGGCAAATAGTCTAGGTCTACTTAAAAGAAAGAAAAGAAAAAGAAAAGAACTCATATTGTGCACACCAGGAGAATTACTAATGACCAGTATTCTAGGACTATACAATCCACATTGCTTATGATAGCTTCCATACTCGTTATGGACATGGCAATATAATAGTCGTTGGTACATAAGCATTCAATCTTGCATAAATTACCTCTAATAAACTGATATGGATTATAAAGGAAAAGTATCCAAAAAATGGCAGTCCAATCACTGTGTAAAACTCTGATTTTTTAAATACAAATTTTCCTTCAGTGGATCCTTGATAGAGTATCAAAGAAGGAGATTCCCAGATGGAAATTCTTTCCTGTGGTCCAAGCAAATTCTTAGGATGCCCATATACCTAAGACAGAGCCCACCAAGATAACTCCCCCTTTGACCTACATCTTCAACTCAATGTTCACAAGTTACCTAGTAGGGTACCCAAAGGGATAACTACTAATCTGAGATTGAAGGAGTATCTCTACAGCACTGCCCTTCTAAAGCCACAGTTCACAAGTCCCTACCTGTATACTTCCCATTAACAATCAGACAGTAGATATAATTAAATTTTAGCAAAGGTATTTAATAAAATGGCATAGTAAGAATAGTGGCTATAAGATATTCTCCCTTATAAGACACTCCCCAAACCTGGGATGTCCTCTCCCACTAAGATGCAACACCTGTGGGAACAGTGAGCACAAACTTAAAGTACAATAAGGCATAATGAGGCATGCACCTGTGAAATATATGTAGCCAAGACTCCTCATAATATAATACTGAAGGGGGGGCAGAGCCAAGATGGTGGCTGGGAAGCAGTGACTGGCGTGAGCTCCCCATCAAGTCCCTCCAAAAACCTACAAAAAAATGGCTCTGAACCAATTCTAGAGCTGCAGAACCCACAAAGTGGCAGAGGGAAGCAGGGCTCCAGCCCAGGACAGCCTGGA
>CM053622.1:615111107-615132687 GCA_028646595.1 Phalanger gymnotis | reverse complement strand
ATAGATAGATAGATATACATATCTATATATACATGTCTATGTATATATAGATAGATATACATATCTATATATATATGTTTATGTATACATATATATGTTTATGTATATATATGTATATGTGAGTGTGTATGTATGTATGTACATATATATATAAGAGAGAGAGAGAGAGAGCGGGCACAGAGTGAGTTGAAGATGAATAAGGGATGAGAGAGGAATGTATTGAAAGAGGGAGATAGGAAGAGATAGAATGGGGTACATTATCTCGCATAAAAGTGGCATGAAAAAGCAGTTCTGTAGGAAGAGAAGAGAAGGCAGGTGAGGGGGAACAAATGAATCTTGCCCTCATCAGATTTGACCTGAAGAGGGAATACCACACATACTCAGTTGGGTATCTTACCACACAGGAAAGAAGGAGGAAGAAGATAAAAAAGAGGGGATGATAGAAGGGAGGGCAGATGGGGGTGGAGGTGATCAAAAACAAACACTTTCGAAAAGGGACAGGGTCAAGGGAGAAAATTCAATAAAGGGAGATAGATTAGGAAGAAGCAAAATATAGCTAGTCTTTCTCAACATGAGTGTTATGGAAGGGTTATACATAATGATATGCATGTGGCCCATGTGGAATTGCGTGACTTCTTAGGGAGGGTGGATGGGAAGGGAAGAGGGGAGAGAATTTGGAACTCAAAGTTTTAAAAAATAAATGTTCAAAAACAAAAACAAAAAAGTTTTTGCATGCAACTAGAAAATAAGATACACAGGCAATGGGGCATAGAAATTTATCTTGCCCATAAGAAAGAAAGGGAAAAGGGAATGGGAGGGGAGTGGAGTGACAGAAGGGAGGGCTGATGGGGAACAGAACAACCAGAATATACACCATCCTGGAGTGAGGAGGGAGGGCAGAAATGGGTAGAAAATTTGTAATTCAAACTCCTGTGAAAATCAATGCTGAAAATAAAGCATGATACCACTGCTACTGCCATTACCATCACTACTACTACCACCACTACTTCTACTTCTACTACTACTACTACTACTACTACTACCATGACTACCAATATTGCTACAATTACCATCACTACCACCACTACCACCACCACTACCACCACTACTACTTCTACTACTACCACCACAACCACCACTATCACTACTACTATTTTTACTACTATCACTACTACCACCACCACTATTATTAATACTACTTTCACTACTACAGCCACCACCACCACCACAACTACTGCTATTACTACTACTATATCATTACTAATCACTAGCACCTGAAGTATCTAAGTTAATCAATGTATTATTTTTGTAATAAGTATCCAAATGAGTCATCAGAACTGAGTCTCAAAATAGCAATCTCTCTGTATTTCATGAAAATTAACTATTTACCAGTTTCTAGTAGTGCCTAATTTAGAAGTGTGTTCATTTTACTGTTGCTGCTTTAAATAATGTCAATTTTTTCCTTGAGTTTTCTTTTTCTTGGTTACATATTTCTTTGGAATTAGATGAAGTGGCAAAGTAAAACTTGACACTTTGCGGAGACCACTCTTTCTTTAGGGTGACATCAGAATACCAGGTCTTTTGATAAATTGAGATGATATAACATATTTCAAGTCAATATTTAGTAAGCATCCTCTAGATAATAGACACATAGTGGATGTTATCCTAATGTACTAGATATTATATGTATTAGTTTTGTTTGTGCTAGATATTATACTAATCTCTGGGGATATAAAGAAAAGCAAAAACAACCCCTGCCCTAAAGGAGCACACTAATCTGAACAACTAATTAATATGTGTGTGTATATACACATGAAACACACCCCCATGCCTTCCCCCACACATGCACATGTGCACAAACACATACACACACACATGCATGTATACATAATCTTAGAGATAAGGTATTAGCTTTCAGAGTGATTGGGCAAGGCTGCTTACAAAAGTTAAGATTTTAGCTGAGACTTGAAGAAAGCCCGGGAAGCCAGGAAACAGATAAAGAGGGAGGGAATTCCATGCATGCAGGATAGCCAATAAAAATGTTCAGAGTCAGAAGATAAAATATTTGTATGAAGGACCACAAGGAGGCCAATACCACTTGACTGGAGAGAACCTAGAGGGAAGTAAGGTGTAAAAAGATTGGAAAGGTAAGAAAGGGCGAAGTTATGAAAGTCTTTAAAAGACAGAAGATTTTATTTTTGAACATAGAGGAAATAGGGAGCCATTAGAATTGATTAAATAATAGGGTGGCCTGGTCAGACCAGAACTTTAGGAAGGTCAGTTTGACAGATGCGTGGAGATGGACTGGAGTGAGGAAAGACTTGAGTCTGGGAGACCAACCAGCAGGTTATAGCAATAGGTGTTCGGGAAGAAGGGCCTGCATCAGGATGGTGGTAGTGTCAGAAGAGAGAAGGAGGTGAATACACATGATGCCATTAAGGTAGAATTCATAGCTCTTGGCACCAAATTGGATATGGGGGTGGGGTGAGAGAAAATTGAGGATGACGCCTAAGTTGTAAACTGGGGTGCCTGGAAGAATGGTGGGGCCCTGGAAAGTAATAGGAAAGTTAGGGAAATGACTAGGAGAGAAAGATAATTAGTTCCATTTTGGATATTTCAGAACTCATATGCCACTGGTTGTTTTCTATATTTTAATGAGGGATTTACAACATGAAATAAGTAGATAATGATATAAAAGCACACACATACATACATACACATACATTATGCATATGTATTATATGTTTATGTACATGCAGGCATGCATACACACATCTACATGAATTGCCCAATAATTAAAGTTGTTACAATTTATTACATGCATTTTGGATTGAAGTCAGATTTTTCCAATGCATAAAAAGAATTTTTTACATTTCTAATTGTTTCAATGTATCAATATCTAACATCCAAAACAAAGCTAAAAATTTGAGTTAATTTACTGTAGGAAAATGCTATGAAATCAAGATACATATTTTTCAAAACTGTTATTAAGCTATGGAGTGACCAATAAAATTTATTTTAATGAATAATAAATTCAATGAATTATTTCCTGCCATAGCTAGTGGTCCAAAATATCCAGATTTTCCAATAATTCAGAAGAGGAATTTTACCTGTCAAAAAGTGTACATGATTAAATAAATACACGAACACAAAATCAGAGCTAGAAGAGACCTCAGAGATCAACCACCTATTCCCTCATTTTATAAATAAAGAAATTGAGGCCCACAAAATTGTAATAACTTGTCCTACATCACACAGAGTAGAATGTTCCAGGGTCAGAATTTGAGCTCAAGTTTTTGACTTCAAATCCAGTGCCCTTTCCATCATACCATACTATTTGTGGGGTATTTAAAAGAGATTTTTTTTTTGCAATTTCTAAGTTATATTTCTCACAGTTATTACCTAGACCTGGAGGAGAATTTGATCATTTCTTTAAAAAAAAGAATTCTCTTAAAGGTATGGATTAGATTAGAGTCTATAGTCATTTGGCCTATTATCCAGAAGTTTTCAGTGGTGTGTACAAAAATACATTTTTTTATACTTTTATACTATGTTCACATAATTTTATAAACAATGAATTCCTCTAGATTTAAATTGAGATACACTTACTTGATACTATAATTGTATTCTTTATTTATTATGATTATAGTTGAACTCAAATCTTTGGTATGATTCACACTGTTTGCAATATCATGGGTTAGCTAGCTTTGCTTAAATACCAGAAGGAAGATTTACAAAAGCCCGGGAAAGTTCAAAGTTCTAAAAAATACCATAATTTTAAAAATCAAATTTTAGCATCAACAATGCATAATGATATATGTGTTTGTATAAAATATCTAGACTGAGTGGCAGGGTAGGTGGTTAAAAACACTATTGAGAAAAGGAAACATAGGAGATTTATGTCATTATTTTCTTTGTTTTTGTTTTATTGACACCACAGGCACAAATTAAGCAGCCCTTACATTAACTGAATTATTCATTTATTCATTCAACAACTATTTAATAAGACTATTACATAGTGAACATTGTGTTCAGTGTTGGAAGGAATCCAAAGGTAATTAAGTTGGAGTGCTCTTAGGTATATAGCCTAGCAAAGAACTATAACACAAGCATGCACGAGTAAAGATACACTTAGGTAACGTTAAGATACATTCGAGTGAAGATACCCTAACTCATTATTGCAGAAGGCCAACAATTTGGGAGGTACAGTGGGTGGATAGAGTACTAGACCTAGAGGCAATAGGACCTGAGTTCAAATTTGGCTTCAGACACTTACTAGCTGTGACACCCTGGGCAAGTCACTTAACCCTGTTTACCTCAGTTCCTCTCTGTAAAATGAGCTGGAGAAAGAAATGGCAAACCCCTCCAGTATTTTTGACATGAAAACCTGGAAGGGATCATGAAGAGTCAGACATGACTGAACAACAGCAATAATTATTGCTCAGTTACTAAAGGATAAGGGAACCCTTCCTTACAAATTTCCGAGGAGGCCCAGCACAAACACTCGCACCACCAATTTGTTATGTGTATGTATATCAGCAAAAATCAACACACTGAGAACAGAGAAGAGTTAGTAAATATTCAAATGAATCTGTGATCTCATTGATAGAGACATTCCCTTCAAGGCCAAAATAAAGACCTCTCCTTCCTCCTCTACCTCATGTGTGTCTTCTTCAGAGGTGTGTGAGAAAGCCACACATTAATTTCTAGAAAGAAATCCCTCTCAACTAACTTGGTCATTTATAAATGATCTGTGGGCACAATCAATTTTCCTAAGTTTATCCAAACATATTTCTTGCACATCATATTTAGTCTTACCACCTCTTATAGAATTGATTCATTGGGTATGATATCATTTATCTAATTGAATCACCCCACCCTGAAACATTTTTAAGTTACATAAGAATAACTTTTGATTGTACCTACGCCTCATTTCTCACTGAATTCTAGTTCTGAAGTCTTTTACTTGTCTCTAGCAATGCCATCCCATTTAATAAAACAGATTTATATTTTCTACATGTGTCTCTAACTACATTTTCTATTCTTATTTCACATGGTTTCTACTTCCCTGCTTTCTACCAGTAAAATATGAATTTGGTACCAATCTGAAAAGCCCATGATGACATGACAGTGTTCTTTTTGCTACAGTATTTCCAATATTCCTTTGCCCTTCAAATTTACTCCCACTCTTTGGCCTTTCTTGCCCTTCCCCCACCCCACACCCCAGTTTGGCTTCCAGCCTTTGCATTCCTTAGAAAACATTCTTGCCAAGGTCACTGATGACCAACCCCTGGCCTCATCTAGTGGTTATGTCTGGTTTTTTTTTTTCCCATAATATCCTTTCAAGATTTTGTAGTCAGTTGGTTTCTTCTTCCTCGTACCTCTGACTTTTTCAGATTCTCTGATTCTCTCCACATCTGGTTTCATTCTCATTTTTTTTAAAATCCTGTAACATCTTTCAGTCATCTAAATGTCTCCTTTAAGACCTATTATGGACTCTATGCATTCCCTTATGTTCTTTGGCAACTTTCTAAACATGTAGTATGAATAATTGCTTATGAACTAGAAACTTTTTTGTTCCATCATATGTTACTTGCTCATATTTTCCTTCAATGGTCTTTTCCTTTTATTCCCCTCATTTTTGTTTATATTATTTCTTTACTCATCACATCTTTCCCCTCTCTTGAACCCAAGAACTAAACTTCGTTAATCCTCAACATATAGAAACCCGATATGTGTCTGTGTCTCTCTGCCAGTGGTTAACCAAATTTAGTTTAGTTAGTTTTCCCAAAAGTGCAAATACAATAAGAACATGTTCAAAACTAACTGAAATGACAATATATTTTGGAAGGAATCTATTAGTCATGCAAATGTTGTATTGTGTGCTTTCATGACTGCGACTACTACAGGTGGTGCTGTGGGTATTATTCATTTTGTTTAGTCTTCTCAGTCAAAATCTTCTTGAAAATTGGTTTTCTTGAGTTCACTGGCTCTGTCTTCTTCAGTAGGGTCTTGATATAGGTCAAGAGCTATTTGTGTGTCACCTGGTAAAATTGCTAAACTCATTGGCCTGTCACCATTAACTCTCAATCTTCAAGTTGCTGATCAAAAGTCTTTACCAAAATGATATTAGCTTAGTAAATGATTGTATTGTTTTAGGTAAAAGAGAAGCTTCAAAAAAATAAGAAATGGCAAAAGTTCTTTTCAACTCCCTTTTTGATGGAACCTCACTTTTAATGGCTTTTGTTCCTTACATTGAAATAAACAAAGTTTAGGCACATGAGTAAACTTTATAAATAGGTACAAAAATTAGGTGCATTTAAGTCACTAACAATTATTGTGTGACTGGGCACTGAAATTCTCATCTGAGTTCTAGAATTCTCATTCATTGATTTAATGTCAGCAGAAAATGGGTTCCCATCCATCACTATCTGCACTTCTCTTCATCACCTGCTGGGCAGGAAGCTGCTTGGTTGCTTCAACACTAACATTTGCTGGCATCTCTGCTAGGAGAATGGGAAATTATTTTTCACCAGGTGCAGAGGCAGCCTACTGCATGAAGAGCAGGCTTCGCAGCCTTGTCTGCTAACCTTCACTTTGAGCATCACTTGTCCAGAGACATCACAACACTTGGAAGGATCCACAAGAAAGCCTGCAAGAGTCACATACTATGTAGGTTTAATGCTTCCTACAAGATGCAGTTTGGGGGAAAAACCATACAAGTCTTCTAGACCATGTCTATTATATAAGTAGCTCAAGAAATCATACAACATAAAATTGATTATAACTTCATGGTAAAATGCTGTTTAAGAGCTAATGACTTGATTTTTTTCCAAAACTCTAAGATGAAGAATGGATCTCCAAAATATCTGCTATCTGGAGCTTTAGAGAGTTACTTCTGTCATCCTAAAGCAAGAATCTTAGGAGCATTTTAGTTCTTTGACCTGACCTTACATCCATCATAGAACAAAAATGGCATAACAAGTTTAAGACTTCTCTACTTGGGATAAAACTTTGTGATTTGAGCTTTTTAATTTCTCATATAACTGGGGCGAGAAATCCAGTGCTAAGGTGCTTAGCTTAATCATAGAGATTTGATGTGACTAAAAGCTAGAAGAGGAGTGTCAGGAAGCAAGGATGAGAAATTTCTTTATTCATTATGACAAAAGACTTTAAAATTTATAATAAGAGAATGAAAATAAAATAGTTCTCTGTCATAGTCATTCTAACATTACTTTTGTGGGGGTGAGGTAGTAGAGAAGGATTTTTTTTAAACAAAGAGTTGAAGATGACAACTCCTATTTAGAAATATTAAAAAGGTTCCACGTCAGCACACTCTACTTGAGTTGGAAGATAATATTTAGTTCATTAATGATACCAGATGTCATGCTAGCCAGCTGCATTATCTCATCATCTGAGAAAACTTGTTGCACGTGGCAGAATAAAGGAAAATTTAGACTCTGAATTTTTAACAGCGCTCAAAGAAATGGCCATAATATTTTGGCATGAGGGGGAAAAAGTCAGAATATTTGGGTGTTGCCTGTGGTGCCTCAAAGCCTAGGCTGTTTCCACCCTTTTTCTTCACCTTTGTTTCCAAACGGGTGTTTTCCCCTAGTCCTGAGTGGAATTCCAAACAAAAGCCTTTTGATAAATGAGATCTGCTTCCCACCCTGCCTTATCTTCAACACTAGGTCTGGCAACTCCTAGACTGATATTTGGAAACTCTTGGGTCTTCAAAAGCCAATCAGTGACATGGTTAAAGGGCTGTTAAGAAATCTTAGAATTCCAGAACTATAGCCCCTACAGAGTTAAAAAGGTAGATTTAAGGCAAATGAAAGAAACTGCTACTTTGTACCATGGACATAAATCTATGGTACAAGTTGTTAGAAGATAAGGTTGTAGTTGGAAACACAAACGCTTCCAATAGTGATTTGCTTGAGGATTACTAAAGTAGATTGGTGAGTGGTTAGTATCAAGAGGACTAGCAATGAAATGGCAGGTCGTGAGTGTCCTAAAAGGTAAGTGGAGTATTGCATTAGGTAGTTTGGGAGTATGTAATATATAAATCCAGTTATGAGAAGAAGGAGAGATCCTGACAGGAAGTGAGGACTTTTGTTTCAGAAGTGGTGAGAACACCAAAATGCCAGTTTCCCAAGGGGACTTTTGAAGGAGCAAGGTGAAAAGTTGGAGCAGGACCAGCACCAAAAACTGACAATGATTTGAATTAGGCTACCAAGGAACTAATTCATGAGTTTTTAATGCCTTTTTTTAAAGTTAAGGACTAGCTTGCTCCCTGGGCCTGGGACCGTACTAAACCAGGAATTAGGACTAATTAGGACTAAGTAATTCTAGTTATAGGAGATCAGGGTAGTAGGCATGGGGAGCAAAAAACTAGGACTATAAATGAGCTGTATCTTAAAGAATGAGGACATGTTAGGGAGAAGAAATAGCATGAGATGTTTTATAGTTAGGAATGAGGAATGTTTGAGGAATTAAGAAGATACTAGTCTCACAGGAATAAAGGGTTAATCTTCAGGATTAACAGAAGGAAGTATTTGATTCATTTATTAAAAATAACAATAATAATACCTAGTGTTTATATATAGCACTATGCCAGGAACTGTGCTAAGTATTTTACAAATATTTTTTGGTGATTTATTATATTCCACTATTATAATCCACATTTTATAGTTAAGAAAACCGAGGCAACCAGAGGCTAGATGTCTTGCCAAGGCTCACATAGCCAGTAAATGTCAGAGGCTGAATTTGAACTTGGGTTTTCCTAACTCCAGGCTAAGTATTCTACCTATTAAACCATCTAGCTGCCTTAGGCTTGAACACTGGACTGATGAGCTTGGGTTTGATCTTATTCATGATAGAAGTTTTCCAGCAGTGCACAATGGCAATAAAGGAATATTTTAAGATGATTCTTCTGGCCACTGCCCCCAGGACAGATTAGAAATTCTGGAAGCAGAGGGAGTAGCTCTGTCCAGGTATGTCCAGGCATGTCCACAGGGATAACATGAGGCCAAAAAACAAGTCAACAAACATTTATTAAACACTTATTATGTGCCAGGCAATGGACTAAGTGCTGGAGATACAATACAGAAAAGAAAGAAATGTAGCCCCTGCCCTCGAAGTGCTTACATTGTAACAAGGGAAAACAATAGACAAAAGAGAGCTGGAAAGTGGGATGGGATGGGCCAAAGTCCAGAAAATCAAAGCTGATCTGGGAGGGAAAAGGGTTGACTGTCCTGGGCTTCTCTCCAAAAGAAAAACTCAGCAGAGAGATTAGGACCAAAAAGCAAAAGGATGCTCTGGGTGGCAAAGACTTCAGGAGAGGGTGGATTGTCCAAAGTGATGAGGCCCAAGACGCTGAGGGATGTTCCAGGGAGAGATAGGATCTTATGCATGATGGCAAACTTCAAAAAGTCAGAAGCAGAGCCAAGAAGGAATGAAAGACTGTCAAATGTTTTTGCTAAAATCAAAGTATACTACGTCTATGACTCTCCTTTGATCTTTTCATCCTACTTACCCTATTTAGAAAGAAAAGGAAGTTAGTTGGACTGACCTGAATCAAAGAATCTCAGAGTTGGAAAAGACTTCAAAGACCATCTAATCCATCCTATATCCAATATGGATGGCCCAGTTGAGGTCCTCTCCATCTCAGAAGCTTGCAATTCTCTGGTTCTATTAAATAAACACCTTCAAGAGTACTAAGCTTTTGAACCCCCAAATCTATAAAAATGATGGCAAATGTAGTTATAAAATAATTTTTAAGAAATCATGGTTCAATTGGCCAACTTTATAAGCATATTTCTCATATGACAAACATTTCTATTGTTGATTTTCTCTGATCATTCTTTGTCTGAGCACCAAAGTCTCACATAATGAAAAGCAATTTTCTGAAACATCGCTTTTGACTTTGAAGAAGTTGAAGATTAAGTGAAATCACCTTTAAGAAAGAGAAAGAACCAGAGAAGAAAACACAAGGCTATATACAAGGTGGCCTAGGGAAGAATTTTCAAGTTTAAAAACTGGGATTTAGGGATATGAGTTACTTCAGTGTGTCATTTCAGGACAATTCATTGCCACATATTTGAATCTTGTTGGAGACAATACAGTCCTTCCAGAACAGAATCGGATTGTCCCAGCTTATATCATGAACAAACCCTGAGGGATGGGAGAGCCAATTTTGCATTCCCTGTTTTCTGCTTGGATGATTTAGCACTGACCTCAGCAGAATTTGGGATTGGCTTAACAGATTCTGAAGAAGGAAAAATAGAATAAGATAAAAATATGTTTTAATTCTTGAATAATGCAGCTCTACATATTTCTGACCAAGCATATATTCTCAAAGACTGAACTTAAAAATGAATTATAAGAATCTGTTTTCTCTTTGTTTTTTATTCTTGTAATTTTTAATATTCATCGTATGAAAGGCAGTATGGTATAGTGAAAAGAATGATGGTTCTTAATTTAGGGGACTTAGGTTCAAGTTCTGGCTTTGCTACGTACTGCCTATATGACCTTGGTCAATTCACTCACCATTTCTGGGCCTCAGTTTCCTCACCTATAAAATATTGACATTGGACAGATGTCCCCTAAAATTTCTTCCAACTCCTAATTTATAATCTTATGCTTAAAAAAGAACTTCAGAAAAGATGACATATATAACTTATCACTATGAAGTAACATCACTACTTTTCATTTTAAAGACCTATCAGAAGTAATCACCTTAGAGGAGGAGAGGAAAGGAATAAATATTTATTAAATGCCTGCTATGTTCCAAGCACTTTACAAATATTATTCCATTTTATCTACACAATATGATGAGGTGGGTGTTGTTATTGTCCCCATTTTACAGTGGCTGTTACTCAGAATAGTTGTATGGCTCCTCTTTTGGAATTACTTTGAAATTGAGTTTACGAGCCACTCTCTCCATTACTATAATCAGTCCTATTACTTTACCTACTTTGAGACCCCCAAATGGAATTACCCAGTTCAGTTACTCACCTCATTCGTTAGACTTGGCTGCAAATGAATGCTGTTTTGGAAAATCATATCCTCTTTCCAAAAGATAAAAAATTAAAGCGCTTGACTAAGAACCCTTCCAACTCTGGAATTCCATTACATTTATGATTTCTAAGCCCCCTTTCCAATCTTTAAAAGAAAACCAGCAAATTTTTCCACTATTGAGATCAATAAAAAGAAATTGCTACAGGCCTTAAAGGCAATTCCTAAAAAGAAAAGGCTCCATGTTTTGAGCAATAGAAGCATCATTGCATTAAATTTATACTTCCCATGGTGACTACTTTGAAGTGGACAGTACTAATTTAATGTATAAGTTCTGGTATGTTAATGGAAAAAATGAGTCCCATTTCTCTATAGTCATCTCAATCATGTTTGTATTTCCTAAGAGTATGTTTGCTAATGCTTTCATGGAAAGAAATCAGTTTTGAAGTGTTGTCTTATTTAGTATAAAGATGATCTTAGGAGCCAATAAAGATGACGTATGTTTGGTGGGGTGGGGGGAGAGGAGAGAAGAAATGATTAGTCATTTTACAGCTTATAATGCTAAACTTCTCCATACAAGTCCTACTCCAATGCCTCATCATGCTAGCAAGGTAATGGTGGATTCCCAGAGGCTATTTTAGAGGAGCATAAGGCCTGGCAAACTCAACTATGATGGAAAGGCTTCCACAACAGCCCCAAGGGCAGACTGTGTCTGCTGTCCAAGGACTAGTTATGATAGTAGCTAAATACATCACCAGTCACTTGGCAAATAGGTGATGAATTCTACATCCATGGCATATCATGCTAAAAAATAATAAAGTATCTAAGAAAAGACTTGATATGTATAACTGTATCACTGTAAAGTTATGTGACTTCTTTTTAAACAAACAGATCAGTATGGAAATAGCCACATGAATACAGTTTTCTAAATAGTAACCATGGAGAGAGAAAAGAAAGGTAACAAATGTCTATTAAATATCTATTACATGCCAAGTTCATTAAAAGCATTATCTCATTTGATCTTCACAACATCATGAAGTAGGTGATATTATTATCTGTATTTTATAGTTAAGGAAACTGAGGCAAACAGAAATTAAACACCTTGCCAAGGGTCATAGAGCTCTAAGTATCTGAGGCTGGGGACAGACTTTCTGCTGTCCAAGGACCAGCTATGATAGTAGCTAAGCAAAGAAAGACTCATCAGCATCCACTCTGCAACTAGAGGATGGGTTCTGTAGTCATGGCATATCGCACAAGAAAGGCAAATACAAAAGTACTGTCAGTCCAATGTGGCCCCTTAAAGCCTCAGCAGTGCTAGTGGCAAAATGGCAGAAAAGAGAGCAGGAATGACTAGGAATCTCAAAGATTTTAGACCATCAATAAGATTTAAGTTTGCTTCTGGGACTCTACCTCTGAGATTCTTGTCCAATCACCAGTTGCTATAACTCTACCCAAGGAAATGAATTATATTCATATTGTCATTTAGGTTATAAATGAAATCAGAGACAAATATAAATTGCAGCTAAGAGAAAGGGAAGTTTAAAATTTCTCCTTGTTGAAGCAAATAAGGGAGTGTGTTTTCTTGAGTCTAAAGGCACTAAAATGTATAATCTTGTGGGAACTTGGTCATCTCACCTTACAGTATTCATGATGAATATGAGTAAAAAAGACTACCATAAGTATAACTGCAACTAGCATGCTAATATGTGCTGCATAGGATGAAGAGGTAGAGAAATTCTAGGAAGAATTTGATAAGACCTAAATTAAAACATATATTTATTATTCACTGACTACAATTCAAAAGTGGGCATTGGGGAAGACAGAAAAATATATTGGAAAATATTATTTATGACAGGGAATTGAAAGAGGCCAAATATTTGTAGGCTATTCAAGTGTCTATACCCCTATGTAACATGCATACTCTCTTTGAAAAAAGAAGTGGGAGAACTTAGAATTCATGAGCTCTAAATAGCATTACAAAGAGAAATTTGCCTATACTCTAATAGATAGAAAATGTTACTTACATAGGAATCCTTCTGAATATTCCATGTACCATCTTGCCAGATTTATTAGAGCAAAGATAATTTTTTGAACTACTAAATTAAAGGAATTTAAATTAGTAGGACTAGAGAAAAGATAAGAAAATATGGCTTGCAATTAAAATATCTCCAACATAGATTATTAATTGAACTATTGATTCTCACAAATGGGAAATGGATAGAACATTCACCTGGGTTGTCATCATTTCTTACAAAAAATTTACAGGAAAAAAAGAAATCATTGCAATGAAGAGGCCAAAAATCCTGCCTATGCCAGTAATCCACTGATTTTTTTTCACTAAATGGAGAGGTATGGCAGTCAAAGGTTAAAAAAAAAACATTTTAGGATAATAATATCATTTGAAAAACTTTATGGATAAGGATGACAGAAGATTATGAGCAGTATGCCCTTTAAAATAATGGGAAGTGGTAGAGAGACAAATGGATCTGGAAAAAACATTTGGCTTTTTTTTGTTTTAATTAAAATAGGTCATCTGACAAGAATTTAAGGATAAAAATAAAAGTACAATGAGCAGATGAAAAATGGAAAATCTGTCACTTTAATAAAGCTACTTTTTTCTATCAATGATAATAGACATCAGTCTTCTGTGTGTTGCACAAGAAAGTAGAAATCCCATTAAAGAAAAAAAAAGATAGGAAGAGCAGATGGACAAAACTGAGGTTAAACAGAAATAGTCAGAGCTGCACAGTCTGAGAATATTGAGGGATTGATGTTCAAAATACCTAAAAGAGGGAAAAATACTAAATGTTGAGGGGATCACAGAAGGTATTGTTACTGAAACAAGGAAACTGAAAGAACATCAATGACTTCCAACTTTTATGTTTATTTTGCCTCTTCTAAAAAATCTTTGTTAATCAATAATCAATCAACAACTATCTATGAAAATAATCTGCACAGCTATTCAGGTCAACCCTGATGGAAATAGGATGAGGAGGCAATCAGGCTATTGAAGACGATAGTCAATTGCAAATACCATCTTTAGAGCTACACAACTCACTGGCAAGACAAGAATTGTTATACTTACTGATTTTCTTAAAGCATTTGATTTTAAGAGAGTGAGAATGCTCACAACAGGGAGATCAGGGAAGACCCCAGAAAGGAATTGACGCGAGTCATACTTTAGAGGAAGCAAGGGATTCTAAGAAGCTGGGGATCAGGTGGGAGTATATTTCCAACAATGGAAGAACATTTAAGTGTCACAGGGGCTGGATATGGAATGTCAGAACTTATTTGTCAAATCACTAATAAAACCAACCTATGCAATATCATATATGTCAAACTCTGGAATAAGTTTGAAATTGAATGAAGCAATCTCTCCATTTAGAAAATTTTAGGACTACATGTGATAAATGTGAACTGTTTTACTGGGTAACTCTCCTCCCTCAAGCCATGTGCTAGTGCTTATCTGTATACACTAGCCTTTAGAAGCCAAGTTTGTTTTTCCCATTAGCTTTTATCTTTTGGATAATGATCCACTAGAAATAGTTAAACAAAATTTGCTTTGGGAAAATATTCATAAAATTGCCCCAGGCAAATTATTTGAATTTCCTTCAGCTTCTTGGCAAGATTTTTGTTGTTTCGACTAAAGGAAAAAAGAAACAAGCAAACTCTAAATCCTTTTACAATTATGTTTTATTGCTAAGTGATTTTATTCTAGCAAAACCATCATAGAATATAGACATGTGAACAGCTTTCCATTAGATTGTTGTTAGGAGTTGTTATTTCTAGCAAAGATGAGTTACCTCCAAATGTTTGTATTCACATGCAGAAATACATTAAGCTAGATTCTTATAGCATTGAAACTATTCTGTAGAAATAAATTAAGTACTTTTGGAAAGTACATAGTCTACTTCATGATATGGTTACTCTGCTGTTGAGAAGACAGACATAATGATATTCTGTCTTTCAGTTTCAAGAAGGTTATTATAGTGATGACAAGGTAATACAGCCGTGTCTCTGAAAAAGGTTCTCAATAGTTTGTATTTTTCTTTTCTTCTCTTCCCACCCTCCCACATAAATGATTTCAGGGAACTTGGCTAACAAGTACAATTATAATCATAGTTTTGGAGAGTCTCCAGTCTCCATGAGCCATAGGAACTTTCTTAGAACCCCTACTGGGAGAAACGATGTTAAGGCACTTACTGATGAGTAGACTGGAGAAATTTTTGCATGATTTATTTTAGCTTTTGGTGAGAATCAAAAAGAAGCCTCTTGAGACTCAGTTATGACTTTGAAGATGGTATGCAAACATTTTTTCAGAAAAAAAATGATTTTGGTGTCCTTGTATATTTTTTTGTAGATTCTATTTTTCCAATGATGTGTCACGCCACACCAGTTTAATGACTAACCACATTTTTCCTCTGCTGTTTATACAACACACAAGTTGTGATGGTCCTCCATTAATTGCTATACCAACTGAGGTGAATGTCAGTTGGTACTCCCAGGGTGTACCTTTTCTTTCGCTCCCGTGCAACAAAATAAGGCAAGAAATAATACTTTGGTGCTTCTGTTATTTGTGGGAATGGAAGTAAGCTAAAAATTTTAAATGGTTTAAGAGCCTAATTTTATTTTAATTTTAAATTTCAGCTGCCATTCTAATGAAGCTTCTTACAAGATCTGCCTATAGGTAGCACCTTTGGATTTTTTTTTCTCTTTTTGTTTTCATCGTTTACCACAAAATATGAATTCTGAGATTGAGTGAAAGAGAAAAGGAATTAGGATCTTGCCAGGCCCAATCCTACCCTGTTCAGCCATATGATTGGCACTTACCTCATTCTGTCCAGTTCACCAAAACACAGGCTATTTGCCCCATCTTAGTCCTCTGTGCTAGATGTGAATGGCTTAGCTGGTCACTGGCCAATTACTCGTTCCCCTCTGAATCCCTGATCTCCAACCTAGGATCAAGGTTCTCCTGAACCAAAAACTAGGTAATCAGCCCCTGAATAACTCCTTTAGAATTCCGATGTATAGAATACGAGACTGACACATATTATGTCATAAATCCTTGTAACGGCAACCAGGATGGCTGCTAATGCAAGTTCTTTTATCTGCTTGTATTGGGAATCAAGGTGGGCTCTTAGCACTTATTCGACCAAGTGCCCTTGAAGAGTTTGGCCTTTATCTCCTTGATTAAATTAGGTCACTAGAGTGGGGCTCCAGGTGGGCCCCATGAGGGGAGGTCTGATTATATCTTAGCTCCCAAGTAGGCCCCAAACCCCTATCTATTAGGTGCTAAGTCTATGTGGGTGTGAATTGGTAAGTAAGGTGGGGCTCCAGGTGGAGCCAATGAAGGGAGATGCTAAGACCAGGGCCAATACTAAGAGCTTAAGTTTTGGTCGCTCAGATGATGTTTGATGATGGCTAAAGAGTCCATAAAAAGGGAAGACAGAGCTATTTGCTTAGGGCTGTCATTCTCGGCAGTGAAATGATTTGGAGACTCTGGGCAGCTGTAGTTAAGATCACTCCAGCTTGTAAACCCAGATGTTTGGACTTGTTAAACTCTGGTAACTATGCACTGAGATCTGAATCAGACAAGGTCTGTCTGTTGATGTTTGTAATTTGTTTGTATTTGCTCTGAAGTTCAGGGTGCTGGCTTTTTCCCCTGAACTAAGTGAATGATAATTGTATGTTGGATTACAGTAAAATTGTTAACCCCTTAATGTTGCTTTCCTTAGTAAAGTGCACCAAAATAACTGGACTTGCAGCATTCTGTGTGCTGGTTGTTCTTGGTTTTACACAGCCACAGTAGCTGCTAGCCAAATTGTTGCAGCACTGCTTTACTAGGAAAGAAAGCTATTTCAGAGGTCAACAATCTTCTCTAATTAAATAGAAAACATACAGAGAAGAGAAATAAAGACCAACTGACAGGGCTCTACTGCCTGAATCAAAACAATACTGCTATGTATACTTTACATTAACCACTGGATCGAAAGAGTCCTTTCCTCTGAGCAGTTGGGAAGCTAAGAATGTATGGCCACTCACAGTCTAGACCAGGGAATCACAAGATCCTTCTTGTAAGCAGCCCCAAAAGCAAAAGCTCGCCTCTCAGAATATGTACTCTTTCAGCTAATAGGATCAGAGCCAGAACCCTCCTGACTCAGTGCCTAATTAGCAAAAGGTGTGTAAACCTTTCTACAAGCAAGCAAACTTCCCTCAATGGGCTCCACATGAGACCTATTAGTGAGTAGAGAAGATATTATTCCCCATTGACCTTATACTCATTTATTTTCAAAAATATATAATTTAACTTAATAAGTATAATAATGAGCTATGTCATAACTGAATTTTAGTAATCTTTTTAATAATACTGTATTTTCCCAAATTAATGTAAAAATAGTTTTTAACATTGCTTGGGTTTTTTTTTAAGTTTTGAGTTCATAATTCTATCACTCCCCTCCATCTCAAGATGATAAACCATGTGAAAAACATGCAACATATGCAATCATGCAAAACATTTCCATATTAGTAATTTTGTGGAAGAAAACTTGAACAAAAAAGAAAAAAAGTGAAAAAAATGATATGCTTTCATCTGTATTCAGACACTATCGATTCTTTCTCTGGAGCTAGATAGCATTTTTCATTATGAGTGCTTTGGGATTGTAAGTCGTTCACAGATGTTCGTTGTACAACATTGCTATTACTATGTACAATGTTCTCTTGGTTCTGCTCGCTTTATTCTGTATCAGTACATGTAAGTCTTTCCAGGTTTTTCAGAAATTATACTACTTGTCATTTCTTATAGTACAATAATATTCCACTACAATCACATACCACAACTTGTTCAGCTATTCCCACCTTGACAGGCATCCTCTCAACGTCCAATTCTTAGCTGCCACAAAAAGAGCTGCTATAAAATTTTTGGTACAAATGGGTTTCTTTCCCTTTTTATTTTATCTCTTTGGCATATAGACCTAGTAGTGATATTGCTGGGTCAAAGGGTATGTAGAGTTTGATTGGATTTTAGTAATGTTAATATTACAGAAACTTATCAAAGAGAAAACTACTGTCCTAAAAGAGTTGATCTATCAATCAAACATTTATAAAGAGCCTAATTTGTGAAAATACTATTCTAGGATCTGGAAATATGAGAACAAAAGTGACAGTTCCTGCCATTTTCTAAGGGGAAACCAGATATACATATATAAATAGATACAAAATAAATAAAAGGTGACTGGCGGAGGGAAGGGGAAGCACTAGATGTTGGTACTATCACCAAAGGCATTAAATAGAAGGTATGGCTTGAGCTGAATTTTCAAAGAAACTTAGGGATTCTAAGAGGCAAAGATGAGGAGGGAATGGTTTTTAGGCCCATGGCACAACCAATGAAAAGGTGAGTAGAATGATAAAGGTGAAGAAACAATAAAAAAGGCCAGTTTGATTGGACCTGAGAATGTATGAAGGGTGGTAGTATACCATGAGTCTACAAGGGTTAGGGTCAGTCCGATTAAAGAAGTTTCTAAATAGTAAAGAGAGTAGTTTACATTTGACACTAGAGGTAATGAAGCACTTTTGGAGTTTGTTGAATAAGGGAATGAAGTGTCCAGAAGTTATATTATCATTCTTGATCACAGAGTGATGCTGTCATGTGTTAATACTGGCAACTTAAGCAACTTAGATGGTGTCAAAATTTCCCAACAAATTTGGCACCATATAATCAATTTGAATAATTCAGACCAAGCAGATTTAGCATACCACATCTTTTGCTAAGGGTGAGCTTTTCAGTGTTTGATTAGTTTCTGGATTGTTATGCTAGGCATGGGAAGTGTGTGTGATGTACAATTCACATGCCTTTATGCAGCCTGTAGTTTAGTAAAGGGAGGCCACAAAAAGATAATTGTAGTGCACAATAACAAATTAAATGTACATTGGAAAGTTGTAAAAGAAAGTTCTGTGTGAGGTCCAAGGATCTGAGGATCAAGGAGGATAAACATTAAAGAATGGCTGGGATTCAGGAGACCAAGGGTTCTTAACATTTTTTGTCACAGACCCCTTTGGCAGTCTGGTGAAGCCCCTGGATCTATTATCATAATAATGTTTTTAAAAGCATACCATAAAATATATAGAGTTACAAAAGATATCACTTATATCACTATACAGTTCTCAAAATATTTTAAAGATCAGAAATTTTAAGTTATGAATGCCTTCAATAGACAAGAGAAGGGAATACAATAATAAATAATGTTATTTCTTAATTTTAAATATTCTAACCTAAACAAACAAAATAAAATGAAAATTTCCTTCTACAAAGCATAAAAGAAAAAGAGTATTGTGTACAAAATGATGAATCTTTATTATGTAATAATAATCTATATTACTTTTCCTTTAAAGGATAAAATAAATGCACTGTATAACTTTAGAAGTTGTCTCATTTGTCTGTGCTGCTGTTTGACTTTCATTCTATCCTCACCTGTGAATTTTTTAAAGCTTTTCTTTTTTCCTCTCTTTTGGGGGTGACCCTACCACCAGTCTCTACCACCACCACCCCCAACAAAAATAGGGAAAAAAATAACAAAATCCTCATAGCAAACATGCACAGTTAAGCAAAATATATTTCCACATCATCCTCATCTGAAATATGTCTTATTATTGGACCTTGAGTTCTGCTTTCTATCTAGAGGTGGGTAGTGAGTGTTTCATCATCAGTCCTCTGAAACTGTGGTTGTTCTTTATGTTTATCAGAAATATAATAATATATCTTCCATATTCTCTTTCTCTCATACACATACACATATACATGCACACTTTATTGCCAGTTCTTAACTAGAAATATATAGAAAAATGTAAGAATTTAACAAGTCAAAGAAAGAAAACTTGAATGCCCTTCTTAAAATCATACTCTCAAGATATACATTTAAATTCTTTCCTTTTTGATCACTATAATAAAATAAATATAAATATAAAATAAATATAGTTATAAATAAAATACATAAAAAACAACTTCCAGGCCAGCAATTTTAGTCCAAATTGGTTTTAACTCTAACAGTAGTTTTTGTTGGTATCATTTGGAAAGTCACTTGGGTTTCATTCAATTTTATAAAATGCATCACAACAGAGAGAAGCATCATCACTGTGTCCTTATCTTTGACCCTCAGTTGTCTGTGACATTTATGTTAAACATCAAATTTTGCCAATTTTAACTTTTTTGCTAACCAGAGCTAATGACTACTTTCTCCACTGTGTGTTACTAACATTAGTAAATGCTAGCTTTGATTTATTTGCTTCATTTCATTTTTAAACTATCATAACATCCTGAAATTACTTTTATAAATAAAGAAACTTCCTGAAAAGACTATCCATCTTGTGTCAGAGTTATGAAAAACCCTAATAAATTATTTTTAAAATTTCAAGAATCAAAAGAAAACAAAGCAACTCCTTTTTACCTAAAAATATTGAGTTTTAATATTATGTATATATGTGTAGGAGTGTGTGTGTGTGTGTGTGTGTGTGTGTGTGCGCGCGCGCGCACGCGCGCTAGGGGATTCCCCCCAGGACTTCATCTTTTAAATTTTAAAATGCCTACAATAGACTTAGAAATCTTTGTATGCCATGGCTGTATCTTGTACCCTGCAGGCCGATGGAAACCGGAAGAAGACAGCAAAGAGGAATTCCTAGTGATGTGTAGAGTTTAGGTAGGATTTAGAGCAGGAAGGTCTAGAACTCCCAGGGTGAGGGTGAGATAGATGGTCAAACTATATTGTGGGTCACCTTGCTCTGGAGTCAGAGGACCACTGTTCGAATCCCATACTGATACTACTTTGTGACCTTGGGTAAGTCGCTTAACCTCCTTGGGCCTTCATTTCCTCATTTATATAATAAGGGGGTTAGATTAGTTGGCCTCTGAATCCCCTTCCTCCCTTCCTTGGAGAGAGACCAGAAGGAAATTCTTGGGAATGTAGGTGACATACGGGGGTGGGAGGAAAAGGAGAGAGTAGATCAGAGAGTAAAACAGGCTACTTGGTCCCATGGTTACAGGGAAAGTTATCCGTCTGCCATTGGGAATTAACAGTAGTAGGACAGTTCTCCTACCACAGGAATGAGCCACAGAGGGAGGATTTTGATGTATTTTTGGAGTGCCACATGGATCTCATGATAGAAGCAGTTGGGTTCATACAAGTGGTGGCTGAAGTAGCAACATCCCTATGGATCCATCATATCAACATAATCCATGCACAACTGTAGCACCCAATGCCCATATGATCGTCAAATCTCTCTTGCTTGTCAGTGTACATGGAGTAGATGAAGATTTCCAAGTACCCAGTGATCATCTCACAAGTATCACTGTTAATATTTAGAAAATAAGACATAGGGGGCGGAGCCAAGATGGCAACTGGAAAGCAGTAACCGGCGTGAGCTCCCCTCCAAGTCCCTCCAAAAACCTATGAAAAAATGGCTCTGAACCAATTCTAGAACTACAGAACCCACAAAGGGGCAGAGGGAAGCAGGACTCCAGCCCAGGTCTGCCTGGATGGTCTCGGGGTAAGGTCTGTCCCGAACAGAACTCCCA